>CM051037.1:47489556-48027056 GCA_027627225.1 Congeria kusceri | reverse complement strand
AAATAGTGTAATGGATATACCTTAACTAATGGAGTTGACGTTACAAGAATACACATGTTTTAAATAACGAATTTCTACACATTCACGTGTCTATCATTGAGGCATCATGGGTCTATTTTTATTCCATGTGTATGAAAAACGTTGATACTTGTGCGTAAACGTACACCATGGTTTTATTTTCCGGGCGTATCTCGTGATTTGCAGTGAGTAAATTACGTATGTATCTGGTCCTCTGAATTGACCAGTTGCTATACTTGTCAATCAAGGATTGATTCAATCTCATTAAAATCAAACCCTAACATTGTTAGGATCTGAAGACATCGTATAACAGGTCACGTTCAAATGACCTTCCGAACAATAAAATATCAGCCCTGCTGCGCCCAATGAAATTGCCTTTTGCACAGCAATTTTTGGCCACGGATTTTGAAAAGTGATGCATTTCCAGCTGATCCTCGGGAATGAATCATTTACAGTTAAATTTCTCGCGGATAACAATGAATATAGTAAACATCCAAAGTTCACGTTAATTTCGTGCATAGTATTTGTGGTTTATATATGAAGTTAATCCACAACATTTTGAAGGAAACATTTTGATTGGCTCCTGAAAAGGTCATCTGAACGTGACCCCAAATGCGAAGTCATCAGATCCAGTCAGCGGATAATATAGACTAGTAGCGTCAGACTGGCGATAGTTTTAATGAGATTGAGGATTTAGTTTACCAATAATAGGTTTATATTTCAGTGGCAAATAATAGCACATGGTTGCATAATCCGATCCATGTGCTATTATTTACCAATGAAATATAAACCCATAATTGGTCAACTCAGACCTTGATTTACAAGTAGCAACTGGTCAATCGAATATTTGACAATGGTCAATCACATTGCTACGCTGAACAAATAACAACAATAGCACGTTCTTTCGTAAAAGACCATAAAGCTTCTTCCATTGGTATCGAAATACCGGTTCTTTACTAGGAAATGTCTACAAAAAAATCTAAGCATGCGGCAACTGAAATAGAACCTAGCTACACGTTTCCAGCACATTCTGTAACACATTGAGGTCTTGGATTTAAAGAGATCATAGTTCCACAGGTAGCACAGGATTGGGCGATAAAGATCACGTGTGTATGACGTAGTATTTGAATGTATCTAGCCAGAAGTAGTGCTAGAAAGTAGCGAATTGAGCCTCCGTTGCGTATACATCGTAGAAAACACAATTGAAACCACTGCACGATCTTGTGTTACGAAATGTAGACAGTAACGCCAAAGGGGTGTTGGAAATCAACTTACTGCCTCTTTATTGTCGTGTAACAATATTTCTGACATTATTCATTTATCTCATTTTCAGTACAGTGACAAATGTTCGAGTTGTGCAGTCATCCATGAACGTCACGAAGTTCAATGACGTCACGAAGGTCCTTCACAACATATACAAGACGGAACTTGTTGTACGTCACGGTATCCCTGGCAGTCCATACATGGTGTGCATACTGGCTGAGACGATATCAGGGTAACTGTGGCCGTTTCAAATATAATAAACACCACAAAAACACCAGCAGGAGAGAAACCCTTATTACAGCCTCATGGTCCGTGTTCACAAAGCTCCTTAGACTTAAGTACATTTCTTAACTGATAAAATTCCTTAAGTCTATAGTAGTTGCATGTATAGGTATTTATTTTTACACTGAAATGTTTTAAACTAGTAAATATTGCTTAGATGTTAGGTATTTTACCTTTTTTGTTAACAGTAATCATTGGATTTCACATAGAAAACTTAATCTGACATTTTTACTTAAATTTAACTTAAATTAAGATTTCCCTTAGGAGCTTCTTGAATACCGGCACTGGTCATCTGTTTAAGGCGATTGACCAATTGCTCATACAACACAGTACGGTACACACACCACAACACGCAACATAAAATGATTAAAACTGGGGTCTTTGCCTTACAGCGGTCAATGCAAAGCATTGGGAGGGAGGGGGGGGGTTAATCCGGTGTAAAGGCACACTTTGCCCAGAATTAATAATTAATAACGTAATTGTAAATAAAATTCAACTCCATAGAATTTCAATTCAAAGTAATAAAAGAGAATATGAATTCAGTTGATTAACAAGTTTATTACTCAAAAGTTTAACGTTCACCAGAGCAACTGAATTACAACTTTCGGAGGCAAGTTGAAATTTAAAAAAACAACAACACAAGTTTAAGTTTCCCTTAAACGTGATATTATATTGGTTCATTGTTATAACTAAAGGATGGGCTTCAGACACGATATGCATATATAATATTAAAGAACTACTGTGGTTGACTCAGTCACAATAAACCAATAATCGGATGGTAGTTTTTCAATTTTATTAAGTTGAAGGAAATAAAACATTTCCTTCCAATTTCATTTTTTATTAAATTTCCACTTCGTTCGTTGAACTTTAATCATTTAAATACAATCGATGTTATATTAAAAGAAAACTGTATTTAAAGACACTATAAATTGTTCTTATTGCATAACAATGAAATATACAAGTCCAAAATAAATAATAATATAATTGATATTTCATGTACTGAGTATATACACCTATAGGTGGACACCGAATATAATTTATAATATATTTGCATAACAGTACATCAATGCTCTGGATAAGGGGATTATTGGAGTAAATACTCCTTTAAAAATGGGAAAATACTCATTTTATAATAAAATGATGGATACCAGAAACCCTTATTGATTTTGAAGCAACACATACTGAATTTAAAACATAAGTTTCTCACAACATATTTTAACGTATTTTATTGTAAAGTATGTATATAATTTGATCATCAATATGTTTCAGAGAGCAAACGCACCAGTACTGTTTTGATTTCAAAATTATTGCACCAGGTATTAATTAACTTATTAACATACATTTTCAAATTAAAATATAAAGTATGGTTGTTTCCGCCATATATTTTGTAAAGAAAAAGAAGTCATACGAATGTATTTAATCTTTACGTATTTAAACATGTTCTACATACACGCCCTACTGTTATATTTCAACTCTTATTTCCATTCTTGAAACAACATTATCAACAGAAAGTTTGTGTAATTATATAGTTATTATGAGTTATCAATGTTGTAGTAGTTTGAATTCTGTTTATTTTCTGTGCTAATTTTCCATTTATAAAATAACAGAATAACAATAAAATAATGGATAGTTGGTAGTTGTTGACATAGTTAAAAACGTATACCTTTCGAAGTTAATAAATAACAGAACTGTGTAATTGCCAAATTTGTTATGAACAATAAATAGCTCGTTTTCATTGGTTAGACCCATGCACGTTCAACCCGTGTCTGAATTCTGGGGTTTGCAAGAGGCACAGTTTGGACTCCGTCAACTTCACCTGCGAGTGCGGGAAAGATTATTATGGCAACGTGTGCCAAAATGGTATCTTTAAAACTGTTGCTGTTAAAGTGAAGTATTCATGCATGTTTACTATTGGAACGTATGCCAATAGGGTTAAAGCAGCAACCCAAAAATATATATTAATAAAATAGAACGTTGCAGACATTATTTCCTATGGACATCTAACAATAAAAATGCAAAAAACGCATAGAAATTGGAAAAATAATTACGTTTAGGTAACTTTTTATCGTACAATTATCTCTAGCTGGTTATGCCTTTGGAGTAAATCAGCGTATCAGCGTATCAGATCAGCGTATATATATATATTTATTAAGATGTATGTATATTCCGTTCGTACCAAGCGTTTTCGAACATTGACATTATAAAATGCGTTTCGTTAATAATAAGCAGTTTTTCGTTCAATAAACGTCATCAACGTTCATTAGAAATAATGCCAATTTTAGATGTATCTTATTATATTATATGGACTGCGGCTTTAAGGCGTAACCTGTTTGGTTTGGAAAAGTATTCATGTGGTACTTCATTCATGCATTTGCACTATTACATTATATGCCAATATGGTATTATTATAATGTTTGTTATGGTAACGTATTTATGTATGGTTGCTATGACAACGTATGCCAATATGGTAACATTATTATGTTTGTTATGGTAATATATTCATGCTTAGTTATTATGGCAACGTTTGCCAATATGTTAAAATTATCATGTTTGCCATGGTAATATATTCATGCATGGTTACTATGACAATTTACGCCAATATGGTAACATAGTAATGTTTGTTATGATAATATATATGCTTAGTTACTATGGCAACGTATACCAATATGGTAAAATTATTATGTTTGTCATGGTAATGTATTCATGCAGGGTTACTATAGGTACGTATGCCAGCACGGTAAAAAATGAGCTGTTTGCTATAATGGTAATGTATTCGTGTACGGTTACAATGGCAGCGTACGTCAGTATGGTTAAGAAATGAAGTTGTTTGCTTTGGTGATGCATTTATGCATAGTTATTTTGAGAACGTATGCCAGCACGGTAGCATTATAATTTTTGTAATGGTAATATATTCATGAATGGTTGCTATGGCAACGTTTACCGTTTGGTAACATGATAATGTTGGTCATGGTAATGCATGTATGTATGGTTACTATGACACCATATGCCAATATGGTAGCAATATAATGTATTAAGTATTTATGCGTGGTTAATATAGATACTCGTATGTATAAAAAATAAGCTGTTTTCTATGGTAATGTATTCATGCACGGTTACTATGGCAGCGTACGCCACTATGGTTAAGAAATTAAGCTGTTTACTGTAGTGATGCGTTCATGGATGGTTACTTTGGCGACGTATGCCAATATGGTATAATTATAATGTATTTATGCATGGTTTACTATGGCAACACAATATTTTCATGTCCATTTTAATCAAAATATTTAAGTCAAGTTTGTTTGTAAACGTACTTTCTTTTAGTTTTATATTTAATGTCGATTTGGTACTGATGAGTTCCGATAGGTTTTTAATACTGTTTGGTAATTTGGTAAATTGATTTTGATGATATTTATGCAAGCGACTATTTAATATAACATTTAAGCTAATTTGATATTTGTACAGATATTTCGACATTTTTAATGCTTAATTCATATTAGTCATTCTAATGGCCAGTGCACATTATATCTCTTAGTAATAGATAGCTGTGACCCAAACCCTTGCGAAAATGGGATAGGTTTGCACTTGTAACAACTAAGGTCAAATAGAAATAGATCGTTGTGGTCTGATCCGCTGTGAATATTACATTTATTTTCACATGTCACAACTTAGGATAAGACTTTCAGAAATTGGTTGATGTGATCTCACCCGATGCAGACGTTGGACACGTGTAAAGACCAAGGTCAATATACACTTTTATATTTCAGTACTAGATCGATGTGTCCCAAACCCCTGCGAACATGGGACATGTTTCCGTAACATATATCCATACTACTGCTTCTGCTCCGACGACGGACAAAATCGGAACGCATACCAAGGGGAGAACTGCACAATCTTCAGTAGGTTTCAGTTTATATACTTAGGCGTAAAAGATGTTGGTTTCCGCTTTCTCGACGCCCCCTCCCCCTCCCCAATTATGTCCGTTGACCCTAAAAGTTTGTTTGTCTATTGATCATTAACTTTTTCAGAATTTTGGTCAAAATAACAGTTCTGCTTATATGCGGCTTTTCGGTAATAAGCAAACATTCCGAGTTAGTGTGCGTGACACAGGCGCTCTCGGCAATGACATACCGTAAGGGACAGTTTCTTTGATGGGAGGGGTTTAAACATTTTACATGCAGTCCAATAAACCTAAACTGTTTGGTGAATATGCCACCAAGACAAAGAACTTCAAGGAAAACAAGTTATTTTTACCCCCCCCCCTTGATTTTTTGTGGCGATGTATGCGGACACCAATTATTATGTGTTGGCCTTTTTTCCCTCTATAGCTGATGTGTCATGAAACTCTGGACCTGTATTGACCAACCCATTCAAAGACGTAAGAATAAAGAATTGACTTAAAACGCTATTAGAACAGTACAGTTTTAAGAATATTCTTTATTCTAAGTCTTAAGTCTAAGAATAGGTTGGTGAAGAGGTTCATAAGTCCAACGCCAATGACCAATTGCAAAATCATAGATCGCTCCGACTTTCTGTTGGTCTAAGGTTGTTTGTTCAAGGACATTAAGTAATATGATTGCATTATGCAACCATGTGCTATTATTTACCACTGAAATATCAACCCATAATTGGTCAACTCAATCCTTGATTGACAAGGACAAGTCGCAACTGGTCAATTGTGTACACACCGATCGAAACTTTTTTGTGTACGTTCATGCATAGAATTCTGGATAATCGGACTGCTTTCTTATCGTTTTACTATTACGTTACAATTTCAATTCGGTTTCGTGACTACGTGCGGGAAAACATACATTATGGTAAAACGAATGAGCCTGTAACAAGGTTATTAAACTGCATTGCATTGATACCTTTAAACCAGGTCAAATTCGCTTGATGAATTTATTTACTCTTTTAGGAACTATATTTCATGTCATTACCGTTGCGTATGAGGGAAAAAGCTTATTTTTCCTAGTCTTAGCTTAGAGGTTGTGTCTGTGACGTGTCCGCTATTTATACAATGTCCACCGCTGCGCATTGTTTGTATACACCGGTCATGAAATAATAACAATGACCTGTGTACATTAATTAAAGTACTTACAAAATTATTTAACATAATTGGCTGGCTTAGCAAACTTCGAAATAATTTAAATTCGTAGTTTACTTTTTTGAACGTCACCGATTTATATGTATTTGTATTTCTTTTATTTATGTACTCAATGCGGATTCGGTCGCTTTAAATAATTTGTGTAAACAACACAAACCGCATGAGGAAATCCGTTGAATATGAATACACACGACACGAGTTTCACGTGCTTTTAGTGTAGGCTACCTAGCCATTACAATGTGCGTTCACTTACATATTTATGCCAAAGTGATTAACAACGATGTTTAAACGATAAATAGAAATAATTAACTACAATTCATTCTAAATGTTGTGATGAGTTAAAATTTATATGGAATTAGTTTAAGTTAAGGTAAATATGTTCGAAATATGTTTAATTTTAAGCTCTAAATATATTACGTTTGCACATGTTTGTTTAGATTTCTACCTACACATGTAGATCACTTACCGATTGTTATCAGTATATTTTTAAATACGATACTGTAAATATTGGATAACATGTTTTATCATTTATAATACGCGTTTAATTGCATGCATTTTTCATTCAGACTATACACGTGGAGCAGTTATTATTTTACTTTCTTATTTGAAGTTGTTATGTATATTACAAATGTGGTATAAACATTGATAATATATGTATACATTCATATACATATTCGGACAATTGGATATTTAAACCATGTGCAAACAAGAAATGTGCACAGTTTTTAGCTCGCCTATTCACCGAATAGATCGAGCTGTACTACTCACCCGTTTGTTGGCTTCGGCGTCGCCGTAATACTCTGGTTAAAATTTGCGTGGAACAGATCTATAAAACTACTACAAATATTCACATGAAACTTCACACATGTGTTCGGGGTCATTATGTGAGGTCACTGACCAAGGCCCATGACTCTGACCTGCAATTCAGCAGAATTATGCCCCTTATTGTACTTAGCAAATCAGGTTAAAGTATGCGTGCAACATCTCCATACCTCTATATCTACTACCGATATTCAATTAAAACTTCACACATGCCTTCAGGGTTATTATATAAGGTTACTGGCCATGACCAATAACCAGCATTTAAGCAGAATTATACCTCTTTTTGTACTTAGAAATTCAGGTAAAAGTTTGCTTGCAACAACTCCATTTCTCTATATCTACTACAGATATTTCATTGACACTTCAAACATTTCTTCAGGGTCATTATAGAAGGTCACTGACCTAGGCTCATAACTCTGATTTGCAATTTAGCAGAATTCTGCCCTTTCTTGTACTTAGAAATTCAAGTTAAAGTTTGCGTGCAACAACTCCATATCGCTATAACTACTGCAGATATTTCATTGAAACTTCAAACATGTCTTCATGGTCATTATATAAGGTCACTGACCTAGGCTCATAACTCTGACCTGCAATTTAGCAGAATTCTGTCCTTTATTGTACTTAGAAATTCAGGTTAAAGTTTGCGTTTTTTTTCTAAAACAACTACAGATATTCAATTGGAACTTCACACCTGTCTTCAGGGTAATTATATAAGGTCACTGTCGTGCATTATTTTATTTTCTCGTAGTAACATACATACATGCATATATATACACAATTACTATGTTAAATTAATGTTTTAATACATGTACAACAGAAATGTAAATAGGCACATAACTGAGACCAGCATTTTAGCAGAATTATGCCCCTTTTGTAGTGATAAAAGCCAATAACTCTGAAAAAGCGGTTGAATAGTCGAGCGCGCTGTCCTGAGACAGCTCTTGTTATACAAGAAACTCACGTATCTTAAACGTGCATTTCCAAGATTCTAATAACTTTGTTTACTTCTCATCATACTTAAATATCAAAGTTGAGATGTATTTAAAGAATATATATGTTGGTTTTATGCCCCCACTTTAGAGGGAGGGGGGGGCATATAGATTTGCCCATGCCCGTCCGTCCGTCTGTCCGTCCGTCTGTCGGATTTTTGTGTCGCACGTTACTCGAAACGTATAACTGCTAGAGTGATGAAACTTTATAAGCATATTCAGCTGCATCGGGGCTTGTGCACCTGGGTATTTTGGTGAAGTTTTTTCCGACATCAGCTGAGTTGTGGCCCCTTTTTTGGAACAAAAATACATTTTTGGACTTGTGTTACACGTAACTCAAACAGTATTACTGCTAGAGTCGTGAAACTTTATAAACATATTACTCCAACATGTGAACTTGTGCACCTGGGTATTTTGGTGCAGTTTTTTTCCGACATCAGCGGAGTCATAGCCCTATGTTGGAAAAAAAGACATTTTGGACTTGGGTCGCGCGTAACTCAAAAAGAATTACTGCTAGAGTGATGAAACTTAAAAAGCATATTCATCTGCATCGGGGCTTGTGCACCTGGGTATTTTGGTGAAGTTTTTTCCGACATCAGCGGAGTTATGGCCCCTTTTTAGAAAAAAAGTTTGTGGACTTGTGTCACGCGTAATTCAAAAACAGTATTACTGATAGAGTGGTGAAACTTTATAAACATATTACTCCAGAATGTGAACTTGTGCACCTGGGTATTATGGTGCAGTGTTTTTCCGACATCAGCAGAGCTATGGCCCTTTGTTAGAAAAAAAGACATTTTGGACTTGGGTCGCGCGTAACTCAGAAAGTACTAAATGCTAAAGGGATGAAACTTTATAAACATTATTAATCAGCATGTGAACTTGTGCCCCATGGTTTTTTTGGGCATATTTTCCAACATCAGCGGAGTTTTGTGACAACCAGCGAAATGTGGGGGCATCCGTGTCCTACGGACACATGTCTAGTTGCGACCTAAATCAATAACATGTCTAAAATTGTCCTGTTGTCCATGTAAACATGTTGTAAAAACATTAACATCTACAGTTTTGAATATCAAAAGGGTGTTGTATTGTATGACCATAAACAATATTTTTAATATAAGAATATTAAAATTTCAGAGACACCACCAGAAGAGAAACCATTATTAACATACTCTGGTCCTTTATTTAAGGCAAGTGACCAATGGCCTTAACAGGACAAACTTTTCTTAATGTCTTCTTAGATCCGTGTCTTGAAGAACCTTGCAAAAAAGGCGACGAATGCGTTCTGCTGGATGTCCTTTCGCCTCCTGAGGGTTCCTACTGCAAAGGTAACACACTCCTCACAATGTTATTTGTTAACCACTGCCATTATAAAAGAAATCTTTCAAGATCTGGACGGATGATATTTTACGCAATTATGATTTGAAAACTAATATTCTAACACGTGGCTCCACCAATCTTGAAAATATGTTTTATATGACCACCCATGGAATAAAATACGATCTTACGCTGAAACCAACACTTATCCTCTATGTATCTAACGAACGGTACAATCAATGGTGCCTTGCAGACCTGAACCACAGCTGTGATTTTGACGCCGATTCCATGTGCAGTTGGCAAAATCTACACATGGACGACAAGTTCAACTGGTTTATCAACTCAACGGGCAACCAAAGTAAGTTAAGATAGCATAAATACTATTTCTCTTTGAATGGTGTAAATGGTGTAAATTATGGTTTGCATTATGTAATGCATACATGTCATCAAAATTAATGTTGTTGTTGTTGTTGTGTAAATATTGGTGGCATCTACGACTGGCTTATTTACTCGTAGCTGGCAACCAAAGTGAGTTAAGATAACATAATGCGTTTCTTTGAATGCGTTTAATCACATTTGGCATTATTAAATGCAAAAATGTCGTTAAAATTAATGTTGATGTTTTTGTTTGTTTGTCTGTTGTTGTTGTTGTTGTATAAATATGAAACGTAAGATTGGCTTATAAACTTTTATCTGGCAACCAAAGTTAGTTTAGATAACAAAATAATATTTCTTTTTGAATGGCATTACTTTAGTTTGCATAATAATAATACAAAAGGTTAAAAGATAAATAAATAATGTATTTGCTTCTGTTACAATACACATCGTTATATATGGAATGTGTATGTTATTTTTGTTAACAATATTACAGCTTTTTGTATTTCTCTGGTAAATAATGCTCACATGCATGGAAACAATTGTATTATTTATTGCGCACACTGGCACACAGTTAATAGAACATTAATTATAACGTGCAATACTAAGACAAATCTGTAATAAAACGCGCAAAGGCAAGACAACCAACGTCTTTTTTGTATTAAGACATTTCCTTTTCTTGAATACCAAATCCACGAAGCGCATTACGTAAATATTTCTGAAAAATGTACCATCCATTTCATAATTGCGATTTTAATTAAACTAGTTTAAGTTTAAAAAATAGACATTTGAACGAGGCACAAAAGCAAGAAACTTATACAAACACACTAATATTTGTTCTTGTCGTTTCAGAGGGTTGTTTGTATATCAACGCCACTGATGTCTCACGCAGCCGCGCTTTGCTGCAAAGCACTGTTGTGGAAGCAGACGCCAATGCCACTGAGTTTTGCCTGAAGTTTGATTACGAACTTGACGGTTCCAGTCCAGACCTTAATTTGTACGTGAAACACGTGCAGGGTTTCATGCCATACCACATATGGTCATCAGGCGGACACCAAGGATCTGGATGGACGAAGGCGCAGGTTGCCGTTAGTTCGTTGGAGGATTTCGTCGTAAGTATACCTTAATTGACTGGTTATTTGATGGATGCATGTTTCTGAATAGCTCTTAGCTCTGATGCAGAATTTTGATTCAGTTTCTGGACCACGCCTCTTCAGTAACTAATGTGGTCTAACTAATTTAAAACTCATGTATTTAACATTTTTTTAATTTTAAAATCCATAAAATACCTGTTTTCAAACTTATACATGTAAAATACTTGTTTCCAAACCGTAAAATACAGGTTTCAAAAGCTATAAAATGTTTATTTGTTCACCCATAAAATACATATTGCCAATCCTATGAAGAACTTCTCCTAGCCTCAAAATAGACCTGTTTCTCAACCCCCAAATACCTGTTTCCGAACCCATAAATTACCTATTTCAAACCCATAAAGAACATATTTCTAATCCCATGAAATACTTTACCCTAGCACCAAAATATACCTGTTTCTCAACCCAAAATACTTGTTTCCAAATCCATAAAATACCTGTTTCAAAACCCATAAATTACATATTTCCAATGCTATCAAATACTTTTTCTGAACCCGATTTATACATTGTACCGGTTTCTAAACCCTAAATTATAAACCTGTTTCTAAACCCAAAATTGTAAACCTGTTTCTAAACCCATAAATTTTTCATTTCAAACACCATTAAACACAAGTTATTTTCAAACATAAAACCTAACTTTAAAAAATTCCAACCCTTTTCATACGAATATTCAATGTATCCTGACTGTATTAAACACATTTGTGGACATACCGTGCTAACACCAGTGCATTTATCATACACCGCTTCAACAGATCATTTTCGAGGGATACGTCGGTAACCATGGGGATGACAGCGTCGGTCTTGACTCAATCATTGTGACCGACGAGAGCCATTGCCCCACCCTCCCGCCTGATTCGGTCTCCAGCATCCCCACTTTCATCGGATAATCCGAGTTTGATTTGCTAACTCATAGTACTTGCATTTATTTGCTAACCCTGGGAATGGTGATTTGAAAATGCACTATTATTGGCAAGAAATAAAAAACATAAAATATATAATATTCTGTATTCTCTAATTTATTTAGAATTACACAGGCAATATTCTTTACTGCAATCGCTTAACAGTATGAATGTGTGCAACCCGCGACACACACACTCACGACCGAATTTATTGGATAATCAAAGAGTTGTGACTTGCAAACTCTCGTTATTTGCATTTGTTAAATAACCTGTGATGGTGATTTTGGAAAGCACTACTCGTGGCGTTTCATATTCATTACTTTATTCCTCATAACGGAAACAATAAATATTTTCTTACACTGGCTTCACAACACCCCATCAAACTCACTATTCCCGGCATTGGAGCAAGTAACAATGACAATAACAAACATAGTGTAGGTATTCTTTATTTTATTCTATATTCTTTAAATAATTTTCTTTACCAAGTCTTGGAATATTCGAATACCATTGATTAATAACATGAAAACGAGCATCCTAGTCAAAAGTAAAATTCTGTCAATTTCCTTTGCCTAAAAGGTCATTCATTTGTACCACGAAAATTATGAGGTATCTGCTTTTGCGTGCATGTTTGTAAACAAACATTAATTTGCATGAACTTGTCTGTGATGATGGATGTGGTCAAGTGAATACATGATACGGTTTTGGTGGTGATCCGGATCACCTTCCTAATTCCTGTTATTGAGAGGTAGGAAAAATGACTGTATTGATGGCGGTCTGCCCTTTCTGAGTGCTTTCTAGTTCTTCACATTTATTGACGAAATACCAGTTAAGATAATGATGCATTGGATAATCCGCGATATGATGGCCGCATGCATTGGATAATCCGCGATATGAAGGCCGCATGCATTGGATAATCCGCGATATGATGGCCGCATGCATTGGATAATCCGCGATAGTATGGCCGCATGCAATGGATAATCCGCGATATGATGGCCGCATGCACTGGATAATCCGCGATATGATGGCCGCATGCATTGGATAATCCGCGATATGATGGCCGCATGCATTGGATAATCCGCGATATGATGGCCGCATGCATTGGATAATCCGCGATAGTATGGCCGCATGCATTGGATAATCCGCGATGGGGATTTATTGAAACTTATTATCCTTACAATGCAGGACATAACAAACTAATGCGTTTGGCATGTTTAATATATTATATCCACACACAAACAATAACTATTACAATATACACAATCAGATGTGTGTAAGTCGTCCGTTCTTCATAATTCTGTGTTATAGATAAAGACAAGCATTCATGAGGAAATAACAATACAATAATATACCTCATCATAGACCTATATCCTTTCTTCCACTAAGAATTTTAACAACTCCGCACACAAATGTTTCGTGATCAATGTCATTCGTCGAGCTTCACATTAGATTAACCTTTAAGCACGTGAATTGCATTTGTGGCAACGTCGAGTTGTTTAGTTTTCTATTTTTTTTATTTAATGCCCCCGGAATCTTGATGCGGGAGGCATATAGTGATTGTCCTTTCCGTCTTTCCGTCCGTCCTTCCGTCCGTCCGTTCGTCCGTGACAAGGTTAAGTAGATTTTACCGTTTCGTCTAGCACCAACATCGCTTACTACAACACTTGGATACTTGCACAGTTGTTGCTTATGACCAGTCCGTATCCAACCATATCATCCAACCTCACTTGGACATTGACCTTGACCTAATTTGCACTAAGAATATTCAAATGGGCTGTTTCTTGCTAAACTAGATTTTACCGTATCGTCTAGCACCATCACCGCTTGCTGCTACAGTTAGATACACAGTTATTGCTTATGACCGTCCCCAATCCACCCATATCACACAACCTCACTTTGACCTTGACCTTGACCTAATTTGGACTAAGAAATGGGGTATCCAGCACCAACCGGGGGCATGTGTGTTTATCAAACACAGAATCTTGTTCTTTATGTATTTTCTAAATTATACGAGCAAAAAATAATTGAAAAACAATTGTGGAACCCGTTTTCATTGGTTTCAACAATATGAACATAGAGAAATAATGAAACATATGGAACATAATTGAGGCGAGTCGTGGGAAACCCGGGCTTAATGCATGTGCTTAAAGTGTTCGCACAGGCTAATCCGGGACGACACTTCCCCCCTACAGTGGATTTATGATTAGAAGAGACTTCCTTGAAACAGAAAATACCATTAAAGTGAAATATTGCCTTCCTGGATTAGGCTGTTCCAGGACGAATATAAAACATCCATTGATTCTAATGATGTTAGTTGTTTTTAAAATAATATTATAATACATTTTGAGAATAAACTAATATCAGAAATTCGTATTAAGAGAGATAATTAAAACTAAAATAATACTTTGCTGCACAGCGGTCTATTATGTACATGTAAATACAGCGTCTAGACGAGTCTGATCGATTGTTGGCGCATGCGCAGTTTTTACTTTCTCATTCAAAACCGAATGTTGTCGTCGCTGTAGGATAACCGGGTCTGTATAGACAGAAAATTATGATTATTTGCATTTTTCGATAAAAGAAAGAGTTTTTGTCGATGTTGAAGTTATTTTTATGTATATATAAGGGTGTTGTGTTAGTGAGTAACGAATAATACCTGAAATAAATATATAAAAACTAAGACGATATCTGAACTATATCCTCAGTTACGTGAATATTTTTGTCCAGCTCGCCTGCGATCAGCTCGACTTAGTTGTCACAATGGCGGTTCGGTGTATTTGCATGAGTGCGCGCGTGTGTGCGTCCGTCCGATCTTGTCCGGACTATAACTTCCTCATTAATCAGGCACATTAAAAATAACTTGCCACAACTTTTCACCATGTGGAGACGGCGTGTTGCACGAAAGACCTGTGTCCCTAGTTCAAAGGTCAAAGGTCAAAGTCACACTTAGAGGTCAGATGTTAAATACGAGCATGATACAGCTTTTCTGGACTGTTAATTGATCATTCATCAGGAAATTTTAAAATAACTTGCCACAAATGTTCACCACGAGGAGACAGCTTGACGCACGCAAGATCTGTGTCCCTAGCTCCAAGGTCAAGGTCACACTTAGAGGTCAAAGGAGAAGATCTGCTTGTTAGAAAATGAGATTTTAAAATAATTACAACACAAGTTGCTTTCTTGGGAAAGGGGTCGAAATGTTGCCAACAGCCATCTAGTGTAGTCTCCAGGGCACAATTTCTAAACAATTCTAAAGTAAGTTACAACAGAATTAGCTTAAGCTATTGATATTAAAATAAAACGTGATTAAATAATAGTGTAAATAAGTATTACATTTTGAATAAAACTTGTATGTCAGATAAAAACAATAACTAATAACATTTATTAAAAAATATTATTTTTTACGTTGATCAAATTTGAAACTTCAGCTGTTATTCTTAAAGGGACTATGCCATCGAAAAGGGCCTCAAGGGGGCAACAAATCTGAAATTAAGATATTAATTCTGGCATATTATAATGGTTAAATTAGGTCATATATAATGGGAAAAGAATGTACGCGTTATGAAATAAAAATCAATGACTAATAAGGGTCGTGTTTAATTGGCTTTTTTCATGTTTACATTTGGATAAACCCTTGGGGTTATTTTTTTTTCAAACTGTTTTTATCAATTATCTCATTATTATAATATTTATTATTTATCTAATGCAAATATCTTAGTAAAGCTTTTATAATATAATGTAATTTATAGTGCAATAGGAAGCCATGTTTTCGTTGACATAGTCCCTGTAAGAAAATTCGAGAAAGTGGACATCAGTGGTTGATAAGGAACAAATCATTGCCAACGAGTTCTAAAAAAAGGTTTGTATCGTTTAACTTGTGAATAGAGTTTTCATGTACGAGTATAATGCTCTGTTAAGGTGCTATAAGAACATATTATATACGCATTAAGTTCAAACGAACTACGTCCTCTCAAAAAGTATAGTTGCCATCTGGTTAAAAACACCAGCGTGCACCGTTGTGTGTTTACATTATAAAACATATCACAACACGTATATAACACTAATTACGCACGGAAAAGTAAAAACATCACGAATGCTATGACTGAATAACATAGCAATCCGAAGCCCATAGCAATCCGAAGCCTTTTGCTGGAGAAGAATTTCTCAGCCGGAAATATGAATCAATACAAACAGTGTAAATCCCGGATGTATTTGTTTTAAGGTCTGTCGGAGGACAGGTATCTGCTGAAATGTTTTTAAAGTACGATATATATTTAGTAAGTTCGGATCATTCGAATTCATATCTGTACAACCATTAAACGTAAGTTTAGTCATCTCATCGGCCGTAATCCCGGAGTATTTCATGTCTGCAAAGGACAGCTGGACACTCGGACATTCGTCTACAGGAACTGCCCAGCCGGCCACAAAATAGTAGTGTTCACACTCTTTAAGAATATGCTCATTTACGTCCACTTTGGCATACACAGTGTCATACACGCCCACTTGGGCAAACACAGGCATGATAATCAGACGCCCGTTGATGGTCGCGTTGAGATACGTTAGCGACCTGGACATATCTCTGGCAATTTGCTTTAATGTTTCGATTGGACACGTGGGGCTAACCGTAAAAAGCAACATGACGTAGCGATAATCGGGTAGACTGCGATGACAAATTGCACAGGAAATGGCGTATGAAGTAAGGATGTACTCTTTTAGAATTGTCGTAAACTCAGTTAAGTCACTTGAAAGCAACATACCCGATTGGACATACGTGAATTGCAGATGAAATGAAAACAAAATTCCCATACCAGACATTTGAACTAAGTTGACACATTGACCACTGATCGCCATTGATCCTCTTGGGCAAATGAGTTTTCGACATTTCTTCTGAAAATAAAGGAAAACAATGTCTAAATATAAGATCGCTACCTTAGAATTACGAGGGCCTAGCTAGCATGTGAAAAACAAGCAGATACGCCCTTATAATGCTAAGTTGGCGAATTATGTACAAAAAATATCACTACATAAGTGTTTTACAAACACAGTTTCAATATGGTTACAGTGGTGCTTAAGTAAATCTTGTAAAATACAATTCAACCTTAAGTGAGATTACAATACACAAGATATGGAATCTCTATATGCAGCCGTCTTTGAGCTACTGTTATTAAAGGGACTTGTTGACAGAATTTCGTATTTTTAAAATGCTCTTTAATATCGTAACTGCAAACAGTAAAGCATCTAGACTAACAAAGAAAAATATTATATTAAGAAAAAAAAAGAAGCAGATTAAAACATTTGCCCTCGCCGGGACTAGAACCTGCAACCGTCGGAATCAAAACAGACGAGCGGCTAAACCACCTTTTCAAAGGTTTTTTTTATTTCAGACATGTGGCCAATTACCTTTACAGCATTGTATATACCACAGAAACACACAACCGTCCTCATGGGGTGCACCATTTTGTATATTTGAATCAGGGGACAGTGTAGTATGATCACTATAATTGTGTCTAGTTTATCGCCGTATTCTTTCTGGTAAATTCATGGACCTGATTCTGTTTCAGTTACATGTAGAGTATATTTTTTCCGAGGAGAATGAAATAACACTTTTAAAAATATGTTATTTTTCACATGCATTAGAAAAATACGAAAATATACGACACCAAATGTATAATACTATTCGAATAAATTTAGAAAAAAGTGCCTCCGAAAGTTGCATTTCTGTTGCTCTGGTAAAAATTCAACGATTGCGTAATTAAATTGTAAATAAATTGAATTAATATTCGCTTTTATTATTATTTAATTTGAATTGCAATGCTATGAGATTCAATTTTATTTAAAAGTGCGTGTATTTTGAATAATTTTGGGCTAAGTGTGAGGTTCGGCATGCCTTTTAACCGGTTTAAACCCCGAATGATTTGCATTGACCGTTCCAGGGCGGTGACCCCAGTTTAAATTATTTTTAGCTCAATTTTTCGAAGAAAAGGCAAGCTATTCTACTCGCCCCGGGGTCGGCGCTGGTGTCGGCGTTGACGTCGGCGTACGGTCTATGTTAAAGTTTTACGGTAAGCCATTTTCTCAGGGAAAGCTTGAGGGATTTCTTTCAAACTTAAAACATTCATTCCCCATAATAAGGAATTTATAGGCCAAATTTGGTAACTCTAGTTTGAAATTTGTCAAAATGATGGACCTTATTACACTAAGACATTTTACATATAAGCCATTTGGATATGCTTAAGTTTTTCGGAAAGCTAGTTTTTCAGGAATGTCTTAAGGGATTTCATTCAGACTTGAAAAATGTTTTCCCCATATAAAATTGAACAAATACGCCAAGTTTGGAAACTCTAGTTTGAAATTTATCCAAATTATGGGCCTTTTTACACTTAGAAATTGTACATATAAACTATTTGGATAGGTTAAAGTCTTTCGGTAAGCTAGTTTCACCGGAATGCCTTGAGGGATTTCATTTAAACGTAAAACACTTATTCCCTATATTAAAATGAACCCATTGGCCAATTTGGATAACTATAGTTTGAAATTTGTTTAAGTTATGGGCCTTTTGCTCTTTGAAATTTTACATATATACTATTTAGATACTTTAAAGTTTTTAGGTAAGCTAGTTTCTCAGGAATGGCTTGAGGGATTTCATTCAAACTTCAAACACTTTTTCCCTACATTAAAAGAAACCATAGCCCAATTTCGATCACTCTAGTTTGAAATTTGTCCAAATTATGGGCCTTTTTACTTTAGAAATTTCACATATAAGCTTTTTGGATAGGTTAAAGTTTTTCGGTAAGCTAGTTTCTCCAGAATGGCTTGAGGGATTTCATTCAAACGTAAAACACGTATTCCGTATATTAAAATGAACCCATTGGCCAATTTTGATAACTCGATTTTGAAATTTGTTAAAGTTATGGGCCTGTTTACACTTAAAATGTTTAAATATAAGCTATATAGATAGATTCAAGTTTTTAGATAAGCTAGTTTGTCAGGAATTGCTTGAGAGATTTCATTCAAACTTCAAACGCTTATTTCCTGTATTAAAATAAACCATAGGCCAATTTCGATAACTCAAGTTTAAAATTTGTCCAAATTATGGGCCTTTTTATGCTTAGAAAATTTTACATTCCCGCGGGTGGGGTGGCGGCGTCAATTTTTGATTTCCACTCTTTAACTCGAGAATGACTCTTCATACATAGATCGGCTACAGTAATACTTAACTTGGGATTGCATTTGGGTTGGGTGGGTGGTGTCAAGGTCAAGGTCACTGTTAATTAAAATAGAAAAAATCCATTTCTGCTCAATTACTCGAGAAAAAAATTGAAATATTTATAATTATGAAATAATAATAACTTAATTTATAGATACCGTATAGCTCTATCGCATCATTTTGCATATGGAGTGGGCGGGGTCAAGGTCACTGTTTTGAAAATTAGAAAAATGTTTTCCACTCAGTAACTCGAGAACGAAATTAACTTTGTTTAATTGGCCCCTACTATCCGTACAATTTGATTTAGAAAAAAATGCCAGTAACTCTTATAAGCACAAGAAAAATCGAGCGCGCTGTCCTCCGACAGCTCTTGTTATGTTTTGTGTTGTGCGTATTGTCCTGTATTGTATAGGCAATTGGTCACTTGCCTCAAATAAATGACCAGCAGATGTTAATAAGGGTGTCTGTCCTTGTGATGTTCCTTGAGTTTCATTATTCTTATATTTAGATGTATTTAAGAAACAATGCGAACACATTACTAGTATATGTTCATGTAAACACACTTCAGATAGTAGAGTCGCTTTTTAACTTTTGTTTATATTTGTATATAACTAATGTGAATTAATTGCACTGTTTCAAAGTTGTATCTATATATATATTATTTTCACCTCGTATGTGCAATAATAATAATACGTTAATCTCTATTTGCACAATTGTGTACATTTATTTACTAATGTTGGTAAAATTTAAAGGGGTAATGTACACGCTTAAATTAAGCTAACCCAAATATATCAACGTTATTAAAGGCTTGTGTGTTTGAACATCATTATTGTGTAAAACTAATGACACACACTTACTGAGTCATCGAAATTGAAGTATTTAGAGTTTCAAATGAACACACTCTGAAACGTTGAGTACATTTACAATTAGCCGATCTTGGTCGTTTATATAATATATGTTTATATATTTCAGGTAGAGTTGAAAAAAATATGCAAACAATTTAATTCAAAGGAAAGTACATTCGATGCCATATATTTCATCAACATTTTATCAAAATATCTGTTTGCGATAACCCACAACGGTTTGAGACCCTGATAGAGAAAGTGCAATGTACAAATACATTGGTCAAAATAAATGTTTAGAGATTTAAAAGGTGGCCACTCAAAGGGACTATGGCATCGAAAAAGGCCCCAAGGTGGCCACTCAAAGAGACTACGGCATGGAAAAAGGCCCCACGGGGGCACTTTAAGGGACTATGGCTTGGAGAAAAGCCCCAAGGTGGCCACTCAAAGAGACTATGGCATGGAAAAAGGCCCCACGGGGGCACTCAAAGGCACTATGGCATGGAAAAAGGCCCCAAAGGGGCACTTAAAGGGACTATGGCATGGAAAAAGTCCCCAAGGTGGCCATTCAAAGGGACTATGGCATGGAACAAGGCCCCAAGGTGGCCACTCAAAGGGACTATGGCATGGAAAAAGGCCCCACGGGGGCACTCAAAGGCACTATGGCATGGAAAAGACCCCAAAGGGGCACTTAAAGGGACTATGGCATGGAAAAAGGCCCCACGGGGGCACTCAAAGAGACTATGGCATATGGAAAAAAGCCCCAAGGGGGCACTTAAGGGACTATGGCATTGAAAAAGGCCCCAAGGTGGCCACTCAAAGGGACTATGGCATGGAAAAAGGCTCCCAGGGGGCACTTTATTTTTTTTTTAAATCTGAAATTAAGATATTAATACTGGCACATAATCACAGTTAAAACAGAGTATATATAATGGGAAAAGAGTGTACGCATTCTGAGATAAAAATCAATTTATAATAAAGGCAAAGTTTGTTTGGCCCTTTTCATGTTTACATTGACGCCAGAATGGTGAGTAAATTATGTATAACCATAGTTTACACCCGATTCATTACCAAGGAGAATAGTTTTGTTGGTTAAAACGCTGTCTACTATTATTTCTTCGTATGGCTCCTACATCGTGAGTTCGATACCCACTTTGGGTTTTAATGTTTTCAAACTTGTTTTATAATTTTTTTATCAAATATCACGTCGTGTATTAAATGTTATTTATTATTTATTTAATGCAAATGTCTAAGGATAGCTCATTTCTGTCATATCATATCATTTATAGTGCAAAAGAAGTCAGTTTTTTCGTTGACATAGTCCGTTTAAGGGTTAGTGTATATAAAGACTACCAACCGTAATGTAGTCATAGATTGCTGTATCGTTACAATGGATATCTCCAGTCTGGGCGTTTGTGTTGTGACCCAATCTTTGGTAGTCAATAAGTGTGTAAATATTTTTATTTCCCAAATTATTACTGGGGCATAAGCGTAAACTGCTTCCAACGGAATTGCATTTTAGGAAACAGGCCGCATTGGCATATGCAACCACTTTTTTTGGAAATTATTTGTATACTATTATGTTATTTTCGGTCGCATTACACGCGCGAATTTGCGTATCATCTGCATTCGCTCCTCTGCACGTCCGCACTGGGTCTATAAAGCATTGATTTACTTTGGCTTTTGGTGGGACGGCCACAGCCGAACAATGTTTAAGTACGCAACGGTCTCTGTCCTCCAACGTCTCGAACGTTTTAAAAAAAAAGATCATCGCATATATATAAACCTATTCCCCACGTTGTGAACGTGGTAACGCCATGGCAGAGTGCACAGTCCTTATTACGATACACCCGTCATTGGGAATCGGACTCTACATTTCCGAGTGACTGTGAAGCCTTTTCACATAGTTCAGAATTAGGACCAAAGGTATGATCCGAAGGACATGACGAGATGACCCTGTAGCCGTGAACCTCAGAAAATGAAAGGTCTACGATGGTCAAATTAATGCCGTAGACATTGTACCAGGGTACACAGGGAATTACTGGCGGCTGTTCACTGTCGTCTAATGCGGGAGCATCGGGGCAGCAGTCTTGAAAGGCGTAACAATCTGGTTCACAGGAACACTGCATGAACACGGGAACATATCCGGATTTGTATTCACCTTAAACAAGGTATAAGAATGATCCTTTCAGATCCCAAACCATTGTTAAAATGCCGTAAATAATAATAAATTAACAATAAAAGGAAATAATAGGCGTTATTTTCAATCGAATGCAGTATAATACAATGTAGTTGTATAATCGAATAAAAATATATTCTTTTATCAGCACATATTCTTGAAAAGTATGAAGTTAGGCCATCCTTACAAAATTGTTTGTTTGCGGTAACGCGACCGATTCACGAAATTGGGCCCGACTCACAAGTTTTTATAGGCTTCCGTGAAGCAATTAAAAAAAAATGTCTATTCGAAAATTTAAGTTGTTTATTCATCATATTTTGTTCGCAATTAATTCATCACGATTTTGTATCAACTAAACACTGCGTTATAATTACTCTGAGCTGAATTTTGAGCAGTGTTAGTATCCTGATGCCCTGGTGCCACTGGCATATACTAAGCAATTTGATTTGCTCTTGTATTTTGTGTTAAGGTAAATTGGTCTTGTATAAGAGTCGCCTACATCGGGTCGCGTTACCCGCAAACAAACAATGTTTAGCTCGACTTTTCGAAGAAAAAAAGTCGAGCTATTGTCGTCGCCCTGTCGTCTGCGTCTGCGTTAGATTTCGGTTCAGTTTTTTGGTTCAGATTTTCGATTATGTTTTTTTTGTCAGAGTCCATTTCTCAAAAACTATCAAAGGTATCCATTTGAAACTTTAAATACTTGTTCACTACCAGAAGGGGACGACGATACAACAAGGCAGGTGCCCCTGTGATTTGTATTTCCATTGTTATCTGCCCTTGTTTGGACTTACAACTTAGCATATTTTGACAATTTTTTGGTAAATATATTTTTTTTCAATACCTTTCAAAGACATTAAATTGAAACTCACGGTACTTGTTTATAGTGCTGACCACATTCTGCAGACAAGAGGAGGTAACTCTTTCAAGGAATTTGTTGGAGTTATTACCCTTTTTCAACTTACAATTTTCCTTTTAGGTCTACTTTCTCAATACCAATATGAGGTATTGACTCGAAACTCAACGTACTTGATCACAGTGATGAACTTATTCGGTAGACAAGAGGAGATAACTCTATTAAGGATTTTTTTTAAAGTTATTGCCCTTTTTTCAACATAAAATTTTTGCTTTAGGTCAAATTTCACAATATCTATAACATGTATTGACTTGAAATTTAAAACACTTGATCATAGTTATGAAAGCATTCTGTAGACAAGATTAGGTAACTATATCAAGGATTTTGGTGGAGTTATTGCCCTTTTTTCAACTTATAATGTTTGCTTTAGGTCAAATTTCTCAATATCTATAAGAGGTATTGACTTGAAATTCAACATACTTCATGACAGTGATGAACCTATTCTAGAAACAAAAGTCCAGATTACAATCAGTACGAGAAAGTCGAGCGTCCAGCACCCGTAGGCGGTGCTCTTGTTTAAGGATGGCCTTATAAGAGTGTTGGAAATGTATTTGTATAAGAGTGTTGGAAATGTATTTGTATAAGAGTGTTGGAAATGTATTTGTATAAGAGTGTTGGAAATGTATTTGTATAAGAGTGTTGGAAATGTATTTGTATAAGAGTGTTGGAAATGTATTTGTTCACTCATTATACTAGATTCGTTTATGACCATTCTTAAAGGGACTTGTTCACAGATTTTCGCATTTTTTGAAGCATGCCATTAAATGTCAACTTGAGAGATTTAAGCATCGGAACTGAAAAGATCAAGTATAATAACTAGAAAAGTATTTAGAAAAAATATGAAAAGGAAAAACAAATTCCCACCGAGGTTTGAACCCGGGACTCCGGATTAAGAGGCTACCGCCTTAACCACTCGGCCATTCGACTTCCATATATCAGTCTGCATTATTTACTTTATGTAAGTGTTACACGTGTTGTCAAGTATTTCAACGGAAACAACAGGAACACTCCAAATTTTTCCATCGTTTAGCGTTACAAACGCTTTATAATTTTATCAATTTCAACTGAGGATTACTCATAAACGAAACGGTCTTTACAGTATATTTCTAGGTTCGTAGTTTTGTTTTGCTCCCTTGTATTCACTGTTCTTTGATTTTTGGAATCGGTGACAAAAAGTTCAAAAATGGTCAATTCGTCAATCTGTGAACAGGTCCCTTTAAACGTAATAGTAATTGTTTAGATAGTCTACATGAAATGAAGATAGTACCGCAATGAACTACTGGCGGAAATGTCTGAGCCCTTTCCTATAATTTTTTTGTCGCAATGCACGTGTTAACGCCTATTTTTTTTTACGAATTATACTTTTAGAATCCAAACCATTGGTGATATATCGTAAATAAAGATAAACTAACACGAGCGGCAACAAAACAAGTTGATATTGTTTTTTATCTGCCTTTAAACCCACTTGGCATTTACATTTACATATATTGTACATGATAGATTTACGTTGATCATTGGCTTTGACGATTTTTGAAGTTTTTATTTAAATTGTTTCAATACAAATGTGGTAGTTATCGTGATGGTCGTATTTCGAAAATATAGTGTATAGAGGATATTTGTTTGTTTTCGGTGTGATAACGCGTTATATCATCACTGGAAAGGGAAAAAAATAATATTTTTACGAGCGGTTTGGAAAACAAATTTCATTTTTATTTTATGCTAAGGAGTATTTTTACATGTAAGAAAAGAAGTCCAGCACAGTGAGTGATATAAGGATTTATCTCATTGATATTTGTCTATATTTCACCACTTAGCATAAAATAAATGACGCTATTTGATGGATGTTTAGAGTAATTTGAAGTGTCTACCATGATTATATTTACGAGTTTATATCGTAAATTATAATATGACTTATAAGTAAACGACAGACCCTCGAAAGAAAATCATACATGATCTTTAACTGTTTTTACCTCAACCGTGCAAATATCAGATGATATTGCACATTAACGTCATTTGAAACTGTCAAAACATTGGATTCGAATGGATTTTTGATGCTATGTTCAGTAGATATTATTATGTCATTTGTATTTGTTTTGGATTAAATGCACTATAGATCGCCACCACCACGGTGTTAAAACGAATCGGTAACCTCTCCGTTAAAACTAACCAAAAAGGCACCCTCTCCGTTACGGTACCTGTCCCTCTCCGTTAAAAATCAACAGGGAAACTACCGGTAGTTCACTTTTATGTTAATATAATAGTTTTTTATAGCAAAAGTTCGAGTTTTAATGGTTTCACGGAACATCTTGGACATTGAACTGCTTATGTATCATGGATTTTACTCCATAAAACAGTATGTTCTCTATGAATAGTGAAAACAGTTGTCAACTTTGACTGACATTTGCTGATTTCAGTGATGTTTTATGTTCGTAATTTCCTTTGCTTAATTAAAAGCCAGTGTTTAATGGACCAAACGTAGTTTAAAAATGATTCCACGACGTTTGTATGTTGTTACCGATAGCACATTTAGTAGAAAAATGATATCAAAGCCAAAACTTAGGCCACGACACAGAATAGGCCTGTACTTGTACCTCTCCGTATAATGAACCAGTACCCTCTCCGTCGCCAGAGCTTTTATTGATACTTACGCTACAAAACAATGTAAAACATATACATTTTGCTTTATGCAATTTGTTATCATGAATACTGTGTTATCGATGACATGTCGAATGCATGTTAATTTTCTTAGATTAAATACTTGCATCAGTTTTTTTATAATCCACCAGACAAATGTATGGCATTAAACATAATTTCTAACTGTTTGCTGCCCTTTCTGAAATTAAATTGTTTTCAAATTGAAAACGAGCTTTTACGTCATCAACTCTTATTGAATTTGATTTAAAATTGTTGGTTATTTGGGTACTGTTAGGTGATTTAAAGGGGCGTATCGACGGCTAATACGGAAACTTTTCCGAAAAGTAAAATTTTATTTTAAAAAGTATTTATTCATTGATTGCTTAACACATAGGTCTCGTTTTTATAAACTAACAGTAAAGTGTTGTTTGTTATAACTATTAAAAGAAGTCACAGTGACACTTTTCGTGGGCGCGGGAAAATTAGTAGTAGTAGTCAAATCAATTCGAATTAAATGTACATGAAGTACCGCTATGTGCATGCGCACTATTGATAACTGTACTGTAGCGTGGGAAAGTTTCATTCAAGTGAGAGATTTTGTAGATTCGAGTTCCAATCCTACAGGAACCGTGTTATCAACACAAATTTTTGGCATTGTATTTACTTTTTCTAACGATTCCATAAGCATATTATTGCTACTAAAAACTTATAGAAAAAAAAGCCTACGGGTGCTGGACGCCGAACTTCCTCGTATTTGATAGTACTTTGGCCTACTGTTTATATAATAGGTTCAGCACTGTGATGAAATATGTTGAATTTAAAGTCTATACCTCTCACGGATATTGAAAAATCGACCGAATATTCTAAGTTGAAAAAAAGGGCAATAACTCAACCAAAATCCTTGATATCCTTACCTCATCTTGTCTACAGAATGGATTCATAACTGTGATCAGTATTTTGAGTTTCAAGTCAATACCTGTTATAGATATTGTGAAATTTGACCTAAAGCAAAAAGTTGAAAATGGGGCAATAACTTAAACAAAATCCTTGATAGAGTTACCTCCTATTGTTTACAGAATAAGTTCATCACCGTGATAAGGTACTTTGAGTTTTAAGTCAATACCTCATATAGGTATTGAGAAATTTGACCTAAAGCGGAAATTGTAAGTTGAAAATGGTATAAACTCCAACAAAATCAGTAAAAGAATTACCTCCTCTTGTCTGTAGAATGGGGGCAGCACCATTAACAAGTACCTTGTGTTTCAATTCATATTGAGAAAACTTTAATATTTACCAAAAATTGTCAAAATATGCAGTCTTAAGTCCTAACAAGGGCAGATAACTCTCGAAATACAAATCACAGGGTTACCTGCTTTGTTGTAATGGATTATCCCTTTGAAAGTGAACAAGTATTGAAAGTTTGAAATGGATACCTTTGATATTTTTGTGAGAAATGGACTCTGACAAAAAAAATTAACCAACAATGTCGAGCTAAACATGGTAATGTTCATTGTTAATACGTTTCTATATTTACTGGAATCACTATTTTTTTTAGTTGATCTTTGACAGTTGTTGCACTGCGGCTTGTTATTATTGTAAAATTGTAATTAATTGCAACATGTATATAACTACACGGTTATTCAACTAATAAAGAAAATGTTTAACCGAGAAATAAAAAAGACAAAATAAAGAAAAATGATGTTAAAGTAAAAGAAAATTACGAAAATAAAAAAAGAAAGTTTTTGGCACGACTCGAACCACAGTCTAATATCAATCAAGGTCCACTTGTGTAGATCGGATGAAAATTGTTTGACTTAGAGAGCAGAAACGAAAGTGATCTACCGACCAACAGACTGACCGACCGACCGACCGACATAAAGCAAACCAATAGTTTAGTTTAAACCAATTTATTTTAGCTCGATTGCATCGAAAGCCTAAGGCTCTGTTTCCTGTTTAGAACCAGTACTTGGTGTCTATGGGGGAGATCTTGAGTACACTCACAGAGTGGGGATCGAACCCGGGACCTCCCTATCGCTAGGCGGACATTATATCCACTACGCCACCGCGACCTCAAGCAAACCAATACATCGATGATGGGACATAATAGTTATCAAAAGAGTTGAAAATGTAGGATTGTGTATTTTAAGTCAAAGAATACATTTGATATAATTAACAAACGCGCATTTAGTGCATACACAATATACAAGTCATATTATTAAAATACATAATCTTTTACTTTGTCAAACTCTAATTGTTTTAAACAGCTGACATATTCTAAATGATTATTCTTTAAGTTATATTTTATAATAATAATACTTTTCATTTTCTGATGTATTTTAAGGAAAATGTCACTGTAATAATTTTCATTGTTGTATTTTTACTGAAAATCACGTGTATCGTTTTAATTGATCACCAAAGTGGTAGAGTTCTACACATCTTGAGTTGAAACGGATTTAAAAAAAAGAAACATCTCCCTATCACTAGCCGTATAGATGAGAACTCGTGTTTAAATGAACTATAACGGAAAGGTTGCAGACACCATATACGGAGAGGAGACAGGTACCACAAAAAATGAAGTAACGGAGAAGATACAGGTGCCGGTATGATACTAATTTCATTCGTTTAGCACATATTTAAGACAGTATTTATCAATTTTTGTGAATTTTACGAATGATATATCAGTTGAGAATCCACCCAACAGGAATTGACATAAATCGATACACATATATACACAAACTTCAAATGTGAATATGTGTGGTTGACGACTGTCGAAAATTGTTTTCTTTCGTTTGAGTTCCGTATTGCATTTGTACAAAAATCAAACATGCTGTTTCAAACTTTAATGATGCGGACTGCACAGGCACAGGGACCACACTTTACGTACATGTAGTTAGCCCGGTTTTCCCACGACACGCCTTATATATTTTCACGAGTGGCGCAGCCAAGAGTGAAAAAATATTTTTTCTATGATCACGAGTAAATAAAAAGTCGATATTAAACCGAAACCAACAAATTTTTTTTATATTATGCTTTTTCCACAGTTTTTTTTAAATTATTTTAATTGCTTTCTAAGCGCGTTTTATTGGAAAATATCGCGGGACTCATTTGACAATTTTGAGTCCGGCATCGTTGACGGACTGTTTCACTTACTGTTTTTAATCGGGAACCCGTATGAATTAGTGAGAATTACCACTCGGATAATTTTTACTGTTGAAAAAAGTGAATTACCAATTTTATTTCACTGATATTCTCCTATAAATTATTGGAAAGCATAAAATAAAAGCAATTCAATTTATTATTTATTTATTTTACAAAAGTATACGTAAAACTAGATATCTAGGCTGAAACGTATATTATTGAAGTTGTAAATATGCATTCCGATAATTGCCGGATTAGACCGCGTGTTTGTTTTGACATAAAAAGTAGTCAGGCTACAAGTAGATCTATTATATGGAAAAAGAAAACTGTAGAGCAAATACGCTTACCCGTGTTTTAATGTTGAATTCAGTATGTATTGATGGCAGATAAACGATAGGTATATAATAATATTTTTTAATATACGGCAGATGCTTTTAGAACATTAAGATGACTGGTGATAATTAATTTCGTTAAAATGTAATTTGAATATGTTATTGAACTGTTTTTGTTTTAACATTATGATTAAAACAAATAAATATGTGCTGTTTTATTTGGTAATATTTCATCAGCTGGCGTTTATTTTATAAGTCAAGTCATATAATAAAACAAGTATGCAATTATTAGCTGTGCAATATCATGTGATTGGTGCATAGCAAAATCCATATTGTAGTCGGCTGTCGAGGCTGTGCAGTATGGATTTTGCTGTGCACAATCACCTGATATTGCACAGCTAAGGCGTAAAAAATATGTTTGTTTCAGGTTATACCCCTCCGTCTCCTATAATTCCTAATAGAATGGCTAGGTACATGTATGTTATGTAAATGTATTGTATTGTGTATTAATGTACATGGATGAGACGCAAATAAACATATATATGCCCCCCAAAATAGGGTAGGTAGGTAGGGAGTTATCTTTATATTATTTTTTTTATTTGGTGAATGGTCAACTTGAAGATTATAAAACTGAATAAATATTCAAAATATATATGTAATATCCTTAAACATTGTTTGTATGTGGATGCTATCAAAACAAAACACTTATTTTTCAAAAACATTTAATTATTGGAAGAAAGTAAATAAAACAACAACAAAATATCTGACAAACTCAATAAAATGTTGTAGGGTCGGGGCATTTTTTTAGAGTAGGTCGGGTAACCTGAAACAAACATATTTTTTTTACGCCTAAACAGTCCTTTTTTGTATAATAGTTTGTCTTCCATTTTTATTATCAAACCCATCTACAAAATAAAGCAGACGCCTCTTTGTCATTCCATTTAAATTGATTACTGTAAATCTGTACATAGTTCTTAATAGAAAATTAAAAAAATCCCACAACGTCAATTTAAACTATATATGATAGAACGTACGTTGAATTTACCCCTCCAAATGACTGTCATTTTAAGCGCATTATTTAATAATAGGGTAGGGGAAACTAATAAGATATTACTTACACGAATACAGATTCTTGCCATAAAAAATACGTATGAGCCCTAATAAGAATCTCGTGTTAATGTCTTAAGTCAGGTTATTTCTTTAATTGATTTTCTACATTTTTTGTTAAATTATTTGTAAAAACATGTCTTTCCCACTCTTTCTTTAACACGCTTATTTTGAAAGCAAAGCATAATATGTTTATATAACAAAAATATCCTTAGTATGACATAGGTCACATTAAAAATGCATACCCTGGAGTAAATTGGCTACGATAGTTCGTCATGGCAACATATACAAATAAAGCACACAAAATGCATTTGGTCCTGTGTTCACAAAACAAGTTGAGCCTGATTTTCAGGTTCAAAATGAAAATGAGGCAGATCTTTCAGGATCAGTATCAATAATGGTGTTCACTAAAAATCTGGATCAATTTTAATTGCTGGTCAAATATATATTATTCATGATTATGAATTCCTCTCAGAGTAGAATTTTTACCTGATTTGAATAATTTAATCAAAATGTAACAAACATTCGTAATTATTTAACTTAGAAGAACAGTTATTTCAAATATAAAATATTTTTGAGATTCGGCTCAGTTGAGCTGGAAGATCAAGACCAGTTAAGATTGATCTTGATCCTGCAGTTAATCCTTTGTGAACACATAGCCTGATGCTCACCTTAGATGCATTTTACTTGCACAGGTTGTTGTATGGGCACACCTCCTTAAACGTTTGGATATCTTGCTCCGAATGCATTCCGCACACGCATGTCAATGCGCGCATTACAAGAAGAATCGCAAATGACCTTTTCATCCTTTTTATAGTGACGTTTGTTTCTCTTGACATTGGCATCAATGAACTGAAATGCTTACAGAAATTACTTTCAAGGTTTGCAATCGTAATTCTTCAATAATTTAAGACGAGTCAATAGAATAGACATTTGTGTCATATTAAGACAGCCCACGGATAATTCACCGTTAACTTTTAAATCATTTTTATCAAGATACATAGGTTACAATTAATTCTCAGTGCATTCACCGTAAAAGGTTTAACTTTCGTTACATTAAACCGATTTTGGTGCATTTATTGTAAAAAAATGAAATTATTATTTTTCTAATCATTAATTCAGCTGCTCAATCTTTAATACGTTGTCATGAAACCAATTGCTTAGTAATTGAAAAATGAATAAAAACAAATACCAAAGACAAATATCATTTAGTCTCATATTTGCAGTACCTATTTTACTCGTGGAAAAACATGACTAAATGGTGAGAAGGTTAGCACTAGCAAATGATTTTCAGTGATTACGCACATCCACTTAATAATGTAAATCTCTATTAATTAAACATAATAACGAAAGCAAACCTCTTAAACATGAGCACGTACACAGAGAAATATGTTCCATTTATGAGATTGTTCTGTTATGTTTTCATCATTTGCCCATTACTGATATTACTTATATATACTCTACTGCCAACACACTGGATAAATATTGGATACGGACTGCCGTATAAAACGCCACTCTTCAAGTTTCAACCAATTACATTCAAGTGTTTCTCATAGCTTACTATCGGTTGGTCATCTATTGCCATATGTACCTCTGTTACTGAAATTATTTATTTGTACATATTTCTATTCAAAGAAATACAAAAGCGTTTCTGTATCAAACATTTTTCTCAGCAGACGTTGCGTTTGCTTTAGTTTATTCAAAGGATGGTGCTGTTTATCGTTTGTTTGTATATACATAGTAATATGCAATCAATGCGTTTTTACGCAATACCAACAATATATGTATTTTATCATTTTGAACGGACGTTATATAAAAAAGATTGATGCTTTAAACCTTTTTGTCTAATTATTAGAAGTTTTTATTTGTGTTTAATTATGATTTTGGAGAGGAAATGACCCTTTAAAGGGACTTTCACAGATTTTCTTATATTTAAGAAATGTCTGAAAATGTCTGAACTTTAATTACTTAAGCATCTTGTCTAACAGACCCATATATCCTCTGTCACACAAATAATTAAAAAGAGAAGAAAATATAGTCCCACTCGGGAATCTAACCCAGGACCTCCTGATCAAAAGTCAGGGGATGGTCTACTTCCTTGTGTAATTTTACGCTATGCTATTATTGATATAAGTGATAAAAACCAGGGGGAAGTTTGATCAATTAATTGTTCGGGCATTAATAATAAAAATAATAGAATAATAATAAAATTCATTAACTTCAAACATAGGAACTGTTCATATCGTCGAGTTTCACAAAGAGCTATCGTCACATAATAATTCACTATTTTATATACTTTATCATGGATATTGACTTTAATTTTATGTAGCCAGTTCCCGCGTATATTCGCTTAAGTTAATCGCCCTATAATGACAAGTTTACAAATTATTAAACAGATGGCACATGTACTTGATTTCCTATTATTTTACATAAAATATCGAAAAAAACAACTAGTATTAAGTGCCGTATAGATTTACTCACAAATAAGACATCTTCAATTTCATCAGGTTTAAATAATTTTCTAGAACATTCAATTTACATTCATAAGTTCCACAGACGCCGAATATCTTTTTAAAGACATTTATTCTACATAAATTCATGTAAATACCTGAGAAATACAGTTTGTTATTTTTTGCAATCACTTTTACTTAGCAATTACTTTCATAACATCAGTAGTAAAGTATGATAACGAGTGCCAACCAGCTGTTGTTTGCATGCAATTTATTATATGCTTTTCAGTGAAATATCGAATTTTATGGGTGAAATAAAATTTTATATTTTCACTGTTGGAGCAGTGAAATATAAGATTTTATATTTTAACTGCAGTGAAAATATAACATAAAACGGACTATTTTTCCATAAATAGCATCGATCTACAAGTAGTGGTTTACAACCCTTAGCAAATGAATATACATGTACAGAATGTACATGCATGTGTTGACATAAAACACATTATAAAATTCAACAAAATTATAATTTAGCGACAACGACTTACAAAATATGGCACTTTTTTCCCACCATACTAAGGAGTGACAGTTTTGGAATCATTTATGACGTCATTTTTATGACGTCAGAATACACGAACTCGTGACGTTTAAGCTTATCTCGCGCAATTTTATTTATTTATTGTCCAAAAGGCATAAAATCAAAAGAAAATTTGTTGATTTCAGTGACAAATCGTATTTTATTTCACTCGTGATCATAGAAAATAAATAATTTCACTCGTGGCTTCTCCACTCGTGAACATATCGTTTTCTATGACCATTCGTGAAATGAAATACGATCTGACACCGAAATCAACAAATATTCTCTATGTACTACACTTGCAAGCCTAAAAACGCCAGGAATAACGAGTGGCAAGCTGTTGTTGTTTACATGCCATGTACTACACTTGCCAGCCTAAAAACGCCAGGAATATACATGGATAATAGTCGAACAATTGTTTTACGTTCAAAACAAGTACATTCTAAGTAACAGTGCGTGTGTATTTAAGTTAATACATATTCATAGCATATTGCAACACGCATAATTCAAGTTAGCAAAAAGAATGTATCGGCACGGTTTGACACATGACCCTAGTTAAGTATTCGTATCAACAGTACGTTCAGCAACATCATCAACTTATGTGAACTTAAAACCCAAATATAAAATTTCCATTTTTTTTCCAAAATGGACGAGTCCGATTACAATCATTTTCGAAACGTTAAATCATTATCCAACAATTGTGCTCGGTTTTGATATTTCAATGTAATTTACTGTTGATCTTTTTACACATGAGCTGATTACACAGATTTGCGACGTACTTACCCCTGAAATGAATGGAAATACGTAATTCATTATAAAAGGAGGAGCTAACGTTTTTATTGGCTAAAACTGGAAAAGTCTTGAACGACAAACTCCTCCCATACCATGTAATGTGATGTTTTACCCCTTCATTGTATAGGCACGTGGATAACACGCGCGGACACACCATCGCCATACGCCCTGTTATGTGAACTATGTAAACAGGTAATCAGATGATATAATGTAATTGTTCGGCAATCTGCTCAATTATTTGAATACTGATTCGAATGAGAAAAGTAAAAAAAATTGGTTAGCGGTTCTATGGATCATTGTACATATTTGATTTGGGGAATAATTAAATATTTTTAAATATCGTTCAACGCGGATCGACTATATTTTCAACACTTTTATTTTTTTACCCATACTTTGATTACGGATATGTATCGTAAAATGATAAGGGGTGGAAACAGATATGGATAATATCTAAACAACAGCTGTTTATATTTAACTTTATTTTCTCCATAAACATGAATAGCTGAACATAAATGGCGGTTAAACAGTATAGTTGTTTACATAATAATACACAATAAGGAAAATAACATACATCTCCTAAATATCTATACAATAAGATCGATATACAACTTATAAAATATCATAACATTGAGACCTTCAAACAAATTCGTTCACTAAATGATAGTAATGGCTTTCTATTTTTCCAGAAATGCAACACACTGTCGGAAACTCGGAATTTGGATCAATATGCAACGGCATTTACGCAACAAGTTAGATATTCTAGAACGAATGCAAAAGGCGTTGACATATACTCCCGCTTAGTATAATCAAAACGCTGACAGCGTAGAAAGACTGTTGGCGACAAAAGAAACTAAACGCATGTGAATTATGAGTGCATTTTTGCTAAATAGGAAATTGTTTCAATAAAGTTCAATTGCTCACCTTTAAACTTGCTAATATGGCTTCTTAATCTATAGTATACATCGTCATAATAAAAATTTACTTGTAACGAACACATATTTTTCAAGCTAACTAAGCAAATGCAAACGGAATTATATACATGCCAGGTATCAAGTCAATCTGCAACGAGCCATGCAGAATAACCGATATAGCGTGGTAGTTAGGAGCATCGATTGTTAGTGATCTGTAGCCTACTGAGTCAAAAGTAGGTCATACGATGCGTGCTCTCGATTTTCCATACTACAGTTTAAAATTAATACATTGCAGTAATTTGTTGTCATTATATTCAGAATAAGAATCGGTCACAAGAAAACAATAACACTTTCACAATGAGTCAAAAATAACCGATTTTGCGCATTACTTTAGTGGTCTAATTCCAAGACACCCATGTGAATATTTCGATTACATTCAACTAAATAGAAAAAATTGGGATGTCATTAATTTGACGTAACATTTTTAATAAATTGACTTTTTTTAAAACTCAAATTGTAATAATCTCACATGATATACACATCATAATACGCATGACATACATTTTCTTCAACAATTAAAAGGTAAGAAAACATTAGCGATGTTTTGCTGTTTTGAAGAAGGACCCTTTCGCTTTTCAATATACTCACTCGAAGTCTGCAAAGAAAAGATGTTGTTTTTGGCGATACCTGTTTTAGGAATTACACTCTCAAAAGACCGTTGGCTTCCGCCAACAGTCTAAAAATGACAACTATGTATACATACATTGATAATCAAAACGCTGACAGCGTAGAAAGACTGCTGGCGAGAAAAGATACTAAGAGCAAATGAAATATAAGAGTATTTTTTATCATAAGGAACATTTATTGAAGTAAGTCACCTGTCTGTTATATCATTTTTATAAAAACAATCTCGAAACTCATTACTAAACACTCCACATAAAATAAATTGGTATAAGCTGGTATTTGACCTAATTGAAGATGCTGATCCAGGCCACTGTTTGTTTGCAAATTAAAACTTATATAGCGCGCGTGTAATTCAATGCTTTTTATCTACGACATTCTCATTATTATTTTTTGTAATTCGTGGGAGGCAAATATTTTTGCGCAAACTATTTAAAAAGCAAACAGAGTTATATGCATACAAGTCAATCTACAACGAGTAAAAAAGTCGATGAACCGTATACGTTCGAATCAATATTCCGTGCTTTTTATCTCAAGCGCTATGTTCGGTAAATACCAATTTAAATAAAAATAAGTTGATTTTGTAAAATACATTCAAAACTCTCTTTAGAAGTACAATGCTTTTCCATAATTTTTATGCATGCGTATGCATACGTCAAAAACAATAGCAATCGTCAATCGAGTTGTTACGATCGCTATATGCACTGACTCAATACACCGTTGTTGAACTTAATCAATATGATGTAATACGCAGTTAACCAGTCAACAGCACAAACAGATACGCTATTATACCTATGTGAATAGACATAACATGAATTCACTTGTAGATGTGGACTAAATGGATTCTTATTATTGTTTATTAGTGTTTTAAGTCGGATCTATTTCTTGTCATCTATTCATAGAAAGTAGCATCGATAACAGGAAGCCTCACTGCTCAGCGAGCGAAGCGCAGTAATTTATCGATTTGCTGACTCGTAGCCTGCAAAGTAAAGAAGTTGTTCCCTCAAGACCGATTTCAGAATACACCTACTAAATCCTGTTGGCTTCCGCCAACAGTCTAAAAATCACATACCATTTTACAAAATAAAACGATGTTAAAATGACACTGTTTTCGCTAATAGGTCGTTCATTTGTAAACAATTAAAATGTTAACTATATCATACGAGGCTTTACACGTGGCTAATATCCTATTCTATCAATCATTTTTGAAACTTGACTGTATTTGTGTATTGGAATTAGTGAAAAATTTACGTGAAAATGACGTTTAAATATAATCTGTGAACCTAAACCCAAAATAGACCCTTCCATTTTTTCCCATATGGACGATTCCACCAATGTCACTCATATTAAAAATATACTGAGCCATTAGTGACCAATCATTATGCTTTGTTTTGGTTTCAATCACTTTTACTGTTAACATAATAATATGTTAATGAATATGCGTTCAAATGCAATGATAAAGGCAATCTAACACAAAAGTGAGGAGGAGCTAAAATTATTATTGGCCAAAACTGGAATGTTTAATTAAGGTAAGCTCCTCCCATTTACTTTTTATAACAGTTATGCCATTCATTGCACTGGCTCGTGAGCTGCGCGTGATTTCACCAACGTGACTACCCGTCTTCTCCTTTGAACTACGTGAACAGTAAATCAGGTGAAAGAATTGTAATTGTTGGTCAATCTGCTCAATTACATTGTATTTTAATACTTGTGTATCGACGGTAAGTTGACAATAATATATATATATTATAGAGCAATACATTTGTAATTTTGCAACGATATAAGAAAACTCTTTCGAGTGTTTCTATGTTCGTACACAATAGGCACGATATAAATAGCAAGTGTGTCAAAGACAATGCGCCCACCGCATGAACGGAGTATATTGCTATGGCATATTTACCTGATATTCGTGACTGATTAATTTATCCTGGACTTCAAGGGTAATGCCAGGTCAGCCTTTCTGAGCTATAAACTATATATGCAGTTGAAAGGACAAGAATCTCGACACAATTATCGTTGTTGCCATATTATTTACAACACGACGAGGTATCTGGCAAGCCATTACTATTTATATATTTTTTTAAACACTTGGAATGCGTGTAAAAGAAATGTACTAGTAAATGAAATACCATGCCGTGAATTTGTACCGATGCTCTATGCATTTGTTTATATACCGTCTACGCATACGTTCTGTGTTTCTCTCTGAGTATTGTGTGCCGTTCGAATCTAGACAATAATTCCTCGGATAAGTGAATTATAAGAGAAAACCAACCTAGTTACACATTCGTCAGTTTTATATCTATTTAAGTAGAAAGTTCAATCTATATTCCTTATTTTTAACATTACTGTAGACGCCGAATATCTTTTTAAAAGATATTACCTGTTTGCATAATTATATTGACGAATAGCGTTATTTACGCTTTATAATTTTGTTAATTCATGAATAACACATTATTTCGAGCATATTTCTATCAGTAGTGTTGTTTCGCTCCTTTGTTTATAGTGTAATTGCCTTTGCCCTCGATAAAACGCCAACGTATTTTCGAAAAATGTTTACTAAGCTGTTAAAAGTGACATTCTTTCAGATCTCCTCTGTACATCTGGCAAATAATGTTAATATTAAATTCTGAATAATAAATTATTTTAATTTCCACGAGTTGAGTATCGTCAAGTGTTGTGAATGATTCTTCAAAACAACCATTATATTCGTCCGCCGTTTCTTTGTTGATTGCGTTCGACAGATGACAGTATTATTGTGAACACAAACACATATATCAACAGGTCATTGTGATAAAACTGTCTAAAAAAAGCCAGTGATTGCAATCAAAATATAATTAATATCGTACAACATATTAACAGTTCATTGTGATAAAACTGACTAAAAAAAGCCAGTGATTGCATTAAATATAATTAATACCTAATGAAAAACCTGTCGTAGACATAATTCATTAATAATGTGAATGATTCCTCAAAACAAACATTGTTTTCGCCCGCCGTTGATTTGTTGTACGAAACCAGTTCGACAGATGATATTTTATATTCTGCACACAAACACTATGTATTAACGGGTTATTGTTATTAAACTGTCTGGAAATAATAACCAGTGCTAGCAAAGAAAATAATTACAATTCTAGTGTAAACAATATATCACAGACACCACTCGTTAAATACGAGGAAATATCAGATATAAATCAAAACGCTGATAGCGTAGACAGACTGTTGGCGAGAAAAGGAAAGAAAAGACACATTTGTCTGAATGAAATTGGATTTCTGCAATGCGATTTTTACACAAGACAAATCGAACTACTCGAACTCCCTACTTTCAACATCTCGGTAGATATTAAGAGTTGTATGCAAACTACCGGTACTTAATGAATATAGGAAAAATGAAACTCCAGAGACATCATCAGGAGAGAAACCCTTATTACCATCCGCTGGTTCTTTATTTGAAGCACGTGGCCAATTACCTATACAATACAGGACAATAGATACATCACCACATAAAATGATTAAAACTGGGATCACCGCCTTGGAGCGGTCAATGCAAAGTATTGGGGGTTTAAATCGGTTTAAAGGCATGCCGAACCTCACACTTAGCCAATAATTATTCACAAAACACGCACTTGTAAAATAAACTTTAACCTCATAGCATTGCAGTTCAAATTAAATAGTAATAAAAGAAAATATTAATTCATTTGAATTACAATAATTTAATTACTCAATGGTTATATGGTCACCAGAGCAACATCATTGCAACTCTCTGATGCACGATGAAATGAAGTAAATACAATTATCAGCTAAATCCCTTCTTGTTGACATACAGTACAAATCACAGATCATCGTACGTCGTGCATCTCAGAAAGAAGCAGTAATATGTGGTATAAAAGGCCAGATTACATAGCTTGGTTGTATCTGTTTAATATTTATAATAATATAATTGAAAAAGTACTTCAATATTAAACTAAAACGATCATTACTACATGTAATTATGCAAACATTAAATGAAAATTGTTTATGCCACAATACATTAAGCAAATACTAAATTTCATATTTTGGTATCCATGTGTCGTAGACAGCCTACTTGTTAATCGTTGGGAATAGGTTTTAAAGCTGTTACTGTTCAATTAAATCGATATACATTTACCGGTAAAGCTGTTTACCTAACAAGAATAGATAATTATTTACAGTTAAAAGAAATTCTCTATCAAAACCTAACGGGCAGGTGTTACTGAGTATGGACAAATGATACCCATTTGATTTATAGGACTTCATCAGTTTATACATAACGTTTTTAGCATCCAATTTTGCATGTTTACACTTACGTAACCGTTTTAAAACATCACTATAAAATGATGGGTGAGAAATTCCATTAACCAATAAAGATTTTAAGGAAACATAATATCTAGAAACCAAACTAAAGTATTTTAAAAAAAAACGTAGTGAAATTTTTGCGTAGTTCATGAAACAAAAGTCCTTGTTTTAATAATTTCTAAGTTAGTGAAAGGTTACGTTTGTTGAAATCATTTACTCATGAACAGGCTGTTGCATAACGAACCAACTGGGAAATAAAAATGCCATACGAAAGACTCTAAGGAATATTACCATCTAAGAAAGGGAAATTAACAATATAAAAATTGAAATCATCACGTTTGTCATACAGACTAGTTTGCACTGTGTTGGAAGGGTCTATTTTTTGTTCACCTGCACAAAATATGTTGGTATAAACGTCATGTTGGTATAAATGTATCATTAATTCCAATACATAAATACAGTCATGTTGGTATAAATGTATCATTAATTCCAATACATAAATACAGTCATGTTGGTATAAATGTATCATTAATTCCAATACATAAATACAGCCATGTTGGTATAAATGTATCATTAATTCCAATACATAAATACAGTCATGTTTCAAAACTGATTGATAAATCAGGTTGTTAGTCACGTGTAAATCCACGTATGACATAGTTAACGTTTTAATTTTTACAAATGAACGACATACTAGCAAAAACAGTGCCACAGTTAAACATCGTTTTTCGCAAAATTGTAGTTGATTTTTCGGCGTAGCTGTCTAACCCAACTTTTTATCTGTTTCAATATCCATTCAAGTGTTGTGAACATTTCCCGCCAGCCAGTAGTCCCGAATGAATAAATCCTAATACTGTATCGGCATTGCCTTCTTTGCACATATGCTGATGACATCTTTATGCTTTCTAGGGAGGAAATGCAATAGAAAGGCAAGTTACTCGACATATTTCTTTACACGATAAACGAGATATCTAGCTAGCCATAAATATTTTAATTGTTTTGAACATTTGAATGCATGTGCATACTTCGGAAAGTTCAATCTACATTCTTTATTTTCACAATTACCATTAACGCCGAATATCTTATTTAGACTGTTGGCGGAAGCCAACGGTCTTTTGTGAGGGTAATTTCCAGAACCAGTTATCGTGGGACTACTTCTTTGCAGGCTACGTGTCAGTAAATAAAAACCAGAAAGCGTCTTTCATGCCTTTTTGTATTATAATGCGTATATAATGTGATTCATTACAATTACAGTTTCTAAAAAGGGGGTCAATTTATTAAAATTGTTACGTCTAACTAATGACACACCTACTTTCGCTATTTACTGGTATGTAACCGAAATACTCACCTGTGTGTCCTGTAATAAGATCACGAAATTAATGCGCTACATCTGTTATTTTTGACAAGTTGGGAAAGAGTTATTTCTTGTTACTGATTCTTATTCTAAATATTTTGAAAACAAATTAATGCAAAGTATTAATTTTAAACTTTTGTATGTCAAATCGAGAGCACGCATCATCTGACCTACTTTTGACTCTGTAGGCTACGAACTCATACAAAAGATGCCCCTAACTACTACGCTTCATCGGTTATATTGGCTCGTTGCAGATTGGCTTGTTTGCTCGTATGTATATAATTCCGTTCGTATTAGATAATTAGCTCGAACACATATTTGTTCGTTACTTATAAATTAATTTTTATTATGATATCGTATTAAATTGAATGTACTATTGAGTAAGAAGCCACATTATCAAGTTTGAAGGTGGGAAATGTAACTTCATTCAAACAAATGCTTCCTTTTTAGCAAAAATACATCCATAATTCACATGCTTTTAGTTTCTTTTCTCCAACAGCCCTTCTACGCTGTCAGCGTTTTGATTAAAGATATTTCTTGTTATCCATGTATGTACATTAACCGGTATACATAGTTGTCAGACTTTATACTGAGCGAGGGCATATATGTCATGTACATTAACCGGTATACATAGTTGTCGGACTTTATACTGAGCGAGGGCATATATGTCATGTACATTAATCGGTATACATAGTTGTCGGACTTTATACTGAGCGAGGGCATATATGTCATGTACATTAATCGGTATACATAGTTGTCGGACTTTATACTGAGCGAGGGCATATATGTCATGTACATTAATCGGTATACATAGTTGTCAGACTTTATACTGAGCGAGGGCATATATGTCATAGCCTTTCGTATTCGTTCTAGGATATCATAACTTGTTACGCAAACTTGTACTGTTGCCATAATCCGACAGTCTGTTGTTTAGCAGTACACTTCTCTGTGAGGTATTTATTTTAGTCCGATTGTAGAGTGATTTTGTAACTTGTATATCGATCTTATAATACAGATATAGAGGAGATGTTTGATAAATTTATCAGAATTGTGTATTACAATGTAAATACCGATATTGTTAACCTATATTTATGTTCAGCTATTCATATTTATAGAGGATATGAAGTTAAATATACACTACCGTGGCAGTTTCGATATTCTTTATTTTTACATTTCTACCTTATTATTTTACGATACATATCCATAATTGAAGTAGACGAGTATAAATAATAAAAGTGTTGAAAATATAATCCATCCTCGTTGAAAGACATGGACAAATATTGAATTATCCCTAAAATCAAGTATGTAGGTTTTGTTGAATTGAACCGCTAACACATTTTGTTTATTTTTCTCATCTGAATTAGTATTCAAATGACTGAGCAGACTACCGATCATAGCTCGCATAACAGGGTGTATGGCGATAGTCCGTGTGTAATCCACTTGCCTTTACAATGAATGGGGAATCATTAATCATATTACAGGTTACAGTATACTAAATATTTCAGGTGTGCAATGCTATACTCTCTAAATAAATCAACACCATTTATTTGAAGACACAATTTTCTGTATAGTCACTTGCCATGACTTTATTTTTGAATATTTCTTTGTACGTGTGGTAGGAAAAACATTGTTGTGTACTAAAAATTCACTGTTTCGCTTGAAGGTTGGAGACTACATGACGAGACTTTGACAGTTGGCAGTATACCTTCAACTGGAGAGTAGCCGGTAAGAAGATGGCCGTAAAACAGTGAACTTTGATTCGCGTCGAGTTCTTTCTTACATATCACATGACCTATCTTTTTTATTGTCTAAATCAATTCGGCTCGGAATGCTCTTTAAGAAAAGGTATGGTTATGAGGGTCTCTACGCGCAAAATGTTGAGTTTATTTTTTGTTGAATTTATTGCTTTTACATTGAATTTGTTAAGGAAATCTTTTAGTATATTGTGACCTAAACTGACTTTGGGTTAAAATAAAATATCGTCTGCAAGTGCAAAATATGGATGAGAAAGCAGATTTTTGGTCATTTCTGAGCAAAAGAGTAGAAAATAAGTGCATTAAATGCATCAATTCAGATTGTTTGGTCTGGAATGGTTGTATTTCAAATAGTTCCTTACCCTATTATGGCCGAATGAGGGCTAAATTGCCTTCGGACATAAAATCAGAGACATACTTGGTTCACCGTGTAGCGTTAATGTGCTACATGAAGTCAGCATTGAACGCCAGGGACTCTGTGAGCCACTTATGCAACAATAGCTTGTGTGTTAAGCCTGAACATTTAAACATAGAGCCCCATTCCACCAACATGGAACGGCGGACATGTTTACAGTTCGGACAGTGCAGCGGGCATGGAACTGAGCCAGCCTGCATATTTGGTAAAAACATGAATACAACAAGCTTTATCACTTCCTTTTATTCATAGAAATACACTTAAAATACATAAATGCATGTTTTTTTTCATTTTATATCTATTTCTATTGGGTATTTTTGCCTTTTTCAGGTAGAGGAACGCCTGATGCTGACGCGAGGGCCACTTGTTAGAGGTCTCTTATGCCAAAACAGGTAATAATAACAATTTATTATCAGGTACACAATCAACTAAGCATATTTATGATGCTTAAGGTGTGGAAGACTGTCATAATCAGGTTTGGGGTCACTCATGCCCTTGCCGTAGTGTAATTCCTCATGCAGTTTGTATCGATAATTCCGCGTCCTGGCACGTAAAGCTCGTGCTTTGTTGGTAGCGGATGTTTGCTTTCGGTTAAGGTCGTTGCGGTCCTCATATGCTATCTGCTTAATAATCTTTGACCCCTGGGTAAGGTTAGCATTTAGTTCAGTGGTTTTTGCAATTACAGAGTCAGCATAGCCATTGTTTAATTTGTGAACCTGCCCGTGAATTCGACCTACACAGTTGCGTGAGAAAGTGACAGTTTTAGGATTGACAGCTTGGTACGACCTGTTTACTGCTTCACTTTTTTGGGTTGTGGTTAAAAGTTTGGTAGCGTCAAGAGCAGCTGGACCTAAAACCCTTTCAATGCATTTTTTAAGGACTTGTTGGTCACTGTCAACCATTTTAACCTTGACATTGTCTGGCATGAAATTCTTAGCTTGCCTATTTGTACCAGCACAGACATAACTGTACTTTGCACAAAGAGTACCGCAGTAACCACTGAAGCATAGAACAATGGTTGCGATTACATCAACCATGACCTTCTTTAGAACCTTGATGTCACCCTGGTGTTTAGTGTGGGCAGCTTTAAGCTCAGCCATACACCTAGCTTTGACCGAGAGAGCGAACCGACTCCTGATATTAGACTTGGAATGACCCTTGAGCATGCCCTTTGAGAAAGGCGCTTTGTTGAGCTCGCGCTTCAGCGAGTTGCCTAGGTGCCTCAGATCCTTAAGATGACCCACATTGTGACCGTGAGAGTTACGAACACCTTGGAATGCCCTACTGTCCCCATCACAAGTGAAATTTGCTATTTTGATGTCCTTAGAGATCTGGTCACCTAACAACCTATTCCATTTGCCTTCATCACCTATTGGTTCCCTCTCTGAAACATTTGCAGAACAATGTCCCCTATGATTGGGGCACTGAACAGGTTTACCCTTATTCCTAAGCATTGATGCAGTCCTGCATAGTTTATTTGCTACTTGTACCCCTACAATTTGCTTGTTTCTGGTATTGTTTTCACACATAGTGCTTATGGCAATAGTTCCGGCTTGAAAGGGTGTCGCGTCAGAGTAAAAAATTGGATTGTTGTAGCAAGTGTCCCCTTCAACATTTACCTTAGAGGGATCTTTTTGACCAATTTTGGCATTTTCAAATCTGGTACATGCTTCTCTCATTTAGGGATTTAAGGGCAGTATTGACCTTATTTGCTTGTTTTTGCATAGCAAGTGGAGAGGGAGCAATGATATTGGTTGTGTTGAGAATTCTGCGGGAACCTGTGTTCCCAATAGAAGTACTTGCAACACCTATTTGGAAGCCTACATTGATCTGAGCTGCCTTTCTGCCCCTGGTACTTGATGGAACCTCATTGTAAAGCTTATAATGCTTGCCTACATATCTGCATCTTGTACATTTTAACCTTTCCTCCCAGCCTAAGCCCCACTTTATGGAAGCACTGCCGTCAATTACCAAGTCGCCCCTACATTTATCACTTCTTAACCTATGCTTTCTATTTTCAGAGGACATCATAGACTGGAGTAGGGCGGGGACATAGACCTTGTTCGTAAGTAAGTCGGGATGGACTTTTGATGGAGCAGGAACCCGTAACAGGTCTACATAGCGAATCTTGTTCGCTCTCGGACGCAAGGGCTTAGCTGGGGTTTGAGAGCCGTCTACATCCCGAAAAGTAAGAACCTTGTCATTGTAAGCTACCCGTGCTTCAAAGGATGACCTTTCTAACCTTACATAGGTTGTGTTGGAATTTGACCTTCTTTCATAATTATGTTTTTTCCCCTTCACCGGACTAGTCCCACCTCGTTTAAAACCAACATTGAGCAACTTGTTCTTTTGCTTGGTTGTGAACCCCATTTTGACCAGATTGCCACCTTAAAAAAAGTCAAAGTACTTATTTTGTGCCCAAAATATGCAATTTTGTATTCCCTTAAACCTCTAAATGTGAGCAGGCAATGCAAATTGACCACCTGCTGCAGTTTAAAGGCACCCATGACATTATATACTAGAATATATAATTGGTGGCCTGTAATTAAAGAGGCTGCGACAAACAAGGTGCTTTAAAGATTTTACACTTTATTGGTTTGAAACAAGCAATTACTGGAAGCTGATTGATTTCTACACTTCAAAGTATCTTTGATCTCCCATTTTGACTAATTTGTTAATTGTCTTGGATGAAATTGGAATTTTTTTTCTATTAAATTTACATTTTTGGGGTGATTTTAAAAAAAAAATACACAAAAAATACATTATCAAAATGGCTTAGAGTAAAAATATCTAACAAAGTCATTCTCTCCTCACCCCACATAAGCCCCCCATACACGTTTGTTTGGTTTGTTTGGGTATTTTGTCACAAATATTGCAAATATCAGCTTTAATTGTTAGAGGGACATTTAAGCTTCAAGACGCTTGAAATCACCGGCTTCCGACCAAAATCACCTGTGTTTGAAAATATGAAATAAAATGGCCAAATGGACAGATATACAAGCCAAACTTAATATATTGGTGCAATATGCATGGGAAGATAATTATATGCAAGAAAAACTAATTTTAATGAGAACAAATTTCTCTTATAGGTTACAGTATACTAAATATTTCAGGTGTGCAATGCTATACTCTCTAAATAAATCAACACCATTTATTTGAAGACACAATTTTCTGTATAGTCACTTGCCATGACTTTATTTTTGAATATTTCTTTGTACGTGTGGTAGGAAAAACATTGTTGTGTACTAAAAATTCACTGTTTCGCTTGAAGGTTGGAGACTACATGACGAGACTTTGACAGTTGGCAGTATACCTTCAACTGGAGAGTAGCCGGTAAGAAGATGGCCGTAAAACAGTGAACTTTGATTCGCGTCGAGTTCTTTCTTACATATCACATGACCTATCTTTTTTATTGTCTAAATCAATTTGGCTCGGAATGCTCTTTAAGAAAAGGTATGGTTATGAGGGTCTCTACGCGCAAAATGTTGAGTTTATTTTTTGTTGAATTTATTGCTTTTACATTGAATTTGTTAAGGAAATCTTTTAGTATATTGTGACCTACATGCTATGGGAGGAGTTTGTCGTAATAGACGTCTCCAGTTTTAGCCAATAAAAACTTTAACTCCTCCTATTATAAGTAATTACTAATGTCTATTTATTTCTTAGGGAAGAGCGTCGCAACATTTTGCAGTCAGCTGATGTGTAAAAAAATATTAACAGTAAATTACGTTGACATCAAAACCGAGCACAATGGTTGGATAATGCCTGTGATGTCATGAAAATGATTGACGTCGGAATCATCCATTTGGACAAAAGTGGAAGGTTCTATTTTGGTTTTTAGTTCACACAAGGTATTGATATTGTTGAACGTACTATTGATTATTGTTATTGTTATTATTATCATTATTATTATTATTATTATTACTATTATTGATTACCATACGTAAATATCGTCATGTGTAAAAGATACATGTGTGTTGGACTAGAATACACCTGTAGCTTGGAAATATTTACCTGAAACAGACCTTGACATGAACATATTTATAAATAATAATTTAAAGGAAACATTTTCTTGAATGACGTCGAATTCCTGTAATGTTAGTTTTACAAAAGATAATTCGATATACATGTACCGGTATCAGCTGGTATGGTAGACTGGGCCTCGTTAAAGATGGAAATCCAGGCCACTATAAAGACCCGCATTTGAGATCACCTGACCCCGTGATTTTCTTTTGCCATTTGAAATTAATGTGGCCCGCGGGTAATTTAGGCTGCTTCTAATTCGATAGTATAGTTACGATAATCGCATCATAATTTTTGTGTGTGTGTATTTTTTTAGTATCGAACATGTTGCATTACTATTATGTTGTATGCAATCAAAGTTGCCCAACTCACGTCGAAAATGACAATGCTATGGCGATAGAACATACATGTAGCTATGTTTCAGGATAAATTCATCGAAATATGTGAAAAAATAAATGAATTATGGCACTTGTTCCGAAACATTCCGAACATTCCCGTATATACGCATACCAAAAAATAATCCAATCTGTCAAGGGCAAAATTGTCGATGTAGCGTGTCAGATCGTAGTATCGATTTTAGTACAATGCCGCCTCAGATTCATAAGTAGGTCATACGATGATTGCACTCGATTTTCCTAAGTACATTTTAAAATTAAGAACTTAATACATTGTAGTAATTAGTTGTCAAACTGTTCGAAAGAAGCATCGACAACAGAAAATAAAACTTTTCCGCACCCAATCATAATAGCCGATAGAGCGCATTAATTTAGTAGTCTTTTCCAGGAACATTTCGGTTACATACAAGTAAATTGCCAGAGTACAAGTTTGAAGAAACAATTTTAATAAATTGACTTTTCATTTACTATAATTGTAATAAATAACATTTCGAATACACATATAGACAACATCTTAAATAATTAAAATGTAAGAAAACAGGCACGAGCTTGTGCTGTTTAGAAGAAGGACTTTTCGTTTCGCGATTTACTGAGTGTTTGCCTGCAAAGAAAAGAAGTAGTTTTAAGACACATTTGAGAAAAGCCTTTTTAAATCAGTCTTAAATTCATCTCTAGTCTGGTGCTTCTATATCATCCGTTGACTAACAGCGAATGGAGTGAACGTTAAGATTTAAATTGGAAGGAAGGAATTGCTTTTGTGTGAATGCACACGTGAGATATTTTTAAGTAAAATACACAATGTTACTATTAAAAACACTGATTTAAAGTGAATACATATGAAAACATGCATTAAACACAAGCTCTTTGTAAAAAAAAATATTAAAATTAAAATTTCAAGTTTGGTGAAGATCAGATGAAAACTGCCGTACATAGGGAGCGTAAACTGCTAAAAAGGCAATTTTAGATAAATAAAGGACCATTACTCTGCATTCCTGGGGAGATGATCGAACATAGTCAGGATATTATAACCCCACATTTTCATCAAGTTTGGTAAAGAGCAGATGATACATAAGACTTAGATAGCGGAAAAAGATAAACAGATTAACAGGCTAATTTTAGATGATTCAAGGGCCACAACTCCATAGTTCCTAGGACGAGTTGGGTGATTATCGGAACTTAACAGAGATATTGTGCCCGAAAAGATGATCATCAAGTTTGGTGAAGATCAGATGAAAACGGTTGGACTTAGCTAGAGAGCGGAAACGGCTAAAAAGGCCTATTTTAGTTAATTCAGGGGTCATAATTCCTGGGGCGATTTGGCTGATTATCGAACTTCACCGACATATTATGCTCACCAAGGTTTTCAATAAGTTTGGTGAAGATCGGATAAAAAAATTTGGACTTGGAGATCAGAAACGGCTACAACGGCAAATTTTAGACAATTCAAGGTAACACTCCTTAATTCCTGGGGCGATTTGGTTGAGTATCGAACTTGGCCGAGATGTTATGCCCACACACATTTTCAAGAAGTTTGGTGAAGATCGGATGAAAACTGTTGGACGTAGAAAACGGAAACGAAAGTGGTTACCGACCGACCGACCGGCCGACCGACATTATCAAACCAATATACCCCGCCATTTTCGATGGGGGGAGGGGCATAATAAAAAATAATAATAATTTAGTATTTATTCTTCTTAATCAAAATTTCGATGAGCAATTTGTGGCGGCAGTAGTCAAAGCAGCGCAATAGACAATCATAATGGAAAAGGGATTTTGTTTTATAAAAACAACAACAGCATAGTGTTAATCGTATATGAAAAATGTGTTGTAGCAACAGCATGACTAAATGCATGATTGGATTAAAATAGCATTTTAAAGATGACTAATTGTAAACATAAATGATGATAAGAAAACACATTGAAAAGACCATATATGAAATGTTACAAAACATGGACAAAACAGAAACAAAAAACTGAGGTGGTGTTTGCGATTATATTTATACGAAGATAAATTAGAATGTCAGATTTATAGTTTCATTTCAATCATTTACTTAAAATATTTTTGATTTAAAAAGAAAAGTGTGTACATGTGGACACTTTAATTTGTAATACCATAATTAGTAATGGAGAAAAAGAAACATTGTTAATGTAAATAAATGAAAACATTGATTCTATGGTTATATGAAATGGTTGAAATTTACTTAATGCGCTAAACCACACCCGGTAGTACTGACAACTGTGAGAAATATTACACCAAGTATTGTGCTACAAATGTAAAAGTGACATTTTAATGTTATAAAATGTTTTATACACATAAAAATGTGCATATTAAATTAATTATAAGTTGATATGGTTATATAAACAATAGATGTCATATTTTTATTTTTAACACACAACCTGGTGTAGTGTTAGAAAAAAAACGAGAAAAAACATTAGCAAATTTTCAACATTTAAAACTGAACCAGGTATAAACGAACGGTTAGGCCTAAAGATAGTTTTTAAAGTACTAGTAAACTTGTTAATGTTAACGTCTTTTTTTTCATATTCGTTATAAACAATTAGTGTCATTAAGCTGTAATTAGTACGTGAATGAAGAAACATGCAGTTCCATTTTTTATTGGGTTTCCAAATTCACTTAATTGTAAACCCAGTATACTGAACACCAAATAAGTACATAGTGACTTAATTTTAATCATTTTTTTTTCAGAATCCTATAATGAAATGTTTGTGCATATGAGGTTACATAAAAAGAAGGACGTTTTAACTTAAAACTATATACATGCTGCTACATGCATAAGTTTAACTTATATATTGAAACATAGTTTTACACGATTAACGAGAGTAAAATGATATATGTGGTTACGTTATATACATGAACACCCAAACCAAAATGAGCACGAAAAAGTGATCAATGGATGTAAATTATATATTTGAAAAAAAGGTGATATGTTATACAAAGAATCGTGATACATTCATCATAACAAAATTTTGATTAATTATGATGAAACAGCAAAACTTTATTAACGATGCTGATAATCACGTCATCAGAAAAGATTTAATACAAAAAAAAACTGCCATGGTTTATATTAAAGATGAAAACATATGTCATGTCATCCAAATCGATTTAATACAAAGAAATTGCCATGTCATGGTTTATATTAAAGTTTAAAAAAATAGTTTGGGTGTTATGCTTATGCTTATAGCTGCGAGAAAATTGAATGTAAGTGGCGGAATAAAACATCGCGTTGAAACATAAAGGTGTTTATTTTGGATAACTGTCGTTTGCAAACAAATAAGAACAGTTTTTTCGTAAAAAATATGTTCGTTTTTGTAAAATTATAAAGTAAAAAAACAAACAACATTAACATTGAAGACGGGAAATTAGTAAAAGAAAAGTCAAAGTACGTGTGGTTGAAGTGGTCAGAAACGATTGCATTGAAAGACGCTATCGGCGAAAGAAGAGAAACTTCTCAGCAAAGAAGTGGAACATATGTAACAACAGCATTGGTAAGTTTATTATTTGACGTCTTCTAAATTTTAGATAGATATAAATGGATATAGTGGATCATATAGCAGTAAAGATAGTAAATTAATGAAGCAATTATTGTGTAAATGTATTCATAAATAATCTATTACGCGAATTTAGAAACGTATCATTACACATGATTAAATAAATATGCGTTTTTGTTTTGTTTTTTTTTTAGAAATCAGCTCCAGACCCTAGTAAGAGCATAGCCGTGTTGGGTAAAAGCATCAAACCAGGAATTGTAGCTGAAAAGCGTCCTAAGCCGTATTAACTAATACACACACAAAAAAACAATAATCACATTGATGAAATGAGTTAGACACTGGATTGTGCTTATAAAGAATATCGTGACACTAAACATTTATTATGAAATAAGCATTGCAATTTTATTTTTGAAAGCTACAAATCAACGCACATCCCTTGTTATGACAATTGTTGAACTGGTTGTAAAATGATGGAAAATATGTTTCTGGATATGATAGTCATATGATGATATGCTAACTGAACCTATGGCATTTGAATTTCATAGCACCATTAATATGTTTTTTACTGTAGGAATGCGTTGTTGTTGGTGTTTTTATAACAAAGTTCTTTAGTAAAAAGAGGTTTTAGAATTTAATATATGCGATTATGCTGTTGACTGCCTATCATATTCTGCTTTAAACCAATGATAACGTTTTAAGGAGGCGTGGCCTATATAGCGCTGTTTCGCGCTTTCAAGATATTTTACTTTACATTAGAAGTTTTAAACAGTGTGTGATGATGTCATTTGAAAAGCAGGTCGCATTTTACTAAAAACATTTTCAAAAGGGTAGTTGGCAAAACAACAGTCCTCGTCAAAGAAGCGTCCAAGTAGTGAAGCACCCGTCAGGTGTCGGGGAAAGACGATGTGAACGTCAATACAACCTTGCAAACAAAACACGGATGGCAAATGTAAAGAGTCAAAATTAAGCCAGTCCTCAAATCCGGAAAACACACCGTCGTTCGCTGATGATAATGACGCGTATGTATTTCAACTATCGCAAACACCACCAATTAAGCCCAGCATGGTTGATTTTGGGGTAAAACTGAACTAGTGTAATAGCGATATTTCAACTATCGCAAACACCGCCAATTAAGCCCGGCATGGTTGCTTTTGGGGTAAAACTGAACGAGTGTAATAGCGATATTTCAACTATCGCAAACACCGCCAATTAAGCCCGGCGTGGTTGATTTTTGGGTAAAACTGAACGAGTGTAATAGCGATAATACAACTTCAGAACACGTTCAAATGACCAGCGACATTCAACAGTGTGGTGAAAGTAGCGACAATCAGATATCAAGTAATCCTGAGCTGTCGGAGGTTAGCCAGCCCTTAGAGCCGGATATTACTGAGTCGCAAGAACGACTGCAGTTTGTGTTGGAAATGCCTCAAGATCAACAAGGCGTTGTTGACGTGGATGACTATTGTTGGTTTGAAGAGATTGGGGATATTGGCGCCAATACAACCGCGGAACAAGTGTCTTTGGAAGTGACAAACGATGTAGGATTTCCCATACAAACAGTCAGTGGTGTTGCTCAGTCTGAATGCAACGAGTCGCACTACAATCAAATGGCATATTATCAATATGCAATGTGTTATCCGACTACATATAAAGACTATCAAGACTGGTAAAAGTAAGTAAAATATAAGTCGGTGTTAACGATAAATACCGATACAACTTTGCTATTTGGATGTAAAATTCAATCAAGCCAGTATGCTAACTACGAGGATCGTTTAAACATATTTGATACGTGGCCAAAACAAATGAAACAAGACAAATACGAATTGGCGCGAACGGGTTTTTTTTACACGGGCGAAGGAGACATGGTGGAATGTTTCGCTTGTGGCGTTAGAATCAGCGAATGGAATGTTAACGATATACCAGCGATTGAACACGAGAGACATTTTATCGATTGTCATTACATGAAACTAACCGGCGTAGGAATGAAGATAGCAAGTTTTGACAGCGTGTGGGGACACGGAGCCTTTTTTCTGCCTTGAATCTTGATTATTAAACGACTTGAAAACATGTGTGATCTACAAATACTGCAGTCGTATTTGGACTATTTCTACGCAAAAGAAATAGGCGAAAACATGTACACAGTGTTTCAACAAAACTGTGACGGTTGCCGACGGGTTCGTTTATCGCAAACAGAACAGACCACAATTAGAACTGTATTTGGAAGATGTAATTGGTACAGTTGATCAAGCCAACATTTGATGGAACTGGGAAAAAACAGTTAATGCTATCGGCATTTCTTCTTCACTGACTGAAAGGTTTAAGTGGGAAATGAACTATAATAACCGATGTCAAACCCGCACATGGAAATGTTCAATAATAAAGATGACATTGAAATTGTTATGTCTAGAAAAAAGGTTCCGTTAGCTTGTTTTCATGACTGACATATTGGCGTTGATAAGTGTTACGTTTAGAAAACAAGCTACGATTTATGACTGGTATAAATGCTTTAATCTGTCTTTATTGATTAGCTTTATTATACGTTTTAAATACGTTTTATTGCGTCTATGTTTGTGAGTGTATACACTATAATGTGGTGGGTGTATATATTGAATAAAATGATGGTATAATCGATGTCTTTTGTTGCTTGTTAATATTTGACCGTTGTTCATAGTATAGATAAAGGGAGTAAGGTGTATGTTTAACTTACTTTAACGTGTCTAAGTGCCGTAAAAGCATGGAAAGTGTGGAGAAGCTCGAGACCGACTCTACGGCTCAAGGTAAAGGTTAGTCAGCATATACAATGCTTTTTATTATTATTAGTAAACACAGATGGATTAATACATCAAATGACTATTATTTACCGCTGAAAAACAAAACAAAAAACAAAACAAAAACAATTTCATTTTTATCATTTATCCTAGCAATGTGGGAAAAAGTACGTTTGTGTATCATCTACTACAGCATGCCGATGGTGCATTTACTAAACCCATTAAAGCTATTTACTATTGTTATGGTGTAGATCAACCGCTGTTCGCAGAAATGAAAAAAAAATTCACGCTTGACATTCTTCGAAGGTCTTCCTACAAAACCGGACCTCGAAACTTGGCATCTAAATGAGCCGGGAGAAAACAATCTAGCGAAAGCGCTAAAAGCAAAGACGTCGTTGACATCTATTGTAAATACGCGCACCACTACAAATTTTTGTGTATGCTCGTTTGCCAAAACGCCTTTTGCCCTGGACGTGAAGTTCGTACCTTCAGTTTAAACACGCACTATTTCTTTCTGTTTAAAAACAGTCGAGATGAATTGCAAATAAAGACATTAGGGCGACACATTTTTCCAGGACAAATCAAATTATTTATAGACGCCGATAGGAAAGCTACTACCGAAAAATACGGCTATCTTGTGGTAGATTTGTCCCCGCATTCTGATCCCAAATATAAACTCAGAACGAATGTTTAACCGGGTCAGTTGATGAATGTGTATCAGCCGGAAAAGGCACCATGAAAAAAAGGAAAGGGACTTTGTATTGCTGCTTTTGCACTCATCCGACCGACAAAAGAAGGCATTCCTAGGAACGATAGAAAAATCGCAATTAAGGGCCATTGAACAAATTGTACATAATCTTATACAAGGCAACCGATCCCTGTCAGACAGTGAAAAACGGAGAATAAACGGGCGAAGTGACGCGATTCGTCAGTTTGTGAGCAAGGCATTTCAGTTAAAAGGAGAAAAGAAGTATTGTTATCACATTATAAATATATATAACCGTTCATTAAGGCGATTGAACTGTAATGGCGCGTGAACTGGTGCTGATACCCAAAGGTAAATACGAAGAGTTGCTAAAAATGGCGGAGAAAGAACATACACCTATTCAACAATCTGGTGGGCAGATAGAAAGCGAAAGCCCGCCGAATTCAAATCATGATAACACTTAGCAGGATGAAATAAGTAACAGCCAACTCGTCGGCGATGAAAATGAGCGAAAATTGAAATTCTACGTTGACAAATCCTTGAAAGAAATGCCTTTTAAAAATAAATTATTTACTCGTGAAGTGCGAAAAAAAGGCGCAACAAAAACGGCAAGGAAAAAAGGAAGGTTCTACAATCTGCTTATTTCAAAAAGGGCGCCAAATGAATTGATTATTTGATATAATAAGGTAAGATGTTCTCACGCCCTATTTGTAAATCCTATTAATAACATTGATGTTAACATCTCATTAAATGTATTACCGAAAGGTGACACTTTATACAACATTAACATGATTGATAACCAAATGAAGCATTTTTACATTATAAAAAACTCATTTAGTTGGAAATTTAAGAAACCTAATGGTAAAAAATACCTTGTACGATATCGTAAATTATACACGGTTGAACTCATTTAGTTGGGAATTTAAGAACCTTAATGGTAAAAAAAATACCTTTCACGATATCATAAATTATACACGGTTGATGACTAGATGGAAATAAAGGCATTTCCCATCATTAAAATCTCATTTAGTTGGAAAATTATAAACCTTAATGGCAATAAAAGCCCTATAACAACATCATACGTTACACAAATGGTTATTCACAAGTCTTGTTTATGATAAAGATAACCTTTAAAACATTTTTACCAGTTTTATTCATTTTAAAACTGAACTTGCTAGCGAAAGCTCTTGTTGGATTTGCTTCAATTTTTTTTATATATATTTTGATAGAATGGAGAAAAACGATGATGAGGCGGGTAGTGATGGGGATTAACAGGACCAGCAACACACACAAAGTAAATAGAAACTGTTGACCTGTGTGACCAAGCTCGCGTTCATCAACGCGCTTCTAGACAGCACGGTTGAACACAATTTTCCTGTAGACATTGTTCCAGCAAATTTCATTTCATCACGTCCTTCAGAACCATCCACTACAACAGCAAGGGGGACAGAGGGTGACAACTTCTTACATTAAACCAGCACCTATTCCCTCTACCAATGCACCTGGTTCTTCCGCCGATGCTTACATCGATCAACGCGTATATGATGCTTCTGCGAACGGTGCTAGTGATGATATTAATCATGTGCACGAGGATACTACATATCGTCAACCTATTCATCCACCCCATGAAGAAACGGCATTAAATAGAGGCATTGTCAATAACTTATACATCCTACAGGGGACCAAAGGTACAATGTTTTGTCATTTTTCGGTAATATCAGAGACCAAACTAGGGATTTCCTGTAAGAGGTATCAAGTGGAATTTATGCGTACAAGTGGAAATGCAAAGGGACGATGGTGAAAACGTGATTAATCTGACGTCTTACTTTCGCAGCATGACTTACGTCAAATTAGCCGTGGAGGACTGGAGTGAGCATGACTTGAACGAGGGTTCTGGATGGTACGTAAAAAAGGTCTTGAAGCTGGAAATACATACTGTAGTCGAAAAACCCCTGCGCGGTTCCGCCTACATACCTCTACCTAAATCGCTGACGTTTAGCAACAGCTTATTGAACATTAAAAATAACGACGACAAATGCTTTCTCTACAGCTTGTTGGCCTCCTTACACCCTGCAGCCACTGAACTGGAACGCCCGGAACAATACTACCCTTATGAAGCTGACATAAATATGACGGGAATTTCGTATCCATTAGCGTTGTCAGACATCAGGAAGGTGGAACGACTTAACGAAACTATTTCCATCAACGTGTTTACTTATTAGGACAAAAATATTAAACTATTGCGCATTACTTAACAGACGCACCGTTTGCATCATGTAAATTTGCTGTGGATGACCTACGGACAATTGTCGCATTATTATTTGATTACGGACTTGAATAGGTTCATATCGCGAACATACACTAATAAATCACAATTGTGTTTTTGCACATAATGCATGGGTTTCGCAAACAAACGTCACAACAAGAGCATCAGCAATATTGTTCCCGGCATGGGGCTCAAAGGGTGGACCTTCCAGAGCCTGGTCAAACCGATATTCTACAATTTAAGGATTACGAAAAGACGTTAAAAGTCCCTTTTGTCATTACCGCCGATTATGAGACCATTAATGCAAAGCTAGCCACGTGCGCCACTAATCCTGACCGGTCCTCCACTACGGCAACTACAAAACTCAAGCGTGCAGTTTCGGGTACAAGGTCGTGTGCCGAGAGGACAGATACACGAAACATACTGTGGTATACAGAGGCGAAGACGCTGGTATGAAACTGATTGAGTGTTTGTTAAAAGAACAAGAGGAGATCAAAGACATATTGTCACACGTAGGACCGATGGATGTACATGAGGACCATGAGGACCTCATTAATAACGCCACCCATTGTTGTATTTGTAAGCACCCGTTCACCCTAGGCGATAGGAAAAACAACAAAATCGTAAGACAACACAACGGGAGAAATCATAGGACTTGCCTGCAACAAATGCAACTTGAACTGTAAACAGGCCAAATTTATTCCAGTGATTTTTCATAACCTAAGAAACTTTGATGCGCACATTATATGTCAGAATTTAGAGCAATTGAAAGACCAAAAATTACAATGCATTGCGCAAATACGGAACGATACGTGAGCTTCTCCCTGGATAGTTTGAGGTTTATTGACAGTTTCCAGTTTCTACCCACATCATTAGAAGCTTTAGTCGACAATTTAGCTCAAGAAGGATTGCGCGCTTTCCCGCACCTGAACGCCGAAACTGAAAATCAATCAGAAGCCGAACTCTTACTCCGCAAGGGAGTTTATGCGTACGAGAACATGGATAGCATGGCAAAGTTTAACGAGACAGAGTTAACTGCCAGAGAAGAATTTTATTCCACCATTAAGAAAGAACATATATCAGAGAAGGACTACCAGCATGCAACTACCGTGTTTAGAACGTTTACCATGACATCGTTAGGAGTATACCACGACCTATATTTTAAAAACGGACGTTGTTCTCCTTGCAGATGTTTTTGAGTCCTTCAGAACCTTATGTTTAAAACAATACGAATTGGACCCTTGCCATTTTTACACATCTCCGGGTCTGTCATGGTCGGCGTGTCTGAAAATGACCGATGTCAGGTTAGAATTGCTTACAGATATCGATCAATTGTTAATGATTGAAGAAGGCATTCGCGGAGGTGTGTCTCAAATCTCAAAATGAAAGCCAACAACCCCTATTTGGATGATTATGACCCATTGCAACCTACGACATATCTGCAGTACTTGGACGCCAATAACCTTTTCGGTTGGGCAATGGTACAAGCCCTCCCGACTGGTGGGTTTCAATTTTTGAACGAAAATGATATGAAGTTGCTAGACATCATGTCCATTCCGGAAGACGGGAACACTGGCTATATTCTAGAGGTGGCGTTAGAGTATCCCAAAGACCTACATGATAACCATAACTGTTTCCCATAAGCACCTGTCAGACGAGCGGTTCCCAACAAAGAGCTGTCACCCTACGCGCAGCGGGTTCTTCGTAAGCTGCACGGGCTAGGTCAGGATGATTCGTTACCGAGTAGAGGCAACGTTGAAAAACTATTAACCACGCTAAAAGATAAATATCATTATTTGGTTCACTACAGAAACTAACAGTTGTATCTAAGTCTGGGTTTAACAGTCAAAACCGCTTACAGAGTACTCAAGTTTGAACAAGAGGCCTGGATGAAGATCTACATTGATCACAACACGATGATGCGGCAAAAGGCCACCTGCGCCTTTCAAAAGAACTTCTACAAGTTGATGAATGTCTGCGTGTTTGGCAAGGTAATTATAACATTCATATTACGATCATAGCAGTTTTATATAAATTGAGTCCTACATGTTATTGTACCGTTTATCTGCCTATCTATGTCTTTCAGACCATGGAAAACGTTAGAAAACATAAACAAATTGAGCTTATTCGTACCGAAGAACGACTCAAAAAGGTCAGCGCAAACCTACCTGCAAACATGCAACCATCTTCAACGAGGATTTGGTGGCGGTGAAACTGTACAGGTCGAAAGTCAACTTGTTCAAGCCCATCTACTGCGGTATGTGCATTTTAGGTAGGCCATTATAGCGCAATGTTATCGCGTATATATGTAAGCTAACAGAAATACAAAGTGAAACTACTTTCGTAATGCAAATAAATACATTTTCTTACTTCACATTTCAGCAAGTGGCTCATGTACGATTTTTGGTACAATTACATCAAGCGAAACTATTCAGATACTGCGCAGCTGCAGATGAAGGATACAGGCAGCGTGCTTTTCTGTTGCAAGACGGAGGATGTGTATGAAGAATAAAGACATGCAGTCTTCCAACGACTATTTCGATACTTCGGACTACCCTCATAATCATTTCCTACACAGCAGTGTCAATAAGAAAGTGCTGGGTAAAATGAAAGACGAAACCAATGGACAGCCTATTTCGAAATGTGTAGGTCTGAGATCTAAAATGTATAGCTTTCTGTGCAACGGTATAAAAGAAAAACGCGCCAAAGGTATAGCAAAAGTGACGGTGAAAAAGGAGTTGAAACACGAACATTACAAGAACGCCTTGTTTCAAGTTCATCTATGACATCACTTAGAAGATGGCTTATGGAAGCACGAACTGTACGGTGAAACCATACACAAAACTAGACTTTCTGCATTCGATGACAAGCGATACCTTATTGATGCCGCAAACAGTAACGCCTATGGTCACTACAAAATCCCGATTGAGCCCGTATGCAATTATGACTGTAGAGGAGTTTTTAGCCGTAGATGAACGCTGGGAAACACTAAATCAGCAAGCTTATATGATTAATGACTTGAAAGTTACGCCATGCATAAAAATGTAATAAACAATAGCGTTTATGTCTACGTTTAATAGTATGCACTGTTTGTCGTATAAATGTCATTTGGAAGCTTAATAATGTTTAATTTAGTACACTTTATAATATATAATAGATCTTTATATTCGCCTACTATATAAAAGTTATTTTTAGTGTTTTTTTTGCACTCATTCATATATGGATAAACTTGCGTTAATTTGTGCGTTTAAAAATAGCATGTGTTTGTTAATAAGTTTAGAAATATCTATATGCATGCATCTGTGTAATTTACTAATTACGTAAAATTAAAGAATACACAATGACGTTGGTTTTTATAACAACACTAAAACAACAGTTCTACGTTTTATTAGTTACATTTTACACGAAGTACATCATTATAATGCATTTATTACATTTTATAAGTAGTTCAAGATTACATACAACGCTTTAATGAACAGCAAGTTTGGTTATCTGTCCAATCATTCGCAAGACACAATGGGTAGGCTTTCAACATGGTATCGCTTACAAAGTAATCATTAGAATCTAAATTGGAACCATCAAACGAGTTTAAAAATTATTGACAGGTGTGTCCACCCAGTCGTTAGCGAAAAAACAAGATACAGTACAGTCCGCACACAGTCGAGTGGTCACTTTGTAACTGTATGGAATTCGTCTGTAGACTGTTGGCCATAAGATCTAACCACCGTCGAAACAATGCACTATTAACACTAGGCATTTTACCATAGCTATCAAAAAAGTCCACGCGTCCATGACCATCGCTAAAGAATCAACACCAATGTTTGCCAGGTTTGTTGCGAGTGTCCGTATTGGCAATGAATCCAAATGGTGTCTGTGGAACGTGTAAGGGAAGTTGATCCGCAGCAAACACCCCGATAACGGACCCTCTTAAGAACGGATGACAATTAATCGTGCATTTCAGTTGAGATGTCTGCATTACGGCACAATGATCTCTCGCTCCTGGTTTATTACAAAATAGCCAGGACCTTTGCTGTACACAATACAGCTCAAGGGTTCTACAAAGTAAAATAAAAATAAAATAAATAAATAAATAAACAGAAATGGGATACATTGTTATGCATTTAAAATTGTATGGATGTGTAATTCAACCATAAATACCTCGACAATTTACAATAAATGTCCGCGCGTGTCAGATTATGTTTCCTGTATTATAAATACTTCAAATTAAATAACACTACATCTTGCCAGTTAAAGCCGCCCAAATAAGACATCCAGTCGTACGTTCCCCGTTTTGGCCAGCGACAAATATTCCCCGTGGTGTGAAAAGACTGGCTCCAGTTGGAAAAGTAACTACGTGGATCCGCTTATATAATCTGCTCCAGTCAAATGGTTGCCCTGATCTTCTCTCCACTTCCCACTTGCCAGCAGTAAATTTGTATAGGCGCGCATCGTGCTGGTACCGCCGGCTGAACTGAAATATAGCTTCAGCGGGTTTCCACCTACAGGTAGGCCGTCGCAGTAAACAGCCATTTGCTTAATGGAGCAGTTCTCGAAATTAAATGGGTTGGTGCTAATATCACCGCTAACGGCCTTACTTTTTACGAAACCCACAAAGCATTCTGCTTTTCCAGAATCTTAGAATGGCCGTAAACGACGGCGGGGTTGACCCTGATCTTTCGCGCAATGACATAAATGTCTTCAATAACTACTTTATAGTCAACAGCATCTGCCGCCATCAAACAAAAGGCAGTTGAACTTCTGTACAGCACGATTTTCACATCCACCTGACTCAACAAATATCTGTCCATATCAAAAAGATCGTGGAAAATCGGGCCTTGTAAATCGATAATCTTGGAATCAGCCATTAACTTGTTTCTCTCGAAAACACCGGAGTTGCTCCCATTCGGATCTGCCACTCCTACAATGTTAAAAATAACACTTTTGTTATTCGTCCTTCATCTAACATAAGGGGCTGCACAGTCAACAATTATTGCTAAATAAGTAAATAAAATGACTGTACCTGCGAAGCCCGCGTCGTCCATGATGAACAACTGTGTAGCAAGCTGACTGTCGGCATCTTTTCCGTAGTTCAGTATGGTCGGTATGTACGCTCTATAGGGGTTATAGTTGCAGGTAATGTTTGCTTTGTTTTGAAGCGTCACTTCCACGGTGGAAAACATGTCCTGAAGAAACAGGTTGACTGGACCAACTTTATTAACCGTTTTATTCCCGATGGCGCTACCATCAGCCTTCTCAATTTTCACTTTCACAAATATCCGCGAATTTTTCATATCCAGATAGTCCATAGAGTTTTGGCCACTAATTCTCAACTCCAAAGGACCATCATCGGCGGCCTGTGACATTGGTCGGATTTCTTCCTCATGTACATAGTTTACGCTGGTTTGCGTGCTGGCGAGATCAAACAAAGCCAACTCCAAAACTAGCCCTTCTTTTAAATGTTTCGTCATTAAACACTGACATCGTTTACTTGATTTCAAAAATGTTCTTTTGACGTTTTGCTGCTGTCTTTTCGATCCGGTTTAGTAGTTTTCCTATGTCTTTTTCCACCTTGACGCAGACGTTTGGTTCCCTTATTAGCCCTGCTAGCGCTACGTTTGCGTTTGATCCCTCGACGTCGCTGTCTACCAGAAGACTGAAGCATGTTCACGACGCTAGCTGGATTTATGTCGCCATAGATAAACGCCTACCACCTCCAAATTGGTTCAAAGAGGTTTTACCGCTGCTAACGCGATTAGTCCACGCATTTCTCCGGATTGGGAACGTAGAGTTTCATAATTATTTTTGTATAAAAAAAGGATATTGCTTAAAGTGAAGCGTCAAGCGCACTGGCTCTTTCAAATCTGTGGCAAAAGCACCGCTCTCCGATTTTATATACACTTCAAATTCTCTCACCTCTACGCTTTTCACAGGCAGGTAATAAAGCGAATCCAACCTATACTCCCAACCCTGTTTTGTATTTTGCTCTAGTCGCCTTAGCAGTGGCTGTTCGACACCATGCACAATGCTCTCTGTGCACAGGTCTGAATATATATCAACAGCTTCTTGCGCCTTTTCAGTCTTAGCATTTTCCGACGCGTAAAACTCCACCAGCGCAACCTTCCAATGACCGTGTAAATTCAATGGTAAACTCAAATGCACTTTAAATCTATACACTTGATTATCCGAAAAGTAGACATTGCTTTCGTCGCGTTTAATGTATATATGTCGCTCCATTACATTCAAGACGCACTTGCCGATATGTCTTTGACATCCTCCGCATCCACCCAGCTATTAAATGTGTTTGGAAACCCCCTGCCACCTGGCAAAATACTGAAGTTTTCTGTTCCGCTTCCTCTTTTTCACAATGCGCTCTATAAACCACAAGCTATATTCATCTTTATTCACCTTTTGAAGTTCATGAGTATAAAACAACCCCTGGATATGATCGCCTTTTAAGTCGTTCAACTTGTACATCGGAATTCCTTGTATCAAAAGTTGCCCCGTAACTTTAAACACCTCTGTGGTATACTGTTCTTGATAGGCTCTCTGAAATGGTTTTTTGCTAAAGCTGATGCGGACCAGGTCTCCTTTTTTATACGCAAAAGCTGGTTTGCTGCTTGGTTTCCTCGATTTCTTCAAGTACACATGCGGCCACACGTCTGCCTCAATGTCTGTGTTAACTTCATTTGGTACCATTCCACCTAGACTCCAATGTGGTGTGGAATAATAGCTAACAACCACATTTTGGAAATCGTCAATGTATCTATAGGTCCGCTTGTGCCTCATCATTCGATACGGTTTTTCTTTCAAAGTCCTTTGAACTCGTTCCACATAATTACCTTAAGGTGGGTTATTGGTGGTGAAAAAATAGATCTTGGTGTCTTTCATGTACTTCTTAAACCATCGATTTGGCAAATTCGCTCCCTTTGTCAGCGCGCACTTTCATAATTTTCACCGGTGATATGTCGCCTAGAATATCTTTCGTAGCCTTTAAAACATCTTTGGCCGTTTTTGTTTGTATTGGACGAACCCACAGTTTTCTTGACAATATGTCAATCGCACACAGCAGAAAGCGAACACCATCGTTTTCTGCGGTTAAGTTTTTCACGGGCAATAAATCGATGTCCAGCTGTCGTCCTTTTCACCAGTATTCAGTAAGTCTTCCAAGACTCCGAGTAATCAATTGACACCGTTTATAACAGCAATTTGTTTTTAAACAACGCGCTTCTTAATATATCAACAGTGTGCAGTAAAAACATAATAGTTCCTGCATAATTATTGGCTCCGAGGTGATGATCGGTTCCGACCGTCGTCAAAATGGGAGGGGGGCGATCATCCCTTGGGGCAAATCATTCCAGGGGCAAATCATCCTCAGGAGCAAATCATCCCCAGGGGCAAATCATTCCCAGGGGCAAATCATCCCCAGGGGCAAATCATGATCAGGGGCAAATCATCCCCAGGGGCAAATCATCCCCACAGGGTCAAATCATCCCCAGGGGCAAATCATCCCCAGGGGCAAATCATCCCCGGGGGATGATCGCCCTCCCCCATTTTCTACTACAAATGGCTTTAAACAACATCCCCTTTTAGTTTGGATTTCTCTTCCTTTATAAATGTTGACATTAATGGGACAGTTTCGTAGTTTGGGGTAGAATTTTTTGTTTTAATGTATCTGTTAAACAGGAATTCGTAGAATATATCGAAGCTTTTTGTATGCTATGCTGTTGAGGTTGCAAAACATGATTATATTAATATTTATCATGCCTTTCTATGTAAAAAAATTACTAAGGTATGTCTACCAGATAGCAAATTTTTCTCAAAAAAATTACAGATATTCATCGAAAGGTTAACTTTGCACATGCAATGTGCTTTTCAGACATTGAAATATGAACAAAAAATGTATTATAGAACAGGAAAAAGTCAGTTTTAGACAATTGTTTCTCACTGTTAAAAACTGTGAAACTACCCCTTTAAGTCTTTGATAACACGAGAACTTTTCGAAATATTTTCAATGGTTAAATAATTACATTAAATTCCGTTTATTTGGTCAGAAATGCATATTCGTCAATTTATGCTGGCCATTTATTTTAATGGCTTTCATAGTTATTATTTATTATGTATAACTAGTGAAGACAATGTCGAAAACAAAGATTCTGTTAATAAAACGTCCCTGTTTCTTCATGTGTATTTTCCTTATTTGTGTGTATAATTTAATTTAAACAAGAAATGTCTTTTTAAAAAAGGCAATCGGCGGCGTTCAAATTAATATTGATATATCAGTTTTACCCTAAACACAATACAAGAGGGCCAATATGATGGGTTACGTGACTTCCCGGACCCCAGATTTTTCGGCCCCAACCTATATAAGGAGACTTCTCGGGCCCCAGATTTTTTGGACACCGTAATTAAACCTCTCAGAATCGTAAATTAATTTGAGATTATTATTAATATTTGCACCGTGAATAAACCGCCCCATGTTTTCACATATGATATACAATGAGAAAATATGTTCATACTTCTTCTCAGTTCTAGAGTGTGTATCGAGGATATGTTTATAACTTTATTTTAACCGCTTATGTTAACAATTTTGTAAAATTTAATACCAAACAATTATTGGTAGACATTACATTACTGTTGTAAGTTTGCATTCACTAAAATTCTCCCGCGCAAGAAAATTTGCCCAATAGAAAAATGGTATTCAATTTTACCGCTGCATAATTAACTTTTCGCGCCGAATTTCTAGCTTTTCATTGGTACACATTTACAAACAATCTAGGTCAAAGGTGATCTTAGACAGCTACGGCGAACTAGATAAAATAACTATAACACACAACGAAAACTGAATACTTTATAATGGTGCATTTAATTGGTGAATCAAAAACCAAACAAAACAAATAAGTACATTAGATCAAACAAATAACAATGAGAAATATATGCAAACACATACTGAACTGCATCGTTATCATAATTTTGATGCTTATTAGTAAAGTTTATATACATGTACATGCATATACAATTTAAACGCCATATGATATTGTTCATTTTTTTAAGAAACACGATGAATTTTTGGTAGGCGAGAGTATTGATTCCACGTTGATCTCTGAACGAGAAATTTATTTCTATTCTCATTAATGTCTAACGGCTTGGACGTAAACTTCGGCGGTGTAATTGTCATTCTGCTTTCTCTGTTATGTGAGGCTTTTGGGGCTGTGTTACAATTCCTCCCCACTTCCATCGTGTGATTTCCGCCATTGTTTACCTTACGGGCAACTCGTTTAGCATCACTTCGAAGTTTAGTCAGTCCTGTGTCCATTTTAGCCTTGTGTCGCTTAAGATTTGAAACTTGCCTCGAACAGTTGGCCTTTTGCGTACATTTACCCTGAAAATCGTCAACACTGCTTTGCAGTACATCATCTTTCAACATTTCTTGTTGTGTTTTGATCAGTTCATTTTTACGCTCTTCAGTTTTGCACTCTGCTGAATCAGTAACTTTCTTTAGCTTTTCGGATATAAATAGTTGACGGTCATAGTCTTTTCGTTCTGTTACTTTTCTGTGAGTGTTAGAATAGCGGAACCTTGTTCCATCTCGTTCAGCGCTATACAATGCGTGTTGTATTGGTTTTGGAATTTTAGTCAGTGCTTTTTCATGTGATAGAGACTTGACATTATTGTTTAACCCGATCGCCGGAATACTTTCAGATAAGCCATCGTGTTTTGTCTCTTCGATGTAAGAGTTGTTGGTCTTGTCAGCAATTTCTGGACTAGTATCAGACGTAATGTTTAACATCTCCAAACGTTCAATGACATATATTATTTTTTTCCAGAACAGTTGCCACCTCGTTGTCAGTTTTGTGTTGCACAATATCGTTCATTTTATGGGAACTACACACATACTGTTGTACAGGTGAATTAGTGATATTACTTTCAAATCGTTCAATTTTTCCTTAGACCATTTCCAAGGGACGTTGATGTGTGTGATTTGTAAATGTTGCATTACTTAAACTTATACCAAATCGTTTGGTCTTCCCTTCAATTTCTTCCTTCAGTGTAGAAATGTCTTGTTCAGCTTTCTGTATTTTTGCTGTTAATTCTTTCCTAGTGGCCAGATTTGTTTCCATTTCTATGAATATCTTGCTCAGTCCTATTTCTCGTAGTGTCTTCAGGTCCGATAACTGGTCAAATATGTCGTTTAAACGTTCTGCAATTTCTTCAGAATAACCGCGAATCATATAAAGGCTCAGTACGTTACTTACGTAATCGATTCGTTCCCGATCTGCCTCGTTCTTTGTGTCAGCGTGTAGGCGCAGCATATCCATCAGAATTCCAGTCATTTCGACGTTATTCTTGTTCAGTGATTCCAACTGAACATGCATTTGGTCGATAGTGCTATGAAACCAAACAAATGTGTGATTAAATTATTGCAGCAACTTGTAAGATGTATTACTATATTAGCATTTATATGAACGAACTTGTCAAAGAAAATGAAAGAAGAAAGAAACAAATGAGAGAAAGACAATGAAAAGACAAAAGAAAAGAAACGAAAAACATTGTAGATAATAAAAGCTACTAGGTAAGCATAAATTTAAGTTCGAGAAAAGGGTTTTCATGCCGAGCAGATACACTTAGTGTGTACCATTATCACGTATAGACTTCCGTAAAACATACCCCACCAAGGACGCCCCCTGCGATTTCTTAGGAACTCCGTTGTACTGGCGCCAAAGGTTTTTTTCATCGAAAACGATAAACCATAGACAATGTCTATATATACCGTTACTTGTGGATGGTATTGTTTTCTTGTATAAATTCAATACATTATGTCAGAAGCAATACACCGTTGGCACTGGATACCACATACAAGACATTTATACTTTTCGAATAAATATGAATTGAAGTCGAAATTCAAGTCAAATCATGACTACTTTCGAGTTTAAACAATTTTGTCTTAATACATAGTTTATTTCCCAAAAATCTTAATCTACAAACTTTTTGTTCAATGTTTCATTAGCGATCACACCAAATTTCATATTGTTGTATGCATTCATAAGAAAGATATAACGTGATAAAGTAGATGGGTGTCCATAACGTTCATATTTTTATAGTTCCCAAAAATATAAATCGGCAAACTATTTGTTCAGTCTTCCATTAGCAACCACACCAAATGTCATATTGATTTATGTATTCATAAAAAATATATAATGTGATAAAAGTAGAGGGGTGTCCACTACGTTGGTTCCAATTCCTGGCGATTTCATATATTTCCCGGCACCATATGTCAGCGAAATTGACACAACGTCGGCATCACTTGTATTATTTCTCAACGCAATCATACGATCGGGTATCTTTTACAATATTTCGTGTAAAAAAACATGTTAATCTGTTTGTCGGTAAGTTCGTTTCGATGGAAAAAAACACACACACTGCATAGAACATTTGAAGAATTTTGATGAGCATGACTGTGGACGTGTGCGTTATTTAATGATATTGACTTCGAAACGAGACCACTTCAAGCAATTACAATTTAGTGCTAAACAGGTGCATGACATACAGATAAACCAACATGTCTTTCGAAAAGGGTGTAGTATTCATTTATTCAGTGAAACAAAGTGCATTCGATGATGATGATGTTGTTGTTGTTGTTGATGATGATGATAATGTGCCAAGATTTATCATATGTCTTCGATACGGATCACTGCAGACCAACAGACAACAGAAAGGGGTTACTCAGTATATCTGCACAATCAAAAGTTCACGACCTCCCTAACCCGAAATCCTGCATCCGCCCCTGATAGTTACATATATTCCTATATTTGTTGTTTTAGTAAACATGGTAAACGAGAGTAAACATGAAATTTTTTTACAAAACAACATAAATGACGTCACGAAAATCATTAATTTCATAAGACTGAACGTGTTAGCATTTTTCCAAGGTCACGGAATAACGCCAAATTTATTTTTGACGTTTTTTTCTAGTTCATTTCGTAAATGCACGCACGATAATTTTATAAAAAATGTGTTGTCATTGTTTACTGTTCTGGACTCTTTACCGGTTTTGATAGGCAATGTTTTCTTCCGCCTTTTCGATGGCTTTCTTCTGATCAATGTAGGTGTTGATGGCATCTTTGTACTTCAGTAGCAGACTGTCCGGATGGACGTAAATGACTGTAAGAAGCAGATATATACCATTCTATAAATAGATCTACACCATTCTATAAATATATATACACCATTCTTTAAATAGCTATACACCATTCTATAAATAGATACTAGAGTATACACCAATATGTTAATAGATTAATAAATAGATATACACCATTTTATAAATAGATATATACACCATTCTATAAATAAAAATACACCTTTCTATAAATAGATATACATTATTTACATCAATTTGAAAAAAAGGTTCTACACCATTTTAAAAATAGAGGTGACCTGGTCCGCGTCACAGCCATAGACCTCTATCCTAGGACGGATCACTATCACATATTTGTCTTTTCTTTACATACACGGTTGTAGTAAAAAAGTGCGAAATATATAAAATTGATTATAAACCTTATTATAAAGTCAGCGTGTTTCACCACGCGAACGTGAACTGGGCCAGAGATTATAAACCTCTTAAAATCAATCTCCCAGCTCAAATCTCAACTCCTAGCTCAGCCTGAGACTGAACTCAGGAAATCTGAGATTATAAAAATTTAACTCTCAGCTCAAACTCAGGCTGAGCAAGAAATCCTGAGATTGGTTGCTACCTGTCTCAGAGTCGATCTCAACATGTACATGTGACAAATAATTATGTAAACAGTGATGATATCAACAGTTTTATGATAAAATCAACACATGGAACAAATGATTAATGTATTTAGTTCTATACTTTAAGTATTTTACAACACTGAAATAAAATCTAAATTCCAATTCAACAATTAAACAGCACAATATGAATTTGCATGTTTAATGCATTTATTAAAGGTCTTACTTTTATATATTTACATAAAATATCCATTGTTATAATTGTAGTGTCAACCCTATTGATATTCAAGTCGTTTTTGCAACAGTGTAATACACATTATTGTAAAAATAATTGTGTTTACCCTGTTGCAGCCATTTCATCTACACATGAAAACGGAAATAATCGCAGAAATGACGCAATATAAATACGTCATAATAGCTAATACGTCACACAATTTTCGATTGAAGATTTCATAATGGTTATTGCAATTTTCAAGTATTAGTTTCTGTGACCATTGCCCTTTTAAAGCAACTTGTTTACTTTATCCAGTGGTTATAAGCACTGTTTTTGTTGTTTGGTAAGTAACTTGGACAGAAAAAAGAAACCGCGGTAAAAATATACCACTGTTTGCACAAATGGGCTGCTTAGGGCAACACCACGTAAATATGGAAGACCGAATAGTTGATTAAATATATTAAACTTCATGCTCAAAAAATCGTCTCCAGTGAGTTTGATCTCCAAATGTTTAGTAACCTCAAACTGAGCAAGAATCTCGGCTGAGCATGGAGATTGAGCTGTGAGTTGAGTTTTGAGCTGAGATTAATGAAAGTTTTATAACCTCGGACCCTGGTGTAGATTCGACATGCAATTTAATTTTATGGAAACCATTTCCATGTATTTAAATCGGAAGAATGAAGTTCAAACATTGCTCAATACTAGTAACAGTTATTTCTGAAAATATATTACCTTTTCTTTCTCGTATTTCCGTGACTTCATCAGTCTTAACAACACGGACATCATCTGTCTTTTCTTCGTCTTCTTCTTCACCCATTTTAGTGATACCCTCAAGATCAAGTCTTGGTACAAAATCTGGCCTCCTGATATTCTTTGTCGACCCATTTCTTTCATAAGTTGATTCATCCCTCCTATCATTGCAAACGTTTTGATTTCGTGTCGACAAGCGTCTAGTAGATAAAGACTGAGTAAACTTCGAGGAAAACGGGATTGATCCTGGACTGGATTGATAATTTGTTCTATATCTGCTTTCTAGACTGGTTTGCACTCTTTCGGTTTGGCAGCTCTGTTCTCTATATTGTCTTGTGCTGTCGTGAAAATACTGGACCGTCTGAGTCTGCTTATCTTCATTTGTGTTCAAAACAGTCATTATGCGCATGCGCTCCAAATGACGCTGCTTCCGGTCTGACATATGTTATTATGAGAATTTAAATAAAATGCACAAAAGGCATAACATCAACAACAACAACAACAGCAGCAAATTATCTGAACGCAAAACGGAAAGAAATGTAAGCTATTGCAATAAATGTCACTGACAACTCTTGTGATGTAAATTTGCGTCCATATAAAATAAAGTAGTCTTAGAGGAAATGAATTTATTCGGTGCAAAGTATGTCTTATTCTTGATGCTTATTGAGACACTGTAGACTCCTGTCCAGAGTAAAAACATTCCTTTGTAATATGGCTGCTATGAAAGTTACATGTCCTTGTCATATGGCTGCTATGAAAGTGACATTTCCTTGTCATATGGCTGCTATGAAAAATCCAATTCTCAAACTTTGTCTCAAATTCAAATGCTGACGAATGAAAATGTCTGTTGTAAGCTTCGATTTCTATTTGCTAATATTGAATTAGATATAGGAATAATGAAACTCCAGAGACATCATCAGGAGAGAAACCCTTATTACCATCCGCTGGTCCTTTATTTGAGGCAAGTGACCAATTGCCTATACAATACAGGACAATATATACAACACAACACACAACATAAACATGATTACTAGTAAAACGGGGATCACCGCCTTGGAACGGTCAATGCAAAGCAGTGGGGGTTTAAACCGGTTTAAAGGCCTAAAATTAAGCTTTTAGAATGTTCATTCGCCTTTCTGTGATTAAACCCTATATAAATGTTACAATAACGGTAATAAACTATTTTAAATTGTTTAATATATATCTTAAATGCACCAAATGTGTATTTATTAAAATAATTATATGAAAAAATAACTTCCAATTGAAGATCGGTGGCAAAATCAGAAATAATAATAATAATAATAATAATAATAACTTTAATTCAAGAAGAATTCACATTAAGCTAGACATTAACTTTTTTACAATGTGGTCTTTTAAACTTAACAACATGAACGCTCAGTTACAAAACACATTTGCGATTATATATAAATAAATGAGGAAAAATAAATAAATCGAAATCACTCAGACAAATCACAAACATGCAAAATATATTATGTCAATAATCAGAATCATATGTACATCACAATGCATTTAGCATTACTGAATATCAGAACGGTATATCGTATATCTATATTTAAATGTATTCAAATTTGGTATACTGTGTTAATTAATAGGAATACAATTCCACAATTGTCTTGACAAATAGGAAAAAGTTCTTCTTCCATACTCTGATGGAATGTAAATGATGATAAATCCGAACGGGTGGACGATCGAAGTGGATAAGAATCGAGAAAATAAAACAAACACGCGACGTTTGCGCCATAACATTCTTTTTTTTATATTTATTCTTATCCTAATATATATTAAATTGTTGTTGTTGTAATTGTTATAATTCGTTACTGAAAATGCAACGATTCGACATTACTAAAAACCCAACACACTAAATATTCGTATAAAACACTTATGAAAACATATTGTAAAAACTAAATATGTTAGTACCCCTTTTATGTTTTGCTGTACGAATATTTAAAAAAACAAAACAAATTCTTATAAAGGCAGTTATGTTATTAACAATAATAATAGATATGCGTGTGTCCTGTAATAAATGTTTTATATATACAGGTACGACTTAAAGAAGTCAAATGTTGACAATTATTTTTTTCGATTTTCCATTGTGATTTAAATTTCATGACGTTTGTGTTAATTATGGCCCAAGCCAATACTTAGGGGACTGTTATATGGGCATGTTCAGTATTTTGAATTATAATTATCTACTTCACTGATCTTCGTAAGCGAAGTTTTACCGGAAGATCTGTCTCTATGTTTTTAACTAGATTTATTAAATGTATTTATTAATTATATCATTCGTGTGACCCATAAAATTATAACATGTTTGTCTACAACTTTGATCAATTTAGCCATTTACGCATAAATCCTTCTGTTAAAATTAGATAAGACCACTAAAATAAATATAAAAAAGTAACTATACACAGACAAGTCTACTTTTTGTATTAGAAAATCTGTAATTTCCGCAAAAATACAAATGAGGCGTGTCGTGGGAAAATCGGGCTAAAAGCATGCGCGTAAAAGTGTCGTCCCGGATGCAGTACGCACAGGCTGATCTGGGACGACACCTTAAAGTGGATTTATGTTTAGAAGATACTTCCTTGACACAGAAACTACCATAAAAGCGGAAGGTGTCGTCGTGGATTAGCCTGTGCGGACTGCAGAGGTTATATTAAATAGTACAGTAAGATAGAAATCCTACCGTGTTCTTGTTGCTATTTACATCGTTTTTTTAAAGCATTATTACATAAGAACGTCTCTTAGTAACTGCGTCCTGTGACGTCGTTTCGTGACGTTAAAACGTCATATTAATAGCGTTGCGAAGGGAAAATCGCATATTTCGATTTAGGCGTTTGACTTTGGTTATCATACAAAAAGTTGTCTTTAACATAGTTATACTCATACGTTAGACCCAGGCCCGTATTCACCAACCTATTCTTAAAATTAAGACTAACGATACAAAATATTCTTGAAACTGTATTGTAGTAAGAGTTTAAATGTTGAATTGAACTTGGTATTCACTATCTCTAACTACATCATTCTTTATGTATAACGATTTGTTAATGAAATAGCCAACCTTGATACGCAGCATGATTTGCAAACGCAGCAGTATTAGTATTTTTTCTTGAGTCTAAGTCGAAGTCTATTCTTAAGCCTAAGAGTCAACCTCCGCGCATAGCTCTAATCAAATCCCTGCCATCGTAACAAACCACGTGATGACGATCGATTTAAATCTTCAAGATATTAGTTATGGTTCAATTAGTTATTTTCTTCTTCTGTTTTCATTATTGACTGCAAACGATATATACAAAGTCCAAGTATGTAGAAATTGCTCTGAGTTGCATCAATTAAGTATAAGTTACACACACGTAATCCTTCCAGATCTGGAAGGATTTTACTTGTGTTGGCAGTGGTTACCGTTAAACGATAGGGGAGATAATCGCTGCGAGGAGTTTGCCTAAGAGTATCTAGTTATCTCGGCACCTGGTTAAGTCGACCCCGTAATGAAGCGTCAATTCGGCACTCAAGTTTGGCCACTTCGGCTTTCACCGTGAGTTACTTCGGCGCTGGTAAATTAACACTAATTGATGTTCTATCAGTTTGCAAATAATTAGCACATTTTGACTACTTAAAGATAGGCGTGAAAAAAAATCAAAGGTATGTTAAAAGGGATGTTTCATCAGTTTGCCACAATAATGTAAAAGTATAAAGAACCAATTAACACATACTAATGTTTGAAATTTAGGCGTGAGCATTTAAATTAATTGAAGATTAAAAATGATATAAAAGGTTGAAAACTGCATTTCATTCCATTCTCGCAATGGCAGAAGATAATTTTATAAGTTGTAATGTGCAATACTGACACGTGTACTGTTGACCAAGTATACTATGTCTTTTTGAAGAGACTTTATTTAACGTCGGCTTGTATATAACAGTAAAACATTCGCTACAAAGCTATTTCCCGACACAACAATAACAGTAACGATTATTCATTAATAACAAAAAAAAAAAAAACAGGCACTATAGCAATAAACATTAACAGACAGTATATATTAAATTTATACAGTTGTTTATGGTCACAAAAAGATGATTGAGTGTCATATATATAATAGCACTGAGCCACAAAAATGCGTTTCATACAAATTAATGAAAAACAAAACTATGAGTACAGTGGGAAAAAAAGGTAGGTCCAAGATTTCATGTATAAAAAAAAAGATAATTGGAAATATTAAAAACTTACTGTCGCACAAAATGTCAGAAATATTAAAAAAGAAAGTTGCATAGTGAAAAACTCTAATACATAAAAAAAATATGAACAATTGTACAAATGCTGTTTATATTTATTTAAATGCAACATCTGTACAAATCATTACGTACACATTACACATTTACACTTTGGGCCGCTCCAGGTCCGGATCAACCTCACAAACTCCTTATAGTTCTCAACTTGCCTAAATTCGTTTGGTAAGTTGTTCCAGACCCGCGCAGCCTCAAAGCGAAATGACCTTTTTCCATACATGGTTGTTTTAACATAGGGAATTTAAATTTGATTAGTATATCTAAATGAACAAGAGATGTTTGTAAAACATGTATGCCCCCCGACTTGAAGCCAAGTTGTGAATTGTTAAGAACATTTTTTTACTGTGCAATCCCAAGCAAGGTCTCGATATATGGTATCTATGATTGAAGTTTCATTAAAATATCTCGATGCGTTCTCAAGTTATTGAGCGGAAACCGTTTTTCTATTTTTAGTAATTGTGACCTTGGCCCCACCCACCCCATATGCAATCCCAAGAGAGGTCTCAATATAAGGTATCTATGTATGAAATTTCATTAAAATATATCGATGCGTTCTCAAGTTATTGTGCTGAAACCGTTATTTCTATTTTTAGAAACGGTGACCTTGACCTTGACCCCACCCTACCCATATTCAATCCCAAGCGAGGTCTCAATATAAGGTATCTATGTATGAAGTTTCATTAAACTATCTCGATGCGTTCTCAAGTTACTGAGCGGAGACCGTTTTCTATTTTTAGTAACGGTGACCTCGACCTTGTCCCCACCCACCCCATATGCAATCCCAAGCGAGGTCTCAATATAAGGTATCTATGTATGAAGTTTCCTTAAAATATCTCGATGCGTTCTCAAGTTATTGATCGGAAACCGTTTTTCTATTTTTAATAACGGTGACCTTCACCTTGACCCCACCCATCCCATATGCAATCCCAAGCGAGATCTCAATATAAGGTATCTATGTATAAAGTTTCATTAACATATCTCAATGCGTTCTCAAGTTATTGAGCGGAAACGGTTTTTCTATTTATAGCAACGGTGACCTTGACCTTTGACCTGTTGACCTCAAAATTTATAGGCGTCTTTCTATCCTCCCAAGTAACCAGCACACCAACTTTCATGATCGTAGGTCAAAGCGTTCTCTAGATATCGTGCGGAAACGAAATGGTCTACGGACAGACTGACCATCCGACCGACCGACCGACCGACGGACAGGTACAAAGCAAGATTCCTCCCCACTTCTTCGAAGGGGGGCATAATAATGAGTATTTTTTACATTAACAAGATTATGTAGATATGGAGGTGTTAATTTGTAGACATTTAAAAGTTTCAATTGCCATTGTACTAAGTCGATTTATGCGTAATGTAGGAAAGTTTATTTTAAGTATTCTGTGTTGTATTTTTTCCATTTTTTCTGTATTTGTTGTAATACAGAAATGCCAAACAAGAGGCCAATAGTTGAAATTTGATTTGATGAATGATTTGTATATTAGAAGTTTACATTCTGTGTTAAGGAATTTACGTTAACTTAATAATACATTTATTTGGTTGGCTGCTTTTTTACACATTTTTGTTATTTGTTTATTAAAATTCAACTGAAAGTCTATGTCTATACCTAAGAGTTTAGCAGAATCTTCACAGATGATATGTTCATTTTTAACTGTGAAATGGTTTAATATATTATTAGTTTTTTACCAATAGATATAGCTTGAAATTTACTTGGATTTGCATGCATTTGATTATCAGTAGTCCAGTTAATTAATATTTCACTATCTTTTTCTAAAGCTAATTTTAAAGTTGTTATATCTTTGTTATGGAATGATAAGGTATTGTCATCAGCATATTTGTATAGTGCGGATTTTTCAATGAAATAAAATATGTCATTAATAAATATATTGAAGATCATTGGTCCTAAAATTGAACCTTGGGGTACCCCTTTAGTAGTCTCCATCCATGTACTGTTTATTTGTCCTATGTTCACCCTTTGTTTTCTATTTGATAGATAATTTGAAACACGGGCACATGCATTTTCAGACAGCCCATATGCACCCGTCTTGAGTACAGTAAGATTATGTGGAAGACAATCAAATGCCTTTGATAGGTTCATTAATATGCGCCCACATGCTCACCCTTGTCAAGTACGTTTTTCCAGTCCTCAAGAAGGCGCAATAGAGTTGTCTGACATCCATATTTAGGTCTAAAAGCTCCAAGATAATTATCAAAAACTGAGTTAAAATAGCTTAAAAGTTGATCATTCAAAATCTTTTCAAATATTTTAGATGTAGCTGACAATATACTCACTGGTCTATAATTTTGTTTTACAAAAGGATCTTCTTTTTTGTATATGGGAGTGACTTGGGCAATTTTCAGACAATCTGGAAAAATGTTGGTACTTATCATATTGTTTATAATATTTGTTATTGAAAAAGAGCCATAGTTTTTGCTGCACATGTTAACACTTCTGGTGGAATATTGTCATAACCAGTAGATTTTTTAGGGTTAATTGATTTTAGCTTGTTATATACAGTTTCATTATCAACAGGCACACAATCAAAATGTTTGTTGTTATTGTTCCTTTCAGTATTTTTTGTAATGCTCAAGTGTTCTTTACTCATGGTTGATTTATTACTATTAATGCAAATATTCTTTGCAATATTTATATAATAACATTCAGGATTTCACATACTTTGTTTTGTTCAACTATTAAGTTTTCATTCTCATTTAGTGTGATTTCACTTGAGTTTTTATTCACAGATTTTTTACTTAAAAATGGCTTGATAGTTTGCCAGAAATCTTTTGACTTTGGACCATTGCAACATCGTTCTGAAAAATGTGTTTTGATAGATTCTCTTTTTATTCATATTAAAAAATGCTGCATTTAGTTTCAATAATATTTGAATGGTAAGGTTGTTCTCTTAATATAATATTGGTTAGGATGTTCTCTTAATATAATTTCGATAATCATGTTTGTAGATGAGAAGTTGGTCTTCCTTCAAATGGCATTGTATTCATAAAGACACAGGGTCCACTCTAAAATAAAAGGTATTAATTTATGTTGTTTAAACATGTAATTCTTTTGTATATTTGCTGATATCGTAGCGTCAGTGTGGATGATAGATGAATGTTAATGCTATTAAATATAATTTAAGATTACTTAGATAAAATGGAAAATTCCAAATTCAGAAATATCATTGTACACTAATTCCAAACTTTAATAAAAGAAATTGCATATTCATGCAAATTTGTGTATTTAAACTTGCTAACAAGTTGAAAATATATGTTATTAAAAAGGTATATTTTCGTTTCACCGAAGTTTTATTATTCATCCTATATATAACTATGCAATCATTCAAGTTCTGATGATAATATAATAACTTATGTAGTTTAACTTTTGCTTCAATGATTTGTTAATAACTGTGCCATAATTAAAACATACCAATATATTGGATGGTGACCCCCATATACGATTACAGTTTGGGCCATTGTTTCTTATCCGCGAATTGCGTAATATACCTGGCGCATGTCTTTTTATCAATTAACACCAGGCGTTATAAGGTGATGTCGCGTAGCAACAAAACATGTGTATTGTGTCAGAATACAGATTTGATATAGTTAATTAATATTAAAGTAATATTTAACAACTAAATAAACAAGAGGGCCATGATGGCCCAAAGCACTCACCTGAGAACTGGTACAGATGAAGACCATACTGTTGTGACAGGTTTGCAAATTAAGGTATCTGAACAATACCCAAAGGGAGATAGGATCAATTTTGATTTAAAACATCGGTTAGTGCAATGGGCTAAATAAAGTACAAGTTGGGTAGTGGATGTGCGTTTTTTTTGCTAACTGTTCTCAAATCATTTTTCTCGATATTCTTACCTGACCCTTTTTCATTAAGTCATAGACAATTCTTGAAAATGCAGAAACAGTAGATTTTGATGTCTTTTTCGCAAACAGTTTTGGAGACCTAGTTGCAATGCAATAATTGTGATGGCTGTGCTATAAGGAAAAGTTTTGCTTTTTCTTTGATAATTTTCTGTCCAATGATGATAAATGATATTAATGCTGGCTCTGAAGACATCAATGTTGTATGTACAAATAACTGCATGCACATCTTGCCACTGATTGAAATACAATTTTATCAATCAATTTTATGGTCATGTGTAAACTCTGTAAGTTTGGTCAACATTTAATAAAAAATGTGTGCAAGCCAATCATTTATAACTTGTTGATGTTTTTTTCCAAACACAAGGGGCAATAACTTCTGGCCCAATCATGCTTTTATTTGACTTTACCTGTATTCTTACGTTCATAGACAAACTGTACATGATTGGTGAAGATTGTATGAAAAATGAAGTCTCTATCCTAATAATGTCCATTTTTGCATATTTTTTTCACAAACAAAGGGCAATAACTCTGATGTTTCTGGTCCGATCTTGCTAATATTCGATTTTACATTTAATCTTATGGTCATAGACAAACTGTGCAAGATTGGTGAAGATTGGATGAAAAATGAAGTCTCTATCCTGAATAATGTCCATTTTTGCATATTTTTTTCACAAACAAAGGGCAATAACTCCAGTGTTTCTGGTCCGATCTTGCTAATATTCGACTTCACGTTTAATCTTATGGTAATAGACAAACTATGCAAGATTGGTGAAGATTGGATGAAAAATGAAGTCTCTATCCTGAATAATGTCCATTTTTGCATATTTTTTTCACATACAAAGGGCAATAACTCTGGTGTTTCTGGTCCGATCTTGCTTATATTTAACTGCAACTGTAATCTCATGGTAATAGACAAACTGTGCAAAATTGGTGCTCAGGTGAGCTAAAAATTAAAGTTTAGTATATTAAATTTCAATTAGATGTCTAGTATGAGTTGTAAAAATAAGAAACACACTAAAGATTCTAAATACGCGATATATAGATGATTAAGGTATTTTAACCTACATAATTATGATTAATAGTATTGTTCTGACGCGACGTACGGTGTTCAGCACCGACATGATTTCTGTATTGTGTAACCTTTAAAACCTTGTATGTGTAAGAGCATAATTTAAAACTACCGGTCTTGTATTCTGTCATTTACGTCATTATGCATTATATAATATTAATTGTTCGTTTTTTTCAGGGTTTTTTTTCCAGTTCAGTCTTGTGTTCTGTCTTGTATGCCACATCTATTATATCTGTTATTATTGTTATGTATGCATATTATACATTGAAAAATAAAAGTATTAAATATCTACTTGTATACTTTATAATATATTCAATATTATATTCATCTACTTCGCAATCTCAATAAATGCATCAAGAAGTAAAATTTAAGTATTTTAAATATAGAAAGTACATCATAGGTTGGAAATATTGTGAGTGCCGAAGCGTCTAACAGTAAGTGCCGAAGTGGCCAATTGTAAGTGCCGAACCGACTCGCTAGTGCCAAAGTGGCCAATTGTGAGTGCCGAACCGACTCGCTGGTGCCGAAGTGGCCAATTGTAAGTGCCGAACTGACTCGCTAGTGCCGAAGTGGCCAATTGTAAGTGCCGAACTGACTCGCTTGTGCCGAAGTGCACCAGGTATCGCCTAAGATGGACCATATTCACCAACGGTTACCCGTTTTAGACTTAAGACATATATAATAATACATAAAATTCTCAAAACAGTTATGTTCTAAAAACACTGTTACAGTGTTACTTTAAATCTTACCTAGGCCTAGTTTAATCCTTCTTGATTTGACCCCACGCCCCGCGCCCCCCCCCCCCCCCAATCTGGGGTATTGTACCCCTGTGTATTGGCACCCAGCTGTGGGGACCCTTATCAGCTAATATCAATACACTGCTGCAGAGGAAACAGTGCACTTAGCCATTGCTCAGTCAGCTGAGGGAAAATATTGCAGATAATTATAAGAGATTTTATGGGGGACCAATGGAGAGGCCAGACACTCCTTAAACTAGGCCTTTAAGTTATCACCCACACTAGTTAGAGAATTTTTATTTAGAATGATTTGTTAATGACACAATTATATTTATAACCTGCATATCTGCAAATACAAAAATATGTTTGCTTGAGTTTAAATCTGTTCTTCTTTCTTATATCTAAGAATAGGTTGGTGAATATGCGACCTATATACAGCTTAAACCCAGCCGTTCTAAGCTGAAATTCTATACCCTGTATGCGTGTACGCCCCTGTCTGCTTAACCTCTTAATGACCCTTTTTGTAAAATAGACGTTAAATCATGCGTGTTGTTTTGCAAAAACACTAATACATGTACTATAGTAACATCCGTATGGAACAATTTGTATTTAGATACGAGGCGTGTCGTTGGATAACCGGACTTAATGCATGTGCGTAAAGTGTCGTCCCAGATTAGACTGTGCAGTTAGCACAGGCTAATCCGGGACAGCACTTTCCGCTTTTATGGTATTTTCTGTTTCAAGGAATTCTCTTCTAACCATAAATCCACTTTAGGCGGAAAGTGCCGTCCTGGATCAGCCTGTGCCGACTGCACAGGCTGATCCGGGACGACACTTTACGCACATGCATTAAGTCTGGTTTTCCCACGACACGCCTCTTATGTAATTTATCAACTCAAGACAACAACCCAATATTATAACGTCTTGAACGATGTTATAAGTATCACCCTACCAGTATGTTTAGTTGCCATTGTGTTTATGAACATTTTAATTTCAGATTCTAAATAAGTGAATCCATTAAAATTGGCTTATTAAATTGGTTTATTGTTCAAAAAGGCCAGAAGTTTTAGATATAAAATATCTTTTAATCATGTTCACGTTGCAATGACATAAAAGGGTTGTAACTACACATCAGAACTTCAATACTCACCATTACTGCATTAAAGAACCTGTCGTCACTTTTTGCAACCATATGCATACAAAACAACTCAATATCTCAATTTACTATCATTTATTTGATATACATATGTTTCTCAGCATAAAAATAGAACTGATCTGGTTCAAAATAAATGAATACAATAATATTCACACTTTTTAAATTAGTACGCACAATGGTTAACATTGCACACCAGATAAGCTTTCAACAAAATATTTGAGGCGTGTCATGGGAAAATCTAGCTTAATGCATGTGCGTAAAGTGTCGTCCCGGATCAGCCTGTGCAGTCTGCACAGGCATATCTGGGACGACACTTTCCGCCTTCAGTAGCTTTATTTTTAAAACAGACTTCCTTGAAACAGAACATACCATAAAAGAGCAGTGTCGTCCTGGATTAGCCTGTGCGGACTGCACAGGCTAATCCAGGACGACACTTTACACACATGCATTAAGCCCGGGTTTCCCACGACATACCTTATTCAAACTGTACAAGCACATCAGACTGAAGCAATTAAGCATATAAATAAAAACTAGATGTCTCACAGTCATGCCCCCATGACACATGTTTGGGCACAGTCAAATGGCATGTCGCCAGTACCAAATTTTTTTTTTGAATCCACAAATTTATTTTAATATATATTCTATAGAGGAAAAAATGACAAAGCGCCATAATTCGCCAAAATTGGTCGCTGCCAAAATTCCTTCCTTTATGATCACCTACATTAAGGTTTTTACACTGTGAAAGTTTTAGCGCAATCTGCTAAGCAGTTAAAGAGGAGTTGATTCCACAAACTTTGGGGAAGTATATATTCTATAGTGGAAAAAATGACAAAGGGCCATAATTCTGTCTAAATTGGCGCTGCCAAAATTCCTTCCTTTACGATCACCTACATGTTAAGGTTCTTTAGCTGTCAAAGTTTGAGCAAAATCTGCCAAGCAGTTAAGGAGGATTTGAGTTAAAATGTCTGGAAGTATATATTCGATAGTGGAAACAAGACCTGTCACAGGACAGCGCGCTTGACTATAAGAAGTATTTCAGTTGGTACATATTTTGGATAGTGAAAGGGGCATAAATTTGTTAAAATACCATATTTTGAAGTGAAGCCTTGTATAGTTTATAAATATTTGGAACAAAAACTTTAACCACAAAGTCTATGTAAAAAGTGGGCTAAATCTGTAAAATACAAAACAGAGTTATGGGTAATGTCGCCCCTGATACTAGAGTTGATGACAAAGGTTAGTTCCAAGTTTCAAGTGAATAACTTATGTAGTTTTGATGTTACAAAACTTTTGAATGTAAACTTTAACCAGAAAATCTAAGTGAAAAAGGGGCATAACTCTGTCAAAATACAAAACAGAGTTATGGGGAATGTTGCACCTGACACTGGAGTTGATGACAAAGGTATATTCCAAGTTTCAAGTGAATAACTTATGTAGTTTTGAAGTTACAAGACTTTTGAATAAAAGCTTTAACCAAATTCAGACACGGTCGCCGACGCCGACACCGGGGGTAGTCGGAAAGCTCAACAATTCTTCGAATAGTCGAGCTAAAAATGACAAAGGGCCATAATTCTGCCAAAATTGGTAACAGCCAAAACTCCTTCCTTAACCTTCACTTCCACGTTTTGGTTCTTCAGCTGTGAAAGTTTGAGTGCAATCCTCCAAGCAGTTAAAGAGGAGTTGAGTTGAGTCCATAAAATTTTGGTGAGTAGGTACGGACAGACGAACGGACAAGTTCAATGCTTAATTCTTCCCACTTTGTGGGGGCATATCAATACCACCCTAATGAAAGAAATAAAGCAATGAAAGTAACAGAAATAATGCAACAAATCAAAATACATAAATAAAATGACCCCCCTTAGGCAAGAATAAGTTTTGAGAACAAAAAAGTATTTTGGCCATTTTCTTAATTAAAGGGCCTATGTCGTCGAAGAATTAGATTCTTATTACACTATAAGCGATATAATATTATTGAAATGCGCGTTATAAAGACATGCGGATGAAATCAACATAATGTAATACGCAATTAAGATAATTGATTAAAACATGTTAGCAAAAAGTCTGAAAAATAAAACCCCAAGCAGGGATCGAACTCACGACCATACCAAGAAATGACAGTAGACAGCGCTTTAACCAACTGTGCCATTCTGCTTGGTAAGAGGTAGAGTGTAAACTATGGTTATAGAACATACTCACTAATATGACATCAAAATGTAAACATGAAAAGGGCCAAACAAACAAGACCCATATTATAAATTGATTTTTATCTCAGAATGCGTACACTCTTTTTTCATGATATATATACCGTTTTAACCATTATTATTTGTCAGTAATATCTGAATTTTAGAATTTTTTAAGAAATTGCCCCCTTGAGGCTCTTTTCGATGACATAGTCTCTTTAAGTGTCACAACTTGATAAGGTTGAACCTACAGTTTTGACAAGACATTTTGGCTACAGCATTTGGCAATATTTATAAACCACGAACATTTTGTCTATGTTTGGTTTGTTAAAATTAAATTAACATTCTGACAAACTTGACATGCAGTAAATATCAATTGATATATTAATAAAAGATAGGAACAATCTTGAAAAGAAATGGGTAAAAGCTTTGCACAACTCCTAAATGGCCCTGATATTCACCATCCAAAATATTCCATAAAGTTCCAACTTTTGTAATGGAAAATGTCTAAAACCACAAATAAATTTGTGAATCCCTATACTGTTAAGTAAACACTAGTTAAAGGGACTATGTGATCGAAAAGGGCCTCAAGGGGGCAATTTCTTTTTAAAAATCTGAAATTTAGATATTAATACTGGTATATAATAATGGTTAAAACAGGGTATATATAATGGGAAAAGAGTGTACGCATTTTGAGATAAAAATAAATTTATAATATGGGTTGTGTTTGTTTGGCCCTTTTCCTGTTTATATTTTGACGTCAGAATTGTGAGCATTTCACATAACCATAGTTTACAAAAGACTCCGTACCAAGCATAATAGTGCAGTTGGTTAAAGCACTGTCTACTGTCATTTCTTCATATGGCTCCTAAGTCGTGAGTTCGATGCCCACTTGGGGTTTTAATTTTTTCAGGCTTGTTTGCTAATTTGTTTTTATCAAATATCTTATTGTGTGTTATATTATGTTTATTTATTTAATGCACATGTCTTAGTAAAGCGCATTTCTATCAAATAATATAATTTTTAGTGCAAAAGGAGGCAAATTTTTTCATTCACATAGTCCCTTTAAAATCTAGTTGGTAATTAATAATGACATATACAAATAGAATAAAACAAAGATATCAGTGAACTGATGGATGCTTCCCAATGCACTTTGCCAAGTAATGGGAATGCAATCACAAGAGCAGAGTCCAGACAACTGTGCTCTATTATATATTAATTTCAACAATCATCGTGGTCCCATAGCTGTAAGAAAAATCTTTGAAGTGGAGCATCTTGGTTAAAAAAACACCTCCTCTTGGTAATGAAGCTTCCCATAAAGTTTCATTGAATATTGGCTAGCAGTTGGTGAGAAACAGTCCAGACAAGAATTGCACACACTAATTTCAGCAACTTTCAAACTCCCGTAACTCCTAGGCAAATAATTGAAAGGGAACATCCTATACTGTGCACACCTTATTTTGATAATGAATCATCACATACAGTTTCATTGTATTTTGGCCAGCAGTTGGGGAGAAATTGCCCAGACAAGAATTGTGCACAATATTGTAGTTTCAAAAGTCCCCAACTCTTAGAAAAATCATTAAAGCGGAACATCCTGGTTCAGTGCACACCTCCTGTTGGTAATAAAGCTTCCAATAAAGTTTAACTGAAATCTGGCCAGTAGTTGTGTAGAAACAGATTGGACAAAAATTGTGCACTAAGTACTTATTTCAGAAATCTTCAAAGTCCAATAACTCTAAGAAAAATCACTGAAGCAGAATGTCCTGGTTCAGTGCTAACCTCCTCTGGGTAATATAACTTCCTATAAAGTTTCATTTAATTCTGCCAGTAGTTGCGTTTAAATATACCAGACAAGAATTGTGCACTAAATGCTTATTTCAGAAATCTTCAAAGTCCCATAACTCAGAGAAAAATCATTGAAGTGGAACAGCCTGGTTCAGTGCACACCTCCTCTGGGTAATAAAACTTCCTATAAAGTTTCATTTAATTCTGCCAGTAGTTGCGTTTAAATAGACCAGACAAGAATTGTGCACTAAATGCTTATTTCAGAAATCTTCAAAGTCCCATAACTCAGAGAAAAATCATTGAAGTGGAACGTCCTGGTTCAGTGCACACCTCCTCTGGGTAATAAGGCTTCCTATAAAGTTTCATTTAATTCTGGCAAGTAGTTGCGTTTAAATAGATCAGACAATAATTGTGCTCTAAATGTTTATTTAAGAAATCTTCAAAGTCCCATAACTCTGAGAAAAATCACTGAAGCAGAATGTCCTGGTTCAGTGCTAACCTCCTCTGGGTAATAAAACTTCCTATAAAGTTTCATATAATTCTGCCAGTAGTTGCATTTAAATATACCAGACAAGAATTGTGCACTAAATGCTTATTTCAGAAATCTTCAAAGTCCCATAACTCAGAGAAAAATCATTGAAGTGGAATGTCCTGGTTCAGTGCACACCTCCTCTGGGTAATAAGGGTTCCTATAAAGTTTCATTTAATTCTGGCAAGTAGTTGCGTTTAAATAGATCAGACAAGAATTGTGCTCGACATGCTTATTTCAGAAATCTTCAAAGTCCCATAACTATGAGAAAAATCATTGAAGCGGAACGTCCTGGTTCAGTGCACACCTCCTCTGCGTATTAAAGCTTCCTATAAAGTTTCATTTAATTCTGGCAAGTAGTTGCATTTAAATAGATTGGACAAGAATTGTGCACTAAATGCTTATTTCAGAAATCTTCAAAGTCCCATAACTTTGAGAAAATTCATTGAAGAGGAATGTCCTGGTTCAGTGCACACCTTCTCTTTGTAATGAAGCTTCTCATGAAGTTTCATTGAATTCTGGTCAGTAGTTGCTGAGATATACTCCGGACAAGGAAACGGGACGGACGGATGGGCACCGGACAAAGCGGCGACTATATGCTCCCCAGAAAATGTTTCGGGGAGCAATAAAATTAAAGACAAACTGATGATTTAATAATTAGACATGATTTTACTTAAGATATTTCTAGAATATGGGCCCTGAACATTTTCCATATACTTTGAGCACATATGCTTTGAGCACCTAGTGCTCAGGGGAAACTACGATATTACTTTTAAAAAATATGGAATGCCATGTGTTTTAGCATTTCTAGTACATGTATACGCTGGAGCTATTTGCATCTAATATAGCTTAGGCCAAAAAAAGATAAAAAGAGTGTGTTTCGGATAATGGTCTCAAAAAAGTTAGGTAGGGTCCGGGATTGTTTTAACTTTTTTTAAAGACAAATTTCGGTCAAAAAACATTCAAAGTTATCTGAAATCTGACGAATATGGATTTCATGGAAACAAATCGTCCCAAAAAACTTTAGGGTGGGGGTGGGTTGCTAAATATAGTCGGGTTGCCTGAAACACAGAAATATTTTTGGGCCTAATCGTTGTTCTACGCTTCTATAACTATATACTAATAATTTGTTCTATATTTAAATTTAATACTAGCTTCAGTAAAACAATTGTATGCCTAATATATGCCAATTATCTAACAATTTGGAACACTTTGATACTTTCTTTTGACAAGCGTGAGAGATTGCATTATCACCGGAAGGTTATAATTTGCAGCACCAAAGGAATATGTTTTTGAGCAAGTGGTAGAATTATCCAACAATTAAATCGAGATATTGCTAGAGCTGTCAATAAAGGTGATTTATACCAACACACACCGCTTTGGCACAGATGTAGAGCTTTGACACAGATGTAGAGCTTTGACATGGAACAATGTATTGACTGACAAAATGACCTGCATAAAAGGAAAAATGAGCTTGAAATGCGAAATGAATTTGACCTTGACCATTGACTGATGAGCATGTTTCATGTGCGTGACACATTGTCTAGTCATGTGGAGTAACAATTTGAAGTAATATTAAAATCCTTTCAGGCATTTAGAAGTTACGGAGAGGAACAAAATGCAAATATTAAAACTTTGACCTTAAATAGTGACCTTGACCTTTGACCTACAAACATGGGTCATGTACGCGACACATCATCTGTTCATGAGGAATAACTGTTTGAAGTTATATTAAAATCCTACTAGGCATTATGAAGTTATGGAGCAGAAATGAAATACAAGTATTTGACTTTTGACCTTGAATTGTGACCTTGACCTTTGATGGACAAGAATGGGTCATGTGCGCAACACATCGTCTGGTCATGGGGAATAATAATCTGAAGTTATATAAAATCCTTCCATGCATAACGAAGTTATGGAGTGGAAAAGAAATAAAAGTATTTTCCCTGTATTTGACATTTGACCTTGACCTTTAAAGGACAAGCATGGGTCATGTACGCGACACATCATCTGATCATCGGGAATAATTATCTGAAGTTATATTAAAATCCTTCCAGGCATTCAGAAGTTATGGAGCGGAAACAAAATAAAAGTATTTGATGTTTTATCTTGAATTGTGACCTTGACCTTTGACAGACATACATGGGATATGTATGCAACACATTGTCTGGTAATGTAGAATAATAATTTGAAGTTATAATAAAATCCTTCCAGGCGTTATGAGGTTATGGAGTGGAAACGAAATATGGGATGTACCAATGTACCAGCGTACCGATGTACAGACCAACAGGCATGATTCCTACATAGCCCCCACTTTTTCAAAAAGTGGGGGTATAATAATACAGATGTAGTAATAAATATGTAAAATATGTGAAAATGGGAGAAATTGGAATATATATTTGATATCTGTTACACATATTAATATATAATTTATAAAATTATCAGGATCTAATATACTTGTATTATTTCATTGTTTATTGAAGGAATATATGTTTATATATATGTATAAAATTACATACTATGCCATAGTTTTATATCATAGATTAATACAACAGTATTTAGTGAACTTTTTTTTATAACTTATTAATATAAATAAGAATTTACAACCCCAAAAAGGACAACATATAACTTCAACAAATCTAGAAAATAGTTTATTATTGATGAATAGATTAATTAAACATTGATTGTCATCGTTGATAGTTGCCTTTAAAAAAAAGCTGTCTGATTTTTATAAATTTATATCGAGTCTCTTTCATTACCCACAAGCAAAAAAAATGTTTTATATAACATAAAAAACATCAACTGAGCAGAAACGGCTACATTCTGTTAGAATTAGAAATCAAGAACTGTGCATGCGGCAATAATCGATCTGACTCGTCGAGACTGTATATACATGTACTAATAGTTTGCTGTGCAGCAAAGCATTATTTTACTTTTAAATTTCTCTCTTAATACGCATTTCTGTACATAAGTTATTCTCGACATGTAGCATATTATAAAAAAAAATATTCTTACATCATTAGAATAAATGGATGTTTTAATGTTATAATTTTCATACAAAATCATACACTTCCTCTCTAATCATAATCCAGAGGCAATATCCACAAAGCTCTTAGGAAAGTCTTTACTTAAGTCATATTAAAGTGAAAAATTTAAATAACATTTTCTGTGTGAAAATCAAGATTTTATATTTAAAATACGGTAAAATAGGAAGTATCTGTTGATTTTTTATGCAATTAAAACCATTTAAGACAAAAATGGATTTAAAGGAACCAGACACAGATTTAAGGAATTTTATGATTTTACAAATTTTCCTCAAGTTTTCACTAAGGAGCTTTGTGGATATGGGCCCTGGACAGTTTGAACAATACTGGTATTTCTCTGAAAGAAAGGCCAAAACAACTGGCCAATACACAAATTCCAATCAAAAAGACTGGATAAACTTTACATAAACATTAAAGCGCCATACACAAAATCCAATCAAATACATTGGATAAAGTTTACATGAAAAATAAGGGGCCATAACTATGTGAATACCAATACATTGGATAAACACTACATACGTAAAAATCAAGGCGACATATGCAAATTCCTATAAAATGGATAAACTTTACATCAAAATTAAGGCGCCATGCACAAGTTCCAAACAATACATTTGATAAACCTTACACAAAACTAAAGACGCCACATGCAAATTCCAAATCATTGGATAAATTTTACAAAAAAATCAGGGTGCCATACACTAATTCCAATACACTGGATAAACTTTACATAAAAATCAAGGTGCCATAAAAGTCTTCGACCTGCTTAACCCTAGACAGCAAAGAATTTCCTCTTTACTTGCTTTCTGCGCAGAAAAAATGCCATATTTACTGAACTTCCCAACCACATCAGGTCCCTTTTTTGTTTCAGAAACAAACATTGCATCCCCACTCACCACTTTACGATTATTATTCCCAATATCCGCACTATCGTCATTTTCCAGATTCCCACTTTTCAACTTCCCTGTGTTCCAATCAATTCCCCGTGCCCTGACTTGCGCCTCTTGCACCCAATCGTACTGATTTCCGCCTTTCACACGAGCTTGCTCGACCAAATGCCGAATACGCCTTTGCTCGTACAACTGGTCGGTTTCATTAGTCCACATAAACATCTGCTCGTTTCCGTCGCCGATGAATTTCAATTTCTGCGGCTTGACCTTCGCTTTCTCAGGTTTCTTGTTTACCGATCGTAGAACTTCCAACTTTTCCGCCCACGTGAGCCCCTCAAGCTCTGGGTCACTATGCAAATGCTTCTGGAAAAGGTAACAGACATGGCTTCAGGTTACGAAAGATTCACACAGGTTTCACACTGTTACAGTATAGCTCAAACGAAACATATATTTTACTTGCCGTTGCAGAGTCAGAATCTTCTATTCGAGTATGTAGATTGGTAACTGATGCCCACCACGGAGTCACTCAGAGTACTGAAGAACTGGTTTTATTAGCGTTGGTTTTATATATTTTCGCAAATATTTCGTTTTTACTTTATCATTAATTCAAAAAGCTCCAATCTATGTGTGTGTCCGAATATTAATCTGAAAATATGTTACTTTTACCTCGTAGTGTACCATATGATAGTTAGTCCAATTATGTTATTATAAGCAATTTATATCAACAGCATATATGTGGAAATGTATAAAAACAGCGTTGTGTTACTGTGTGTTGTTGTTTGTCACGCTTTTTAGCCTTAACAAAGACACTTGAATAAAGCAGTTATTGGTTTACAGGCAACTGACACGGTACAAACGCTTCCTACAACAACGCTTTCTTTACTTTCAGTTTTGAATTCGCATAATGACGATAAGGCAAAAGTTCAAGAACACGCGAATTGAAAAAAAGATTATTTTGGGAGAAAAACATGTTTTTAAAGCAATCTATGTCCACCTAACAGCTGATGCCGAGTGATGCAGATTAATTACTTCACTATATTTTGCACAATACACAGATCTACTGCGCGTCGACCTGCTTGTGACCCGGTTGCCCAAACTCTGTGAATTGCGAAATATGTTAGTTCCGCGTGTGAGCCATACTGTATGTGACGTCAGAATATGACCTCAAACATTATCCAGTGTTTATTATGCAGTCCAATGAATACACAAGTAAAATGTTTTGCAAAATAATTAATACAGTAGATATATATATTAAAGGGACCTGTTCACAGATTGACGAATTGACAATTTTAAAACTATTTGTCACCGTTTCCAAAAATAAAAGAACAGTGTATACAAGGGAGCAATATAATACTGCGGACCTAGAAGTATACTGTAAAAAGCATTTCATTCATGAGTAATCATCTGTTAAAATTGATGAAATTATAAAGCGTTTGTAACGCTAAACGATGGAATAATTTGGAGTGTTTCTGTTGTTTTGTTGAAACTGTTGAAATCGCGTCGAACACTTATATAAAGCAAGTAATGCAGGGCGAAATCAGACTGGCCAAGTGGTTAAGGCGGTAGGTCCTGGGTTTGAACCCCGGTGGGACCTTTTTTTTATTATTTACTTTTCTTGCTTTTATACTTGAGCTTTTTAGTTCCGATGCTTAAATCTGTCAAGTTAAGACATTTTATGGCATACTTCAAAAATGTGAAAATCTGTGAACAATTCCCTTTAAATTAATTACTTGCAGCTATGCAGTTGGTTTTATCAAAGTAATTTATACTTATAAGCGTCAATAATTTTTTCATTGTTAAACATTGTTTAACAATTACATGGAACATGGCATCAATTATCTGAGACACAATCAGTTTTATACAAAAACTCAAAAAGTAACGAAAAAATGACAATAACATCAGCATGTGAGAAAAGAAACGTAACTGGTGTCTGAAGTCTCATTTTACCTTCACATACAAAGTACTTATGTATAAGACTTATAAACAGACATTCAGTCACGTTTAAGAGACTGGAAGCAGATTCTCCATTTAAATTTACTGCTTAAGAAAATTATGAAGCTCTACAAACTGTGACTTTACTTCTATATTTACTTCCTAAGGACAAGTTAACACAAAAGTAAGTGAAATCTTAATCATTAATAAAAGACTTAGGGTTATATATGTTAAACCATATATACAGTATTTAATCCATGTTTTCAGACACTATGTTTTCAGACACTATGTTTTCAGACACTATGTTTTCAGACACTATGTTTTCAGACACTATGTTTTCAGACACCCCCAAAATCGGCTGAAATAATTATTTTTCATGTCACTACTAACAAGTCTGTCCCCCATATGCAATTTTAATTACTTAAAAATATCGCGGATGAATGTTTAAAAAAAATATTCAAATAAATATTTTTGGGATGCTGAAAAAAATAAGTTCAGTATCCAAAAACGTAGATTAAGTATGACACTATTAGTAAAAAGAGTTTACAGATAGAAAATAAGACAAGCTTCTGCTACAATTCTAGCAGTATGTATGTGTATATTCAACTTATCTTGAAAGTTTATGACCTTAATGAGATTTACCTTTAAAAGGAAATGTCTAAGAAGTTATTCTATTTGACACAATACCAAACAAGGCAGTCCAAAGGACAGCTATATCCCCCGCCGTGATCCTTCATTACATTTTAAAGGTGACTTTGAAGTATCACACTGACCTTAATCAGTTTCATGAAAATTCCTTAAAGGGCATAGGAGATATGGAGCTGACACGAAAATGGAGGCTCAAACATTTGACCTTTAAGTGTGACCTTGACCTTGAGGTGGCAAGACTGCTCCATGCCTTCTGCACATGGCCTCAATGTGATAAACATTTGAGACAAGTTTTATGAAAATCCTTCAAAGGTCAGTGGAGATATGGAGCAGACACAAAAATGGAGGCTCAAACATTTGACCTTCAAGTGTGACCTTCACCTTGAGGTGGCATGACTGCCTCATGCCTTCTGCACATTGCCTCACCCTCCCGCTTCGCGGCGGGGGATTAATAAAAGAACAACAAAGTACTTTTTTTATATCTGTTGCATGAGCTACCTTCACCATTTATAATCTGCGTCCTGAAAACTGCAAGGGCAGGGTTGGTATTCATAAAGCATTTAATACAGTCTTCGATTTTCTTTAGAAATAACTACTTCACTAAAGCTTCATTTAATTTATTATATAAAAGGCTAAATTATTTATTTTAATTCCCTGGTATTTTTCTTATGTAATCATTGATGCTCATTGATCCATAAATACCATTCCATTTAACCAACATTTAGAATATTATTTTAATATGTTTGTACTTGAGACACTTTATAAATCCAGCCCCTGTGGTGTAAGATAGAAAATTACAGGGTGGGTGGTGTAACTAATTCAACCTAGGTTAAAGACAACTACAAGAAACAAGTATTAGTACAGAAACATGTGTCATGCACTTGTGTTTGAAGTAAAAAATATGATATAATAACATTTATCATGTTGTAAATGCCAAGCAAATTTTCAGATACAAAAAAATCAATAAATTGTGAAAAAGTATGAATTTAATATAGTGATTAATACAATTTACTGTCATATAAAACCAGCATGAGGTTTTAATGGCTACTAGAATAGAATCTGTCAATTTAATTTATATTAAATTTTATTCATATGTCAACCAATGAAAGCAGATGTTACAAATCAAGATGGATTTCATTGGTTAGAATAAAAGTAAAAGTTTATGATTTCCACAGGTCGAAATTTTATAGCGACATTATTTGAAGTATTTTACACAATATTCAAGGATAAGCGTGAAACTGTTGTATCTGCTGAACATTTCTATGTCAGATACAATAGTTCCACACTCAACCCTCATATAATGAGAAACTGACAGATGTAAGGTGAAAAAGAAGATTCACGCAAGTGCATTGTTGCTACAAAGTGTTACATAATTAGTACTGACTATTATTATCCCAAAGCCAAACCACTACGGTATGTTACATGCTGCAATCGCCCATCAGTATTATATACCTGAGTACAGGGTTATATAAAAACATGCGTTTTTAATTCAATACTTTCTGATTGGATCGTAACGCGTTGCTAGACTAACGTATGCCCGCCCACTCGCGTCAAACCACATCTGAAAATGGTTAACAACAACTATGATATACGGTTAACAACAACTATGATATACGGTGAACAACAACTATAATATATCGTTGACAACAATAATATACTGTTAACAACATGAAAACCATTTTGCAACAACACTTACAAATAAACTGTTAAAAGCTGTATACGAAAAATGTATTAAGCAAGGTTTAAGCGTACTTCTTCACAATCCTCAGAAGAAATGCGATTCTTTCTTTTGATTTCCGAAAAACATAACACCCCACAGTTGGTACCTTTTTTTCGTGAGGCAGCAGAAAGAATGGTACAGCCAGAATATTTTATATTCAAGTCGCGTTGTGGGAAAACCGGACTTAATGCATGTGCGTAAAGTGTCATCCCGGATTAGCTTGTGCAGTACGCACAGGCTAATCCAGGACGGCACTTTCCGCCTACAGTGGATTTATGTTTAGAAGAGACTTCCTTGAAACAGAAAATAACATTAAAGCGGAAAGTGCCGTCCTGGATTAGACTGTGCAGACTGCTCAGGCTAATCAGGGACACCACTTTACGCACATGCATTAAGTCCGGTTTTCCCATGACGCGCCACAATTATATTTTGAGTCAGATTTCTTCATTTATCAAATAATACTTAAGTACAAAGTCTTGTAATGCAATGTTTTGGAATCATGAAGAACATTAGACAGTTATTTTTTGTAGCTCATTGATAGATCTGTGAGTGCCAACTGTCTGCTGTGTCTAAGATAGTCTGGATATTCCAGAAACATCTTAAAGGAACTATGTCATTGAAAGGGCCTCAAAGGGGCAATGCCTTTAAAAAAAAATCAGAAATTAATACTGGCATATAATAATGGTTAAAACAGGATGCATATAGTGGGAAAAAAGGGTATGCTTTCTGAGATAAAAATCAATTCATAATAAGGGTCGTGTTTGTTTGGCCCATTTCATGACATGTTGAAATCAGAAAATTGTGGGCATTTCATATAACCATAGTTTACACAATTTTCTTTACCAAGCAGAATGGCAGAGTTTGTTAAAACGCTATCTATTGTAATTTCTTCGTATGGGGTTTTAATTTTGTCAAACTGTTTTGCTAATTTGTTTTTATCAAATATCTCATTGTGTATTATATTATATATTATTTAGTTAATGCAAATGTCTTAGTATAGCTTATTTCTATATCATATAATATCATTCCCTTCTCGATTAAGTGTATTAAACGCTGCGGTGTTGGCGCCATATTTTTTCTGCATTAAATGCGCACTAAATACACTTTTAGTACACTAAGTGTAATTTTTCTGTACTTTGTTGGCATTTGTTACAAAAAAGTGTATTAATGCACTAGAAAATACACTTATAATACACTTAACATACACTTAAGTGTATTGTTTGCAGGTATAGTGTATTTTTCAAAGAGAAAAATACACTTTAAATGCACTGAAGTGTGTTAATGAAGGAAAAATTCAGAAAAAATGAACATTTTTGTGTACAAAAGTGTATCTTTTTCAGGATTTCAATTGTATTAAATGCGCATTAATGCAGAAAAAATACGTTGCCAATACCTTAGCGTTTAATACGCATTAAATGCGTATTTAATACACTTTTTCGAGAAGGGTTTATAGTGCAATAGAAAGCCAATGTGTTCGTTGACATAGTCCCTATAAGAGTTTATCTGGAAATATTTTCACTTAACGTCTAATTTTTTGCAGAGTAACAAACACAAACTGTGAATCCTTTAGCAGTTCAGTATGAATGATAGGGGTGTCACAATATACCGGTATATTCCCTTCTCGAAGAAGTGTATTAAACGCTGCGGTATTGGTACCATATTATTTATGCGTTAAATGCGCATTAAATACACTTTTGTACACTAAGCGTAATTTTTTTGTACTTTTATTGCATTTTTTTCAAAAAAGTGTATTAATGCACTAGAAAATACACTTATAATACACCTAAAATACACTAAAGTGTATGTTTTTAAGGTATACTGTATTTTCAAAGTGTGTTAATGCAGGAAAAATGCAGAAAAAATAAACATTCTTCTGTAAAAGTTTTTTTTTTCAGCATTTCAATTCCATTAAATGCAGAAAAAATATGGTGCCAATACTGCAGCATTTAATACGCATTAATTCTGCAATAAAATATCACAATATGAATATCCATACTGATATATTGCATTATTTAAGTGGTATTTTTACATTATTTTTTTGTCCTGTTATTATTCCCTTGGTTACAAAACTTTTTACTGCATTAAAACACGCCTATTGTCATTGATAAGCAATTGAAAGCCAGTACCAATTTGTTTGTTTGTTTGTTTGGACTTTTTCGCCGTATTCAACAGTATTTCAGTCATATAACGGCGGTCAGCTAACCTACTCACATTTTTAGTGGGTAAGCTGGTTTACCAGTACTAAGTGCACATACCTATGCCAGTAACTGACAACTGCCCTATTTGAATCAGAGGTAGGGGAAGAATGGCCGTAGAAATAATTTCATGACCAATCCCCACAAAAGTTATGTGGCCGGGCTGGGAATCGAACCTGCGATCCTCGGATTGTAGTCCAGCGCTCTAACAACTGACTTAGCCGGCCCGGATTGTAAAGTTGATAGTTTTGTAGGGGTGAAGGTCAAAAGCCGGACCATTATAGACTGTACTGGCGAACAATCATATTCCATTTAGGTTTTGTATACCTGTTTTTTCTTAAAATGTTTAAACTTAATAATACATCAAACATAATACATTGTTTCCAGTTCAAATAAATAGTAAAATACATACATAGTTTATATATGCACAAAGCCACACAACAAATATACACCATGACTGGAGTACCTGTACACGTAAAAAATCACTATGTATGTAATATAATAAATACTGTGAACAGCCATGACAGGCGGTGTGAGAGTGTTGCTCATAATTGTTTTGCTTTTCTATCTGCTGTTTATATGTAGCTATTGTTGCGCCTGTAATCAACATCGGTGAAAATAAAATAAAAAACATCCTATAAAATATTGTATCAGTCTTAAGCTTATTAAATATAGAAATATACAGGTCACAATATATCGCAATAAATATTGTGATAAATTAAAAAATATCACAATATATTGCCATACTGATTTCTAATATCGTGACACCCCTAATGAATGAGTACATAATATGGCCGATAATAGATCAACTCTAAGAAAAGTGTCATATACATGGAATAAAAAGTTAAAGAAAAATGATGAAGTTATGATACAATTTTATTTAAGATATTTTCTAGAATACATCACATGCACTTCATTGTTTGATGTGAAAGTCTTCAAAACAATATACAGTAAAACCCCGCTAATACGACCACTTGGGGGTCTTAATAAAAGTGGTCTTAATAGCGGGGTGGTCGTATTATCGAGGTCTGGCAGATCACTGAGTCAGTACATGCATACTTCTGTGTAATTTCAAGTTTTTATGCAAATAATGAATAATCAATAGATAACGAAATTTACGATTTGTTTTCAATAAAATGTTTTATTGAATAGAGATTATGTAACTTATAGTTATGGATACATGTATGCACTTTACATTAAGTAGGAAAATAAATAAAACTTGAATTAACTTAGCCCATTTAAGGTTGAGCATTCATCAGTGCTACCCACTAACTGCCAGCTAGTGTCAATTAACATAATCTGATACACAGTCGATGTGCTAATCCCTTATCAAAACACGTGTAACATTGTTTTTCACACGCTCCGTTTATACCGTAAAGCATTGTGAAATCTCCACGGCACATTTTGTTAATAGATGATGTTAAGTGTCTACGTCCAAATGACACTGGTCGCAATAACGGGGTTATTTTGAGCATTATTTGGTACTTTCGGTCTGGGATAAGTGGTCGTAATACGGAATAGCGGGGTGCCCGTGTAATCGGGGTTTGCGACCATTGAAATATATAGGGAAACAATTGGGTCTTTAAAAAAGTGTTCGCTTTAGCGGGGTGGTAATAAAATCGACGTGGTCTTAAAGCGGGGTTTTGGTGTATTTTGTATTGCCCATGCCAGCAACAGAAAAGAGTAGAATTTGTTATTGTTATTACCACTTGAGATCCATCAATTCTATTTTGTAACATTAACAAGCAAATGATCTAAAATCATCTATGGTTTGCAATTGCTAACAGTTAACAACGATTAAATAATGGAGTAAGAAAACTTCACCAACTAAATCCGATTTTCTCCTATAATGAAAACTCATCCACAAACTGTTAAAAATAAATTAGAGGTGTGTCCTGATAAAAACCTGAGCTTAATGCATGTGCGTAAAGTTTTGTCCTGGCTAATCCGGGACAACACTTTCCGCCTAGAGTGGCTTTATGTTTAGAACAGACTTCCTTGAAACAGAAAATACCCTAAATGTGGAAAGTACCATCCTGGATTAGCCTGTGTGGACTGCACAGGCTAATCCTGGATGAAACTTTACGCACATGCATAAAGCCCGGTTTTCCCACGACATGCCTCATTAATATTTGTAAACATAAGCATCATGTTATTTTGCACGTTGTATGATTTTATTTAGGAAACATATGCAACATATCAAAATTTATAATGGACACTTTCTGGAAAGAACAAAGTATAATTTAAGTTACCATCAATGTTAATGACAACATGTTTACATATGCAAAAGTTCAATCGAATTTCATAATGGACTCTTACTAAAATGTACAATGTATACAGTTACCATACATGTAATCCAAAATACGTTTTTATATGTGCACTTTACAAAATGAAGGTAAAATGTAAGGTCATTCATCTATCAACTAGACATTTACTGAAATGTTAATTAACAGTAAAAAAGCAGTAAATGAAGTGCAGATCTGTGCAAAACACACAAAAAAAAAGTAGTGGAAGTTGTGTGCATGGCTAAGACGTAAACAGTAAAGCATAAAATCATATCTCACTTTAATTTGTAATAAAAAATACAAAACAAATGTATAATGATTAGCAAATATAGTAATAAATATACATATATATAAATTATATATTTAAATAAATAAATATTATGATTTCAGCATATACAGCCAAGATATCACTTCACTACAATTGTGTAGAGAATTTAATCTTTAAACAGTATGTTCGACTTTTTTAACCATTTCTTTATATTTTATAATAGTTTTCAATATAATACAGCTATAAAATAATAATCATAATATGCCTTATCAGAAATAATACAGACAAATCCAAACAAACAATACTTAGGAAAAGATCAGGGACAAATTGTAGGATACACCATATTGGTGCAATTTTTTATCTGAAATTTTTTATCTTAGGCCCCCCCAAAAAATAGTCCCGTTTCTGGTCTCCCGACCGAACCTTTACTTTTGCTGCCGACCCAACATATTTTTGGTCTAAAAATAATAAAGACTGACAAAGACTGTTACCGTGTACAACACAAACCATTCTCCCATCATAAAAAAAATTAAAATAAAATATAAAAAAAATCCCTACCTACCGACCCTTATTTTTTTGGCCAGGAGACCAGAAACGGAGCTTTTTTTTGGGCCTTTTTAGAAATGTTCAATCTCTTCCGAAAGTTACAGCTGTTTTTGCATAAATTAATGTAACTGTAGTAAATCCATTAAAAAAAATCTCAAACTTTGTCTTAACTTAAAAGACTAATGAATTTTGTTGTAATATATCAATGTTGAAATGCAATGGCTAATATTTCAAGTTAAGACTGACTTAAGACTAGACTAATGAATTTTGTTGTAATATATCAATGTTGAAATGCAATGGCTAATATTTCAAGTTAAGACTGACTTAAGACTAGACTAATGAATTTTGTTGTAATATATCAACGTTGAAATGCAATGGCAAATATTTCAAGTTAAAACTGACTTAAGACTAAGATGGAGAATGTGCGCAGTTGTGGGGCCAGGGCCCATGACTATGAATGTGCTCAATCTCAAACTAATGCACCTATCAATATTTTCCCCAAGGGGGGGAGCGGCGGGCATATATGGGACGTTAGACTGAAAGCGATTCCCGATAGGCGGGAATTTGACACGCCGAATAATTCCGGGTCCCGAAAAATATACTTTGTTTGGATTTTAGATCCTGGTTATATTGGCCCCCGGACCATTTGATACACCAATTAAGCATCCCCCATTGAGGGATTTAGACAAAAATGCTTGGCTCTAGGGTGGGGAATTAGACCCCCCCAAAGTACAATAAGTCTAATTCCCCCGTGTTTGCCCGCCGCTCCCCCCCTGGCGGAAAATATTGATAGGTTCATAAGTCTCAACTAGAAATACTGACCAATGCAAATAGTGGTTCCACTTGAGATTGACATAGGCTAATATTTAAAATTAAGATAAGGTTTACGAATATTTGTGGCGCATCGTGGGAAAACCGGACTTAATGCACGTGTGTAAAGTGTTGTCCCGGATTAGCCTGTGCAGTCCGCACAGGCTAATCCAGGACGACACTTTCCGCCTAAAATGGATTTATGGTTAGAAGACACTTCATTGAAACAGAAAATACCATAAAAGCGGAAAGTCACATCCCGGATTAGCCTGTGCGGACTGCACAGGCTAATTCGGGATGACACTTTACGCACGTGCATTAAGACCGGTTTTCCCATGACGCGCCTCATTTATATTGATAAGGCCTGGGGTAAGTTGCTCAAAACTTCAAAGCTCATTACAAGAACTTTTTTGTGGTCTGGTCCTGGATCTTTCCCTGAAATTATTTCACACTTCATCCGAAAGAAATTTGATAAAACCAGCAAATGTGCTACAAACGCACGTTAAAAAAGTCCATGTTAGCAATATGTTGAGTTTCAAACTTCTAGGTGTATTAATTCAGGAGCACCAAACACAATATTTTAATAGGGGTTTTATTTCTTAAGAGATCCAAGAGGTGTTAGCCCTGTACAAAGTGATCCATGCAGTGGTGGTAAGAAACACGAACACAACCGTAGGAAGTTTTTTAATATTTGTAAGTAACAAAGAGCTCCAACGAATTATGGGTGTAATTTCCGCAGAACATGTTCCATTTGGTACAGGGTGTATAAGGACACAAAACACACTTCTGACAGGTCAGCGAAATAAGAACATACCCCTGATGCCACTGAGGGTTTTTTAAGATTCTGTCTTTCTTTGTTTTCATTTTGATTGTTCATCTCTTTTCTTCTCTGATTATCTGCCATCATTTTTTGCTTTTTATCCAAATTTATACTGATATCTTTGAAAGTTCGAATAGCCACCTTTGTTTCTTTTGCATCCTTAACGATTTCATCCTTGTTTAAAGAAATATCAGGCATTTTACTTTGTTCCATTTCATTTTCTGGACTATCATGATAAGTGTCAACTATGTTCTCAATAAAACATTTATCTTTCCTGTCATTATCTTCACTAAATTCTCTTGGGGTTCCTGTTAGCATCTGCTCCATTTCCTCTTTCCCATTGCTACCATTTGGAAGTTCAAAACAAACATTAAAAGAACCAACAATAAGTAGCTGTTTCCTATCAAACAACTGTAACGGTGTGATAGTTTTAACATTTCCCTTTTCCGCAACATCTGGCAGTTCAAAATCTACCTTCTTCTTCTGAGAAGACGCAGTACCTGCAGAGTTTAACCTTTCTTTTGATACACTTTCAAGAATTTTTACTTGCGGCAAAGGCATAGGAAGCTTTTGATCGAATTTTGTTGGCTTCTTCATTTGATCACCTATTGGATCAAATATAGGTGGCTTCAGTCCAGTGGAGATAGAGTCAAAACTTTCTGGCCTAGCAACAGAATCTGTTTCATCTTTGCTTGATCTATTACTATACATAGAGTTACTTCCTCTACTCACTCGCTTGCCACTTGCCAATTTGGCGGAACCATTACTTAAATTCTGGGTCCTACAAAAACTCACGGCATTGTCAAGACGTGTAATGCTGATTCGAACTTTCTTAGCAACGTTAAAAATATCCATTCTCTGACCAATCTGAAAACTCTGCTTGTTAGCATTTTTTTCAATGGGTTTAAATTTCACCGGTTCACCTCGACGGAATGGCTCCTGTACCATGACGTTCTGAAAACTCTGGTGCCTGCTAGTGGAAGAAGGGACCATCGACACTACTGGGTTCCACATATTTACTTTCAGCATGGTGTCCATATCATTCTGTGGAATGAGAAACTTTTCCCCGTCTAGCAACTTGGTCGCTACGGTAACACCTCCTCTTTCACAAGCATGCTCATTTCCGTTGCTTAACTGCTCTGGATTCTGAATCGGTTTCATCTCAGGTCGCTGATTCAGACCACTCAGCATTGGATCTGAATGCATGAACTTTTGAAGATCCATTGCGTCCTTACGATTCAAATGTCTGGGGCGGCCCCTAACTGGGCAGGTGGAAACCTCGGCCAAGCTGAGCACGTCGTCTTCATCATTGTCGCTAGAGTCACTAGCTGCCGAACCTTCCAGCTATGGGTTTACAAAGAAATTGGGTAAAATTACAAAAAAAATTAATTTTACAAATTATGACCACCACTTGCACATAGAATTATGTTCAGGACCAATTCGAAAAAGCAAATCAAAATGTGTAAACATTTAAGACAATTTCATTTTAAATCTACCACCTTCAAGCTAACGGTTACAAACAAATTACGTAACAGGTTTTAAAAATACCTTAGCATCAAGTGCACATGGAATATAATATGTTCAGTGCCATTATATCCCAACAGCAAAGCTAACTGATCTTGATATGAGACCTTAACTGATCCTTTGATATCTTATTTTGTAACAAGTGGTTTTAACTGACAAAATTAGCGTAAAATGTCATTATTTGTCAATACGTTTATTATATACAAATATATTTACTGCAAATGATGCTAAATAAAAAATACCCTTAACCACTGACTAAATGATAACCAAAATCCAATGATATAAATATCAATAATTATGTAGGTTCTTAATCTCAAACATTTAAGTCGCAACTTTGCACAAATTGGCAAATGAAAATGCTTGTTACATAATTATAAACTTTGATTTTCTTTGGCTTATATTTAAAGTTTACCGTTAGACTAGTATTACAATTAATAAGTATTCTGGAAGTCAAGAAGCAAGTTTTGAACCTATTTAACCTGACTTGTGAAGACTGTATCAGTAAAACAAATGAACACCCATTGTTTCATATAAATAACTTTCAAAAACTGGCCTTTCACAAAATTTGATGTCAAATATTTTGACCACCAACTGCCCATTGTAACTATGTCCTTCCTTAATGCTAAAGATGTCCCAATCAAGCCCAAAAAATAATTTCTGTGTTTCGGGCAACCCAACCCTACATTAATGAAAACCCCCCGACCCACAAGTTTTTAGCGACAATTATTGTTTTCCATGAAATCTCTATTCGTCAGATCATAGATACTTTTCAATGTTTTTTTCCCGTAATGTGTCTTTTAAAAAAACCTCAATCCCGACCCTACCTAACTTTTTTGAGTCTGTTGCCCGAAACACACAGATTATTTTGTTTGGCCTCATTTGCACCTGAAACAAAAATCTCATTCAAATCAAATCCTAATGCTAAATGCCCCAAAACTTTTTGCTGTTCAAAGATTTGAAGAGGGTGTTTAACATATGACCGTCAGTATCATAAACAATGTCATGTGTCTGTTCTGCAATGGATGAAAAAGTTTGTTGAACATCAATGTGTTTGTAGATGTGTGTGTGTTTTGTGTGTGTTTTTTTTTTTCAAATATGCTGCTGTTGTGACCTAAACATTATAGATCAAGTGTTGTATTGGCCAATCAGACAACGGGCACATTAATTGTGTGAAGTCAATTGGGTGGTTCATTTATTAAGATATTACATCAGCGTTTTTAAGGAAGCAATAAAATTTGCTCTGGAAAAGGTCATCTGAATATGACCTCTAATACAAGATCATCAGATCCAGTTGCTGGACAAGGCCAAAAAAATCCTCTGTGTTTCGGGCACCCGACCCTAAAACGTCCCGACCCTAAAGTTTATAGCGATAATTGTTTTTAGATAATTTTCATTGTTTTTTTGCCAAAAGGTGTCTTTAAAAAAAACAACTAGAATTGTCACATGAGTGACGGATATACCCCCACAATATGGCCTTGACAAAAAACTATGGTATCCATTCGAAAGACATGGACAGAGCGAGAATGCTTTAATTTGTGAATGGTCAACAGTATATTTGGAAAAATTTAATTTCAATAGCAGCCAAAACTCTGTCAACATTTAGTGGTTTGTAACCAAAGTTGAACTTGATCTGTATTTTATGATGTTACACCTATGTACCAAGAATAATTTAAATATGTGAAGCCTTTCATGAGTTATTGTCCATGTTTTGGGGGAATTTAAGACAAAAAGGGGACATAACTGTGTCAAAATTTAGTGGTTTGTAACCAAAGTCGAACTTGACCTGTATTTTATGATGCTACACATGTGTACCACTAATTATTTAAATATGTCAAGACATTGTTGAGTAATCATCGGGAAACCATGTTTTTAGGGAATGTAAGTCAAATAAAAGGCCATAACTCTGTCAAAATTTAGTGGTTTGTAACCAAAGTCGAACTGTATTTTATGATGTTACACATGCGTACCAAAAATTATTTGAATATGTCAAGACATTCTTGAGACATCATCGGAAAACCATGGTTTTAGGGAATTTTAAGTCCAAAAGTGGCCATAACTCTGTCAAAATTTAGTCGTTTGTAACCAACATCAAAAAAATGTAACCAACATCAAACTTGATCTGTATTCTATGATGTTACACATGTGTACCAAACATTATTTGAATATAACAAGCCTTTCTTCAGTTATCGTCAGGAAACCAAAATCCAACAGACCGACTGACGAACAAGCTCACTCCTATATACGCCCCCCCTAAACTTCGTTTGTGGGGGTATAACAACAACAAAAAAATATCCCGACCCTTCTGAACTTTTTTGAGACTGTTGCCCAAAACACACCATTTTTTTTTTTTTGGCCTGACCTCTAATACAAGATCATCAGATCCAGTTGGTGGAAAAGACAGACTGGAGATGATTTCAATGAGATTGCTAAAACCATTCACCAATACCAAGTGATGAACAATGTCTTACCAATGTTTGCTAGATTTGGCAGCAATAGCCCTTATCCTTAAAACAAGCAAAAATATGTGTGCCTCTTGTAGGATTATCTTTTGAAACTTACAGTGATGGCGCATCTGCTATTGCCCTTACTTGTCCGTTTTAGACAAATGCTATTTGTCACTTGTCGGTACAGCAAATACACAGTCTACTCCCGATGGCTCGAAGTCGTTGGGACTGGCAAGGAAACTTCCAGCCATCGAATTTTAACTTCGAGCTTAATGAAGTTCATGAATCTGTACTAATACATGTACGGGCAGTTATCCGTCTGCATATTTATTTTTAAATCTCCAGTTGAAGAGTATTCAGATATCTGTAATGGTTATTAGATAGACATCAAACAATTATTTATATATTATTAATGCTATTTCTTTTAGTTATGAAAGCTGCAAGATCAATTATTGCATTAGCTCAACAATTTACACTAATCTATCGCATCCAATATATCAACGCCTCGATGCGACCAAAGTGTGTGAGCCAAACAAACAATTAAACGTCTGTAATGTCTGAAAACTGTAACTGGGACCGTGACAGACACTTCGAGCCATCCGAAAATTCGACCCTGGCAAATTCGAGCCAATAGACAGAAATTTACATGACTATAGAGTGATAAAATATTCGTCCCTCGAGGAAACTTCGAGCAAACGAGAAATTCACGACAAGCGCGTTTAAGCCATCAGGAGTCCACTGTAGAGTCAATTCTGGCAAACTTGTCCAAACATGCACTGGTACAAGCTGGGCAATCTGGACGATAGATTTTGCCACGCCAGAAACATAGTGCATGTTTATAACAAATAACAAGTTCTCTACAAGTCGAACATCCAATAAGAGTTGATTAAGCAGTTTTACAATGAACACCTCCAAACTGGGGCCATATGCACAAAACATTGCAAGTTTAATTTCACATTAAGTCAAATTTCCAAACATTTTAAAGCCTGAATGATTGAAACAAAATTATAATAAATGCAAAACCTTGTTTTAAAAAACATCTTTTGACATTAAAACCATCGGTTAATGTGGCATATTTAAAAATAAAATTTTTAAAATTTTTGTGAATCTGGCTCTTATATGTGCAGGTTACTCACCATGCATTTATAACCATGTACGCCGTCTACAATGACATTTCAAATGCAAACAATCTGCTATAGATTATATGAGGGGTGTCGTGGGAAAACTGGGCTTAATGCAAGTGCGTAAAGTGTCATCCCGGATTAGCCTGTGCAGTAATCCAGGGCGGCACTTTTTGCTTTTATGGTATTTTCTGTTTCAAGGAAGTCTCTTCTAAACATAAATCCATAGGCGGAAAGTGCCATAGTCTGCACAGGCTGATCCGGGTCGACACTTTACGCACATGCATTAAGCCCGGTTTTCCCACAACAGGCCTTTATATATATATATATATATATATATATATATATATATTAAGAACTTTGATGCAACATAACCAGTTAAAATTACTCATGAGGCAAACTAACATTTGAATAATACATTTTAAAGATGATAGTGGAAACAAAGCAATGAAAATAAGACGGTGATGCAAAAGATGTGAAAGTAACAACCGATATAACAGTGCAAACAATACAAGTCGTTGAACTGGATTTTCTTTTCCAAATAATTGAAGTTATTTATCAAGATATTGCAATTCTTTCCACCAAGTTTTAAACAAATACACAATATGAGGCATGTCATGACAAACCCAGGCTTAATGCATCTTCGTAAAGTGTCGTCCGGGATTAGATTGTGCACTCCGCACAGGCTAATCAGGACGGCACTTGCCAGTTTTATGGTATTTTTTGTATTTTAAAGTCAAGGAAGTCTCTTCTAAACATAAATCCACTGTAGGCAGAAAGTGCCATCCCGGATAACCCTGTGCAGACTGAACAGGCTAATCAGGGACGACACTTTATGCATATGCATTAAGCCTGGTTTTCCCACGACAAGCCTCATATATTTTCTGAGTCAGTTACTGATACATAAAGTTCACCTTCGTTGAGTGATATAAATATCAGTTGAAGTTCTGATAAAAAAAAATTCATTTATATAACATAAAAAGATAAGCCAGTCAACATGTTCTGAAAAATGTCTTTTTGAAATTGTTCATTTACCTCTAAAATTCAAACATGTTTTTATAAAACACAACCAGTATGCCTTGAAAATAATGTATATTACAGCAGCTTTTGACAAGAAAATGGTAGAGAATCTTTGTATTATCTCGTGTTTTTAACTGGTGCACTTTTGATCAACGAGAAGTCTAGATTTCTGACACACAACCTCGAAGGAAATATTTCAATCTTTAGTTCTGTAATTTCCTGGTTTGGAAAGCTTGCGTTATTTAGCTTTAACTGTACTCTTACGAGATGGTACTGAACCATGAATGCAGAATTTGTTAATGATGACACAAAAACTTTCTTTTATAAAGATGTACTGCAATTGACAATAATGCATTTCTAATTATTAAACAATAACATGACGAAAGAGAAAACTAAACATACTAGGCATATAAGCTTTCCATTAAAAAAACAACTAACACTTGAACAACCTGAACTTGCCAATTTTTTTTTCAAAAAAGACATTTTTCTCCTATCTAAACCATACATCATGCATTATTGCTATATATACAACACCCTAGGAACGTGGGACCGTCTTACATTATTGGTATTGGGGTGGGGTGGGCAGCTCTTGGGGAGAGCGTAGCCCCGTAACGGGGCCTCATGGGTCGTCAACAGATCGTTGAGACTGTGCACTTTGAGTGCCATCGCGAGCTGTTCAACATTGCGTCTGTCATTTCCGGTTGGCTGTGTAAAGTCGAATGAACATATATTTAACATATTTCACATCACTGTGTAAAGTCATATGAACATATATTTCACATATATGGCTGTGTCAACTTAAATGAACATAAGCGTCACCATATTTTGGCTGTGTAAAGTCAAATGAACATACATTTAACATATTTCGCTGTGTAAAGACATATGAACATACCAGTATATTTCACCTGTTAGGCTGTGTAAAGCCAATGAACATCAATTTCACATATTTGGCAGTGTAAAGTCAAATTACTATTTACTTCACAAATTTGGCTGTGTAAAGTCAATGAACATATTTGGCTGTGTAATGACTGTGAACATACATTTCACATATTTGACTGTGTAAAGTCAATGAACATAACTTTCACATATTTGGCTGTGTAAAGTCAAATGAACATTAACTTCACATATTTGGCTGTGTAAAGTCTAACGAACATAATCTTCACATATTTGGCTGTGTAAAATCAATGAAAATATATTTCATATATTTGGCTGTGTAAAGACTATGAACATACATTTCACATATTTGGCTGTGTAAAGTCAATCAACATAAATTTCACATATTTGACTGTGTACAGTTAAATGAACATTAACTTCACATATCTGGCTGTGTAAAGTCAATGAATATAAATTTAACATATTTGGCTATGTAAAGTCAAATGAACTTACATTTTACGTATCAGACAAAATGACACATTAAGTGTGACAAACTAATAATGCCTACGACTGAAAATACAATGACGAATGAACAAAATATAGACATTTGAATGATGAACAATAGGAAATTAAATTGCACTAAATATTGCAATTACATACAATGTGATATCATTATTAAAGGGCAATTACGCTTCAAAATCGTCATAAAAATATTTATAAAAAAACATATAATAATTAGCATATATAGTTAAAACTATCATGATCGATTGCAACTAATTGTTTTGATAATATGTATATCAACACAATGTACTGTAAACAAACTTCCCATACATGCTTTAATCTGTCTCTTATCAGGAGATTATAGAAACCTATGTTAAAGGAGCATTTTCACTGCAAATTTGAAAATAATTTGCAAATATTATAATTATATTTTCATAAGAACAAACTTTTACATCAGAATAGTGCATTATGCCTAATCATTTGTTTCAAGAATGGCAAAGTATTAGTATTTAAATATTTATGTCCATTAATATACTTATAAATAATTTTCGATTTATCATTGTTTATTGGCCAATAAACAATGTTTTGGAGGTCTGATGCATAAGAATTAAACCATGAAGGTGTCAGCCCGAGTGGTTTTATAGCTACGCATCTGAATGACAAAGAGTTGTTTATTTGCAGATAAACAATGATTATGCGAAAATTATTTCGATTCTAACATGATTTGACAAATATTTGTGCAATTGTAATGAGAACTACATTTTACTACGGTCCGCTCAGAACCAAGACTACTTTTTGCGTTTTTATTGGGGAGTTTAACAACGGTAATTCTGTTCTTTGTCTATAGAAAAATTAGCGAGTATCATGTTTGAATGATCAATAATATAGCAATCAATAATTTTGAAAAAAAACAACAATTGTACAAAATTATATATTCAATTTAGACACACAGTTATTACATTGACGGACATGCCTCTTTAAGCAAATCAAACTACGAATCAATTAATGCAGCTGCAGGTTCAATTAGAAGTGAAACAACAACTTTACGGAATGGGTTCAATAGCTGTTTGAATAATTAGTTTTTCCCACGCATTTAAAGTCCTGTTGTTGCACAAAGGGTGCAACATTCTGGCTGATTTCTTTATTTATTGGCTGTATATCAAAAAATAAACAGAAGTGAAATCAGAATTCAGCTTTTCAACAGCTATAACACTATTAATTTCAATTGGGCATTAAATAGTTGTTCTTGAATCTTATTACTATCCTGATTAGCTACTATCACACACTGCATAAGGCGTAAAAAAAAAATGTTTGTTTCAGGTAACATGCCCAAAAAAATAGGGTAGGTAGGGTTGGGATTATTTTTTTTTGTGGTAAATGGTCAACTTGAAGATTCTAAAACTGAATAAATATTCAAAATGTATCAGTTATTCCTTAAACATTGTTCATAAGTGGATACTATCAAAACAAAACACTTATTTATCCAAAAACACATTTAATTATTGACAATGGTAAATAAACCAAAAATCAATATGACAAACCCAATAAAATATTCTAGGGTCAGGGCATTTTTTAGGGTAGGTCGGGTTACCTGAAACAAACATATTTGTTTACGCCTAATTGAAACCATCGTCGGAACCCACTTTCGCTTAAATACGCTCAGCTTCTTGATCAGACCGTGGGAGATTTCATTAGCAAACTTCCGAACCATGAATATTAAGAGACATCTCATTGGTTCCATGTCAAAGACTGCATGGATAATTTAACCAATGAAATGGCACGTTATTAAAACAGTTATGGAGTCATATTTACAGTTGTCTTGCTTGTGGTCAATGAACCGATCGGAAAGTATAAAGTGGGTAGTGAACCAATAAAAAAGTAGTTTAATTACACAGAATATCATGCACGAATGTATATACGTAAGTTTTTGCTGGGTGTGTTCACGATGCAGTTGAAGTGTATTTCAATGTTACAGTGTACATGTAATTTCATTGGTCAGCACGTGGCTCACTAATATTCACGAAAACGAAAACCCATGGTAGATAATGTAGTGTTAACAGAGTATATACAGTGGGTTCCGATGCTGCAGTGAAGCCAGCAAAACAAACAATTATGCACCTATCAATATTTTCCCCCAGGAAGGGAGCGGCGGGCATATATGGGACTTTAGACTAAAAGCGATTCCCGACAGGCGGGAAATTGACACGCCGAATAATTGACACGCCGAATGATTCCCAGTCCCAGGGAAATGAGACTTTGGTCAGATTTTAGATCCCTGTTATATTGGCCATTTGATACCCCCTTATGCATCTCCCACTGAGAGGATTTAGACAAAAATGCTTGGCTCTAGGGTGGGGAATTAGACCCCCAAAAATACAATTAGTTGAATTCCCCTCGGTCAGCCCGCCGCTCTCCCCCTGGGGGAAAATGTTGATAGGTGCATTAAAACTAGTACACTTATTCATTTGCTAAACATCATCTAAAAATGAGACGTGTCAGGGGAAACCTGGGCTTAATGCATGTGCGTAGTGTTGTCCTGAATTAGCGTGTGCATTCCGCACAGGCCAATCCAGGATGACACTTTCCGCCTAGAGTGTATTTATGTTTAGAATAGACTTCTTGAAACAGAAAATAACATAAAAGCAGAAAGTGTCATCCCAGATTAGCCTGTACAGTCCCCACAGGCTAATGCGGGACGACACTTTTGGCACATACGTTAAGCCTGGGTTTCCCACGACACGCCTCTAATCTATTTACTAAGCTTCTGTTAGAAATTATCATTATTTTATGAACATTTCTAAAAATGCAACTGTCTACATTGCTGAGAACATGTTAAATCATTTTGTATAATTAAAAATTAATACATTGTTCATATCATGACAATTATATGCCTGTATAAACTGGTTATTAACCGACTACACTTTATTAATCAATGAAAGCATTTGATCTGGCCCGTCAACATAAGAAAACATTTAACACTCGGAAAACAAAATAATGTCCGGTTTTCCCGACTCATCACCCGATACAAACAAAACAATATTTAGTGCTATGATTGTTTAAACAAACTTATTAAACTAAAAAGATACTGCAAACAGTTTTTATAAAGATTCTAACAGCATGCATGGAAATATCATGCACATATTTTGTACATACCGAAATAATTTTTCTAAGCTCAGGGAAAACCGGTTTTAATTGAATTCCGGGCTATATTAACTTTGACATGAAACACTGGGCCTGTACCCATAAAGCTCATAAGGGAAAACTAAAGCAAGTATATTTGTGGCGCGTCGTGAGAAAACCGGTCTTAATGCATGTGCGTAAAGTGTCGTCCTGGATTAGCCTGTGCAGTCCGCACAGGCTAATCCAAGAGGGCACTTTCCGCCTACAGTGAATTTATGTTTAGAAGAGACTTCCTTGAAAGAGAAAATACCACAAAAGCGGAAAGTGCCATCCTGGATTAGCCTGTGCGGACTGCACAGGCTAATCCGGGACGACACTTTACGCACATGCATTAAGACCGGTTTTCTCATGACGCGCCACATTTCTTAAATTCCTAAAATTCCTTAGGTCACCGGTTGTTTTGTGGATAGGTCTTTCTACATTAAAATGTTTTTATTTAGTAGTAAATATTGCTTCGATATTTAGTATTTCACACTTTTGTAAATAGAAATAATTCAATTTCACATAGAAAATTTGATCTGAAATTTTCACTTAAGTACAACTTATGTTAAGGTTCCTCTTAGGAGCTTTGTGAATACCAGCCCAGGGGCCATATCGACAAAGCACTTAAGTAAAATCTTAACTTAAGTCTAATTTAGGGGGAAATTTCAAATAAAATTTTCTTTGGGAAAAGCATTATTTTATATTTGAAATATGGTAAAATATGAGGTATCTGTGCATTCTTTATTAGATTCAAATCATTAAAGACACAATAAAATATAAATGAGCCAACCACAAACTTAAGGAATTTTATGAATGTAATAAATTTTTTTAAGATTTCTCTTAGCAGCTTTGTAAATACTGGCCCAGGTATATTACCTGTTTCTCTGGCGCCACACAATTCAGATTGTCCAGAGGTTTTGGCGCAGAACTCGAGTCCAATTTGCCATTCTGTTGTCTGAAATAAGCGATAGAGAGATATAACATGAGATGTGATTCGTAAAAACGATCAGGTTTATGAACATCTGTGCTTCTTGAATTTTAAACATCGTTAAAATTGCAAAAAAAGGCATGTTTTAGTATCAATACATTACTGTTGCGCCTTATTAAAAGTTAATAGTTGCTGAAAGGTATGAAAACTTGCATGATTAACGTCAGCCATTTTACGTTAAACAAGGGCCACAACTTTCATTTCATGTCATACCCGAGTTGTCTAACTTGATTGCTAGGTATCTCTTCCTAACATGTACAAGCAGGGGTGTAGCAAAACCTATGAGTTGCAGAAACATCCAAAAGTGCCAGTAGGTAGGTTTTAGAGTAAATTCAGTAAAAAATACAAACAGTAGCCAGGTGAAAATGATTTAGTAAATGGATGATTTTACTAGTTCACAGTTAATTTCTTCACCTTTTTTATTTATAAACAAGAGCTGTTTCTAAAAGAGTAATGCCCCCTCAAGGTTGAAAGCAATCTTTAAAATATAAAGTATGGCGAAGATCAGATAAGAACTGTTGGACATAGAGAGAGGACACTGCTAAAAGGCCAATATGAGATAAATCAGGGGCCATAGTCTGCAGTCCCTGGGACGATTTGGTAAATCATCAAACTTGGCTGAGATATTAATCCCTCAAACAAATTTTTTTTAAGTTTTTCGAAGATCGGATGAAAACTGTTATATCATTATAGAGCGGAAACAAAAGTGGTCTACTGACCCAAAGACAGACCGACCGACATAAGCAAACCAATATAACCCACCATCTTTGATGGGGGGCATAATTAGGGAATGATCTGGGCTTGCCAGCACATATATGTTGAACCTCTTTTGAATTTCAATATATTTTTGCCATTTTATACTATTAAATGATGCTATAATATGCTTTTACAAACTTTAATTTGAAGCAAACGAAGTACAAAACCTCTTGAATTATCAAATTATAAACACTATTGCTTAAGAATAATTCCGGCTTCCCCACTGCTCATTTGGGGCAGAACCGTGTAACTTTTCTGATTCTAGATCTTTCATAATCTCAAACTTCAAATTTTAAAAGTTCAAAGTTCTTTTTTCAAATGAAGCACTAATGCCCTAAATAGGAATATACTGAAAGTAGAGGTTTAGGCTACTGAAAGAGCCATCAAAATGTGACCTGACGAAATCCGAAGTCCTCAGATTCAGTCAGATATAATATACTAGCATCAGACAGGTGATGATTTTACTGTCATTAACTTTTGAAGAAAACCAGTCGAGCTATTGTTGTCGCTCCGTCGTCTGCGTCAGCATTATTTAAGTTTGTTGGTTAAGTTTGCTGGTTAAGTTTTTTGTCAGAGTCAATTTCTCAAAAACTATCAAAGGTATCCATTTGAAACTTTCAATACTTGTTCACTATCAAAAGTGTACTCCATTACAACAAGGCAGATACCTGTGATTTGTATTTCCAGAGTTATCTGCCCTTGTTAGGACTTACAACTTAGCATATTTTGACATTTGTTGGTAAATATAAATTTCCAAATAGCTATCAAAGACATTAAATTGAAACTCAAGGTACTTGTTTATGGCACTGACCCCATTCTGCAGACAAGAGGAAGTAACTTACAATTTTCCTTTTAGGTCAAATTTCTCAATATATGAGGTATTGACTTTAAACTCTAAGTACTTGATCCCAGTGATGAACTTATTCTGTACACAAGAAGAGGTAACTCTATCAAGGATTTTGCTTGAGTAATTGCCCATTTTTCAACTTAGAAATTTCGCTTTAAGTCAAATTTCACAATATCTATAACGGATATTGACTTAAAACATAAAATACTTGATCACAGTCATAAACCCATTCTGTAGACAAATTAAGGTAACTCTGTCAAGGATTTTTCATGAGTAATTGCCCTTTTTTCAACTTAGAATGTTTGCTTTAAGGTCAAATTTCTCATTATCTATAAGATGTATTGACTTAAAATTCAGCATGCTTCATGACAGTGATGAACCTATTCTATAAACAAAAGGCCAGAATAATATCAAATACAAGGAAGCCGAGCGTCCAGAATCTGTAGGCGGTGCTCTGGTATGTACTTTATATTAAGATAGTGTAATTTGTGTAAAATCATTTTATTTTTTGAGGTGTATAAATTTCGCAAATTCTTGAAAAACGACTAATTCGCGTGTACACATTTTCATTTTCACATAAACATGCGAAAAGCAAATGTATGCGGGGTCTTAAATTTGCTCTCCATTTGGACTGTGAAATTCGCGAAAATTATACCACCTCAAAATAAAATGATTTTGTATATATAAATAACACATGAAAAAATTAAACAGGAATGATAATAATGGCGTGTAACCTGGGGCTACATTACAGAAACATCCTATCCTTAACTTTAAAATCATCTTATTTCTAAACTTTCCATTCCATGTGTATTAATGGCATTGTCTAGCTTTAAAAATACACTAAATTATTGGTAAGTCCGAATGGCCGAGTGTTATAGCATCTTTTTTTTTTATCCCGAAGGTCGTAGTTTAGAGGCCAACCTTTTTTTTGTGTTTATTAAATATTTGCTTAGTTGTTTATGTTATTCCAGATGCTTTAGCTTTTGCAGTTACATTTAATGACATTTTTCAAAAATACAAAATCTGTGAATTTAGTCCCTTTAATTGACGTTACAACAGAGCAGAGTTAACCACACCCACCAATTTCAAGGGAGACTACTCTGTTCATGTCCGTAAAAAAACTACAACATGGCATCACAGGTCGCCGGTCGGTTTGTATTTTTGTTTCAGCCTTTTACGTTGCAAAATTAAAGCATGATCGTTTAGGAAATCGTTAAATTCACGGGGAAGATCTATCGTACCAGTACAGTAGTGTCAGTAAGTAAACATGTTGATATTGTGATCGATCTCAATGGAAACGCGTCTGACAGAGGCTTTCTGAAAATTAATGTAAACAAGGGAAAAAAAACAGTTTATTTATTATATTGCGAGTGTGTGTTGTTTTTGTTTTCACAATTACATAATATAAATAATTGAAGTACCTTACCTTTGATACTTTTGTGTTTTCCACAGTTGCATTTGACCAAGACAACTTACAGACAATGTCTGCGGATACAAGTTTAATCCGCAATGCATTGGTGCTGGTCATCTTGGTCCACACCATATTTTTTTCATCCTAAATATTGATTTATCCTTTGCGTTTTTATTGAATCTACACATTAGGTAGATACGTCCACTTATTAATGTTGCTAAGCTTGCATAGTCTCCGTATGTTTACGTTTTATTGCTGTCTTTGACCGTTCTCTAATTGTAAAATAAATCCGTTTTACCCTCAAATATTTAATTGCAATTGTTCATTTTTTATTTGTACCTTAAAGTATTTATATCTAGTAATCACACTAAAGTTTTTCAGAATTAATGAAGTGCACAGCGTTCTTTATCTTTTCCCCAGACGCCATTTTGTATTTATGGCCGAAATGTAAACGTTTGTTATCAATAATTTTTCGTACACATTTTACGGTCACTTTTCGATTCTTGGTTGGTAGTTTTGTGTTCCATCGGCCCATTAACGAAAGTCCGTCTAAGATTGGAAGTTTCTTCGATCAGTCTTAAAGTTGATCTCGATTTCATAGAGAGAGCAGTACCAGCAGATCGAACCAAGATGCTCCCGAAAAAATATCAACTTTTCATCAAAATGACTATAAATCCTTGTTTAACCAAGATAGAAAACACTTACGTATAAGAAATTGCTTTCTGAACATTCTTTCACAGTACATTTTCGATAGATTGACATTTTAACGCAGATCTACGAGTTTATTTATCTTGAATTCTTCTATACCACTTGTGCGTTTAAATCCTGTGACTGTGTAAACTAAATCTACGTCATTACCATATGCTCGCTAATTTTAGAATCAGGGAAGTTCGTAGAACTGAACAGACTTTCACTTTTACTTTTTCTAAAGGTTACACGCCACCAAAGGGTGACTAAAAAATATATAACAATTATTGGAATGTCTGAAATGTTGGTGAGTTTGACAGACAAAATGGCGGATAAACACATGCTTATCAGTTCCGCGATCTTATTGGCTAACTGACCTGTCAATCATCTGTTCGTCGTAATGTCGATTGTTAAAGGATTTACAAAAAAAAAAAAAAAAATACATTACAAAAATGGGCTATGTGAAAATATGTAAAGATAAACTAAAGATGCTTTAAGAATATAGCCCCAACAGAAAAATTATATACCGTTAATGACATAATATAACACCAGCAGAAAATTATATAATTGCATAATCTACAATCAGCAGAAAATAATAAAGGCATAATCTAAAACAGCAGAAAATAATAAATGCATAAACTAAAACAGCAGAAAAAGTTGCATAAACTAAAACAGCGGAGAGTTAAATAAAGGCCATCTAATGACAGCAACAAGTGAGGCTCCCAAAGATGGCTTGGTAAACTACATCTATGCATAGCTTTGGATAGTACAAATAAGTAAAACAAAAATAAGCCCCATTTAAACAATTCCTCCTCTATTTGTTAGTGGCAGATAAAGGATAGTTTACCTATAATGTTGAACTTTTAATGCCCTATGTAAAGTGAATACATAGCATGCATATTTATACTGTGTATAATGTTGTTTAGATTTGATAACATTTATAAGATGGTTTAGACAGATTTAAAGAAGGCAAAAACATATGTTATATTCAGAACATATTGTAATTTGTTTTTATTACTGAAAAACAGTGCAATAGTTTACTTAAGTACTGATCAGGAAGATAAAGGGAATTGTTCAGGAAGATAAAGGGAAATGTTCAGGAAGATAAAGGGAATTGTTCAGGAAGATAAAGGGAAATGTTCAGGAAGATAAAGGGAATTGTTCAGAAAGATAAAGGGAATTGTTCAGGAAATAAAGGGAATTGTTCAGGATATAAGGGAATTGTTCAGGATATAAAGGGAATTGTTCAGGATATAAAGGGAATTGTTCAAGAAGATAAAGGGAATTGTTCAGGATATAAAGGGAATTGTTCAGGATATAAAGGGAATTGTTCAGGATATAAAGGGAATTGTTCAGGATATAAAGGGAATTGTTCAGGAAGATAAAGGGAATTGTTCAGGAAGCAGGAAGATAAAGGGAATTGTTCAGGAAGATAAAGGGAATTGTTCAGGAAGATAAAGGGAATTGTTCAGGAAGATAAAGGGAATAGTTCCTAATTTCTTTAAGAAGTCTTTAAACAAATTCACTTTAAGTTAAACATGCAACTGTCAAGCAATTTTGGGGGGCTTTTAAACAATTTCAAACAAAAATACTACATGGATGTAAACCATGTTTCTCCACAATACATGGCCATGATATATCAGAATGCAACCAAAGATCGAACAGTGAAAACAAACAAAACAGACTTAAACATTTATAAAACAGGCTAACGGAAAACGTTGTTCTTATGCTATATAACAGAGATGTAAACAATCAAAATGTAAAAAAAAAGGTTTCAAGACAGATTTTCTGCTAACAGGAAGTTGATGTCTACAAGCGTAGACTTACCGTTGCAGCCGCCAAGCTCTAAAAATAGAACATGCGTATAAGTGTGGAATAGAAATGGCCGAACTTACGCCCTCTTGGACAATTGTGCCCTCCCATTATTGTTCAGGCAGTCATACATTATAAATCATCCCTCTTGAAAATTTGGCAAATATGTCTACTGGGATTTCAAGTGTGTACTGACAATTTTTCATACAAATTATTTTCAAATAAGCGATGAAAACACAAATACCAAATAAATTAACAACCAAGTTTATCAACTTTTCATCATGTATTAGTTTTGTGTAACCCAGACCAACTGTCGAGTCAGTATATATACGTGTATTGGAGTTTTCTGCTGTACAGCAGAAAACTATTTTGTGATTAAAAAACTAGCCAATTATGTGTTTTCATAATTAGTTCTTCTTAACTTTTCTCCCATTTTAAATCCAAATATATGCTAATTTATATTACTGTATTATGTTTATTTATGTCATTATTAAGATCGTAAAACAATTGTGTGAGGGCACATGTGCGGGAAGGCACATGCCACTTTACTGTTGAATAGTATGGTCTGCTTACATTCATTCCAGCCTGTCAATTTTTTTTTTTTCAAAAACAAAAAACCCACAACATGCTGTATTCATGATATTCATAATACTGTGGACCACTTTCCTACAAAGTTAACACATTTTTGTTTTATTCGGTTCATTGTGCAAATATGCATATAACATTCGATAATGGAAATGTATTAAACGGACTTGTTCACATATTTTACGTATTTTTGAAAAATAACATTAAATGTCTTAACTGCATAGGCTAAAGCATCTGGGCTAACAAATAACTAACATTAAATAAGGAAAAAAAAGTAAATAAAAAATTTGCCTTCGCCGGGGCTCGAACCTACGATATTCGGGATCAAAAATCTGACGCTTTAACCACTCGACCATTCTAAGTTACTAACAAATAGTGTATTTTTATCGCTATGTAGGTGATACATGTGTTTACAAAATACTGTTAAAAAGCATTACAAAAGCTTTATAATTTTATCAATTTCATTAGGTGATTATTTATAAACGACACATCTTTTCTATTTATTTCTTTGTCAGAAGTGTTATTTTGCTTGTTAAAATATTATGTATTTTTCTTTTTGGGTTGGGATCTATGACAAAAAATTTAAAAATTGTCAATTTGCCAATCCGTTGACAGGTCCCTTTAACAAAGACCATAGTTTACTGGACAACCACTCATTAATGCAATAGCTGATGAAGTTTAAAAGGACTTGTTCACTGATTTTTCGCATTTTTTGAAGTATGCCATTAAATGTATTAACTTGACAGGTTTAAGCATCGGAACTAAAAACTACAGTATAATTACAAGAAAAGTATTTAGAAAAAAAAAGAAAAAACAAAAATTGGTCCCACCGGGGTTCCAACCTGTGTATTAAAAGGCTATCGCCTTAACCACTCGGCCATTCTGACTTCTGTATTTCACCCTGAATTATTTACTTTATGTAAGTGTTCCACGTGATGTCAACAGTTTCAACGAAAACAACAGAAACACTCCAAATTATTCCATCGTTTAGCGTTACAAACACTTTATAATTTGATCATTTCAACTGATGATTACTCATAAACGAACCGGTTTTTACAGTATATTTCTTGGTCCGTAGTGTTATTTTGCTCCCTTGTAAACACTGTTCTTTTATTTTTGGAATGGGTAACAAAAAGTTGAAAAATTGTCAATCTGGGAACAGGTCCCTTTAAAGACATTCAAATGAAATAAATTGTAAATGAAGTTAGTTCTGTGGTTTTAAATTACGTATTCTGAACTAATGAGAGTATATATATATGTATGTATTTTGGAAATATGATAATTATGTTAAATTAGGTTTATAAATGAATTATGCATTAGTTTATTAGATTGAACATTTAAATACCACTATCTCAATATTTTACCAGATATTTAAGCGCAAAAACTGTGCCAAAAAAACTTAATTTTATAGTTCAATACAACTTAATTTAAACAAATGAATTTGGTAAATGGAACTGCACAGTAATTATATTTAGAGTGCTTTAAAGCAAGAACATATTTGCTTTACCCCTCTCGCGAATTTACATAAGCTTGATTTAAATCGTGAATAAGAAATAGGTGGCGAGATTTTAATACAAGTATTTACATAAAAGTAATGAATAGTTCTCTTCACTTCAAATCGAGAACGAGAGTAAACAGAAGATTATGAGAAAGTTTATACCATGCTGAAATGTCAAGAAAACAATGCTTTGAAAGAGGTTTAATGGATTTACGGCAATTGGAAATGCTTGAATTTTTTGTTCAACTTCAGTAGATCAAAGTTTATTGAGTAACAAGAGTGCCATGGTCACAAAGATACGCCCGTCAAAGAAGCCGCCTCACCATGCTTTTCACTATTGCCAAGTTATTTGAAAATCCATCCATGCTGGACAAAGATGTGCTCCTGACAATGTGAAGGATTGAATTCTTATATTTGACCTTTGACCTTGAATTGTGACCTTGACCTTGGCCCTTGGGAACTGGTTCTTGCACGTGACACTGTGTCTCACCATGCTTATCACTTCTGCCAAGTTATTTTTAAAATCCATCCATACTGGACAAAGATATGCTCCGAACAAAGTGTTATGTATTGATTTCTTAAATTTGTCCTTTGACCTTGAATTGTAACAATGACCGTGGACCTAGGGTCCTGGTTCTTGCATGTTACATGCCGATTTACCATGCTTTTCACTATTGCCAAGTTATTTGAAAATCCATCTATGCTGGACAAAGATGTGCTCTGGACAAGGTGTTAAGAATTGATTCTTAAATTTGACATTTGACCTTGAATTGCGACCATGACCTTGGTCGTAGAGTCATGGTTCTTGCGTGTGACATGCCGCCCCACCATGCTTTTCACTATTGCTAAGTTACTTGAAAATCATCCATGACAGACAAAGCTGTGTTCCGAACAAAGTGTTATGTATTGATTTCTTAAATTTGACCTTTGACCTTGAATTGTGACCTTGACCTTGGACACTGGAATCTGGTTCTTGCACGCAACACTCCATCTCATCAAGCTTGTAACTTCTGCCAGGTAATTTGAAAATCCATCCATGCTGGACAAAGTTATCCTCCGGACAAAGTTTTAGAGCGCCCGAACGCCCGCCAGGGGCATTCCCATAATATGTCCTGATTTCAAACGGGCTTATAAAAAAGGACTATGCCGTGTTGGCCTTGTTAATTTCACATGTGTTAAGTTTACAAGGCTGTCAACAGACTGCTTTTGGTCTACCTATATCGTAAATGTGCGATAAGCCAAATAATACCAATTTAACGAATATACCAAAGAACGAGTCTGATAATTAATTGAAATAATTAAAGATTAAAGAACAAGTCGTTGGCAACAAAATACATATATATATGCTTGCAAAACTGTTATATATCATCTTCATATTGGGAACATACTGTAATACAGTAAATTTAACTGTGCAAATTAACTACTTGCACACTATGTTTTCCAAATTTTTATACGCTTTCCAACTCGATTTTTCATATTGTCAATTTTTTTCGTTTAAGCAGCCGAAAAACCTACCAGCCCGAGGACGCTAAACATAGAATCAAATTGTCATGGCCTAAAATATAATCTCTTTGGCTAAAGTTATGGCCCGGCTAGCTCAGATGGTAGAGCGCTGGACTGTCAATCCGGGGATCGTGAGTTCGAACCCCAGCCAGGCCACATTGTGGGGATTGGTCATGAAATTATTTCTACGGCCATTCTTCCCCTACCTCTAATTAAGTAGGGCAGTTGTCAGTTACTGGCATAGGTATGTGCACTTAGTACTGGTAAACCGCTATATCGGCTTGCCCAGGACAAGTTGAGTAGGTTAACTGACTGTCGTGATATGACTGAAATACTGTACAAAACGGCGAAAAATCCCGCCCCCCCCCCCAAAAAAAGAGCTAAGGTTATAATATAGGTATACAATTATCAATCCAGACAATACAATACATACCGGTTACTAAATACAAAAATCTCATAGTTTTGTACTTTAGTTAAACAATTTATTATTTACACAGTTGTTCATTTTTTGCTAAATAAATATAAGTAATCAAAGCTGTTTTGGTGGTTTTAAATTAAGTGCTCATGTTATAAAGTTGTTATAAGTTTGTCTTAAATGAATGCACAAAAATCAACAAACAATAATTTGTCTATGATAAAGCCCATGTTTGTAAACAGGTAAATAGCAGTATTTCACAATACTGGGACTAACTTACTGGAGTAAATTAAGCAATGTTTTGGAAATAGGCAAATGCATGTATCTTAAATACGCAATACTGAATGCGATACGTGAGAAAGTCGAAGCAAAACAAGTGTTCATTGCTTACAAGAGCCTGCAATAAATCTGTATTGAAGCATGTGATTTTAAGACCATAAATACATAACTATAGCATGTGTTTATAAACAAATAAAAACGGCAATTATTATCTTAAGTGGACCTATCGTAACGCTAAACAAATGCAGGTAAACACACCAGTTATTGAAAGGCTTCTATTGCCTCAAGTTAACATAATGACAAAATAAAAATGCCTCTGAATGGACAAATAACAATACTTTTTTTTCACAGATTATCAGTGGTGAAAGTACCATGGCACAAATTCTGTATACAAAAATAAATGTCAAACCATTTCACCAAGATACGAGTTAGGAAAAGAGGCATTATTAATGAAGTCTTAGTAAAAGAAGGCTTTATGTCAGAGCAGCTTTTTTATGGAGACAATTACCCTAGCTCAGTTATTCAAGGAACAGTCATGTATTCAAAATGTCTTTTCAAACTGATCAGATATATAATTACCTGAAAAATGAAATTATTCAGTGCACATAATCAATTTGTCAGATTCTATTAAAGACTTGATATGAATAGAACTGAAGGCACAAATTAAGTGGCACAGCAACACAATGGACAAGTTAAATGTAAAGATAATAATATAATTCTCTGTGACAATGGTTCAAAAATTTAAAATACAGAATGTTTAATAGAAGATTTGTAGATTTTAATAAATTTTTATTTCTTACATCATTTTCAATGGACTCTCTGTGTAATTGGTATGATTAAAAAGCACAAAAATAATTGTGTTCAACCTCATACAATAGATATTCTAAAACAGTTTTCTGAAACATTCAATTAAGAAATAATTTTCTAGTTATCAATGATTTGGAGTTTTGATGCGTAGAAATTAAACCACAAGGGCTTTAACTCAAGTTGTTTAATAGCCACGCATCACAACAACAAAGAGTTGTTTCTTGGCCGATAAACAAGGATATTGTGAAAAATATTTAGATTCTAACATGATTTGACATATATTTTTGCAATTGTAATTGGAACTACTTTTCACTGTGCTCTGCTCAGAATCTGGACTTTTTTTGAGTTGTTTATTGGGTAGTTTTACAACAATAATTTTGTTCTTTGTCTAAGACAAATTAGCAAGTATCATGTTAGAATTAATTATTTTACATGTTAAAATATTACATTTACAAGTAATGCCATACACATTTAGATTCTAGATCAACAATATTGTTCAATGTATATTAAAATTGAAGTATAATTTTTCACATTGATCCCCATGAAATAAGTTAGATTTATCTTTACTAAGATTGACAAATCCATTTAATGTATACAAAATGACTTTTTTGTACTCAAGGTCATTTTATATTCGTAGTCCCACGCTAACGCTTTTACAGCCAAATGGCGCTATCATCTGTTCTTTATCGTAGCAGATAAAGTCGTATTATACATTGGCCGGCCTAAAATACCGATACGTGTAAAACAGATTAAAAAGCCTTCCTTAATCTTGACAACAATTGCAATATTTAGATTAAGATTATTAAATTAATACAAACTTTATACACCAATAAATTCCAATACTCGAGGCATTAATTTCGAAGACTACCATCAGATTAACGTCAGCTTATTGAAATGTTTTTGAATGAGAACGTTACATGTATTTCAATGAGATTGTAGCCATATTTTTACGCTAATTATTTCGGCGTTGAGCTCAATTTACTTCCAGATCAGTCAGTGAGATAACCTGATTACAATCATTATTCTAAATGAGAATTTAATTTGACCTCAGTGGGCAAAAATGCACAAATGACGCTATTTATGTGTGTGAATTATCTAATTTTAAGACTGACATGACAATGCAGTATATAACATTCGATACAATTAATACGAGGCGCGTCGTGAGAAAACAAGGCTTAATGCATGTGCGTAAAGTGTTGTCCCGGATTAGCCTGTGCAGTCTACACAGGCTAATCCGGGACGGCACTTTCCGCTTTTATGGTATTTTTTGTTTCAAGGAAGTCTCTTCTAAACATAAATCCACTGTAGGCAGAAAGTGCCGTCCTGGATTAGGCTAATCCGGGACGAGACTTTACGCATGTGCATTAAAGGGACCTGTTCACAGATTGACGAATTGACAATTTTTTTAACTTTTTCACCAATTTCAAAAAGAAAAGAAAAACAGACATGGCTGAACAGTATTAAAGGGATTCATAAGTTTTCATATTTTTGAAGAAAAAAAAAGTAATAAAACATCTTGACAGCAAAAACTAATGCATCAGGATTAATCAATTCAAATAAATGTCTCCATGAAAGGCATTAAAGGGACTTATTCACAGATTTCTGTATTTTATAGAAATGTCTTAAAGGGATAATATCCTTTTACTTAACACTATGTCAGTGTGATAACGCTATATATGTCAGTGATAACGCTATGTCAGTGATAACGCTATGTCAGTGTGATAATGCTGTATATGTCAGTGATAACGCTATGTCAGTGTGATAAGGCTATATATGTCAGTTATAACGCTATGTCAGTGTGATAATGCTATATATGTCAGTGACAACGTTATGTCAGTGTGATAATGCTGTATATGTCAGTGGTAACGCTATGTCAGTGTGATAACGCTATATATGTCAGTGATAACGCTATGTCAGTGTGATAACGCTATATATGTCAGTGATAACGCTATGTCAGTGTGATAACGCTATATATGTCAGTGATAACGTTATGTCAGTGTGATAACGCTATATATGTCAGTGAAAACATTATGTCAGTGTGATAACGCTATAGATGTCAGTTATAACGTTATGTCAGTGTGAAAATGCTGTACATGTCAGTGATAATGCTATGTCAGTGTGATAATGCTATATATGTCAGTGATAACGCTATGTCAGTGTGATAACGATATATATGTCAGTGATAACGCTATATATGTCAGTGATAACGCTATGTCAGTGTGATACTGCTGCATATGTCAGTGATAATGCTATGTCAGTGTGATAATGCTGTATATGTCAGTGACAACGCTATGTCAGTGTGATAACGCTATATATGTCAGTGATAACGCTATGTCAGTGTGATAACGCTATATATGTCAGTGATAACGTTATGTCAGTGATAACGCTATGTAAGTGAAGCACGTTGTCGAAAATTATCGACGAAAAGCTTAACAAATGCAAACAGTAACTTTTGCCATTTCATGTGTATGGGGAGGATTTGTTCTTGTTTTTTTTGTACTATGTTTTTGTTGTCATGATTTGAGGCGTGTCATGGGAAAACTGGACTGCAAGTGCGTAAAGTGTCGTCCTGTATTAGCCTGTGCAGTGCGCACAGGTTAATCCAGGACGACACTTTCCGCTTTTATGGCATTTTCTGTTTCAAGGAAGTATCTTCTAAACATAAATCCACTGTAGGCGGGAAGTGCCCTCCTGGATTAGTCTGTGCGGACTGCACAGGCTAATCCGAGACGATACTTTACGCATGTGCATTAAAGGGACTTGTTCACCGATTGACGAATTGACAATTTTTTTACTTTTTGTCACCGATATCAAAAATAAAAGACAAGCCTACAAAATAATACTGCGGACCTAGAAATATACTATAAAAACCGTTTTGTTTATGAGTAATCCTCCGTTGAATTTGATAAAATTATAAAGCGTCTGTAACGCTAAACGAAGGGAATATTTTTGTTAACACTGTTAACATCACGTGGAACACTTACATAAAGTAAATAATGCAAGGTTAAATATAGAAGTCGGAATGGTCGAGTGGTTAAGGCGATAGTCTTTTAATCCGGAGGTCCCGGGTTCGAACCCCGATGGGACCTTTTAAAAAAAAATAATTCTATATACTTTTCTCGTTATTCCACTTGAGCTTTTAAGTTTCGATGCTTAAATCTGTCAAGTTAAGACATGTAATGGCATACTTAAAAAAATGTGAAAATCTGTGAACAAGTCCCTTTAAGGCCAGTTTTCCCATGACATGCCTCATTTATATTTGTCTGTGTGTTTCCAATACTGTTTTATAATGTAGTAATAGTCCATTTGAAATGCTGTAGTTACCTTCTATTAATCATACAACGTTACTTTTCACAGAATCTCTTTGACGAAAATTTTCCTCAAAGTTTTGTTACTTATCCAGCACAAATGCATAACATGGTAGGCTTATTACTCTTCGTTTACTTTCAACTTTGTAGTCGGATATGATTGTTTATTTTGCACTTCAAAATGCGAGAGGTAAATATTCAACACAAATATTAGCACAGTTTATCTGTGACATTCAAAGAAGAAGTTTATTTCCAGTATATATTTACATGTCACTAGTACATTCTTTGTTGGTTACAAAATGGTCCAAAGGTATTTTTGTTTAAAGGGTCATATCGACAGTAAATCAACAATAACATTTGCAAAAGTAAACTTCTTTTACAAAATTAGTATTAAAGCCTTGTTACATTCAATGGTTTTGTTTCTGTAAACATTTGGCAAACATATATTATTTCATTATATAAACAATGGTCACCGGTGACATTTTCGCAGGCGCGCAAAGATTTGTAGTAGTAGTAAAATTTATATGATTGAAATGTCTAAGAGGTACGCACCACCGATAAACTTTGCATAGCGCATGGAAGTTTTCATAGAAGAGCACGAATGTATAGGCGTGAGTTTGAATACTGGAACCATGTCTCCCAAAACTATTTTTTGTCTTTGTATATACTTTTCTTAATGATTCCATCAATATATTGTTAATAATTGTGAAATTTATCCGAGAAAAATAGGAAATTGTCTTCTTTAATAATATGTTATTATATGAATGTGAAATACCATCATATGCCCTTTATGAGGTATATTTTTTTTATTTTTTTCATTCCCATTAGGCATTGGAGCTAACACTTGTTTTGGGCTACACAACACTTATAGAATGCAAAGTTGTTTTGGGCTACACAACACTTATAGAATGCAAAATCGCCAGAAGTTTGTCAGTTATTAGATAAATACCGGTACAGTGTACTAAATATTCAATATTTCTTGAATGTTTTATTCTAATTTCAAGTTATATCATCATTTTCACAGACTTGGGTATTTAGAAAATAACAGATCTGGATTATCATATATACACACATCAAAAGAAAAAGAACATATCTTGTAGCTTTACTCCGTGCTTTCATTAACTTTTGAAAACTGGAAGTTTGAAATTCCTGGCCTCTCATATTTTGGAAGTTTTGATCACAATATTTGGACGTTTTGACAGTATTGCGCTACATACATGTAAGTCCTGAGCAAGGAAATTAAGTATTAATTAAAGATTTTTCCTAAGGCCAGTACTTTTTCATCAAGTGTTTGTATGCCAATTTATTTGGTGAAAGAGGTATACATTTAGATAAATTACTTAATTTTTCTTCTATCTTGCTCATCCTTACATGATGGAACGTTCATGTCTGTAATTTTGGAAGTTCTGCAAATTCCATGGCTGCAATTTTGGAAGTCTTGTGACAAAAACTGGGAGTAAATTACTCCCAAACTTCCCTTAAAGCAAGCCCTGTTTACTCCAGTTCCATGTTTTTCTCACTGCTTTGAGAATGGTTACAGTACCCTTCAAATTTGGGAAATTTAGCATAGTTTCCAACAAAATTGGGAATTTTTTCACTTACACAAAAAAAACTCTTAAAGAATGTGTTTCATTGATTCTTTCACTTGTACTTATTCTTTTCAGGAGTTAAAATGAATGTTAAATACAGGTCTTTTGGGATCCTTTGGATTTTTGTTTCCAGAGATATTGGATTCTTTTAAAGTAGCAGTCCAGAAATATGTAATAAAAATAACACTTTGTAGAAATATTTTCTAATGGACATCTTACCGATCAAAATTCATAAAACCGCATTGAAATCCATAAAATAATAACATTTTGGTAACTTTTTTCATCGCATAGTTTTCGAACATAGACATTATAAAATGCTTTTCGTAAATAAGAAACAGTTTTTTTTCAGTCGAATAAACGTCATTTACGTACGTTAGAACAATGACCAATTTAAGATGTATCGAATTATATTCTATGGACTGCGGCTTTAACTTCAAATTGGGAAAATTGGTACGTCAACTGAATTGAGAATGGTAACTTTTAACGGTACCACGGTTACCGTACACAGAGTTAAAACGCTGAGTACATAAAAGGTTTGATAAGAGAACGTTCAACTTGATTAAATACCACCAAAAAAGGTTGATAAATTCTTGTGGCAAAAAGCAAACTCATGTTTTCTTGACAAGCGACCCGATAATTAATGATCCCAATTAATCCATTATTCAGATAATAAAACATGCCATACCAAGTTTATCTCTAGCATTACTCTTCTGAGATTCTCAATCAATGGCTCTAATAACCCAAACGATTTTACAGCTATTGATTTATACGGTCAATCTGAGTTTAGGCCAGAGACTTTTTATTTTTAGTTTCTCTGATATGTTGTGAAAACTGTCCATGCGGTTAGCATAAATAAAAATAAATTAAAATTCTAATATTAATGCATTTTTATGCAATACACATGACAATAACGATAATAATTCAACAGTTATTATATAATATTTATTATATACATTACTATAAATAGTAACAAATTTGTACAGGAAAAAAATCAATAACTTAAGCTATCGTGCCAATACAGTTAGTTCCGGTTATTTGCATGAGTGCAAATTAACTCGCCAAAATTCATGTGCGCGTTATGACGCAATCTCTCATTTTTCTGAATAACATTCTAATTTAATTTACCTACATACAATATTAATAATTCATCACATTTAAAATGTGCTTATATAACTTTCTAAAAAAAACACTTTATTAACGGCATATCTATCGAGAAAATTTAACATGTATAGTTTGGAAGTAACTTATCACGACGTCATATAATAATGACGTGAGCGCGCGCTCTTTTCCGCGGTTTTTAAGGTGTCGAAAAATTGAGTCACACAAGTTTTGTTTATGTTTTACAAGATAATAGCGGTGGTATATAATAAACAACTCATTAAGGTCTTAATCAATTTTGTCCCTTGACAGCCAAACGGGCCAAACAGCACATGTGCAAAGAAGGCCCTTTTGGCTTTAAATGGACGAAAACATGCATATAAAATATGCATAATTTACTTTGAATTGCAATGTAATATTATATTTCACTGTGTTTTTACAATATAACTGTGGTTTGAAAAATAATCAGTGTTTTTTTTCACCTTTGGGGGAAAGGTGGCGGGCCCTTCAGGTGGGGAATTTTATGGCAAAAGGGGAATTTTTGGGGAAGAAAAGCATTATTACTTTTTTATATTCTACTTTGTTATCAAACATTTATTAATTGTTTTACTACAAATGATAACTCAGATTATGCGCAAACTTGGTTAGATAAAAAAAAATTGCTGGAATTGTTTACAAATATTCCTCTATCTTAGTCAATTTTTGTCTCCTTTTTGGTCAAGTATTATTCAAAATAAAGCTTACATTCTGAGGGGAATTTTAAGATAAAAATAGGGGAAAAATATATACTTTTTTAGCACGGGAATGGGGCCAAATTTCGCCCCCAAATTGGCCATAAAAAAACACTGCTCATAATAGCCATACTGAATATGGCATCTGTGGAAATAAATGACTTTATATTAACAGGATTGGTTTTGTTCCATTTTATATTTTTATGTATTTTCAACAAAACAATTGGGTTTGCGGTTCCGAGAAACTAAAAATCAACAAACTCTGGCCGTAGAACAGCTTAATCACCATTTGCAATTTATCTGTAAGCAGAACACTAATCATGTATTTCATGCTTAACCAATTAACTACGAAATTCGATAGACATCATATCATGCACAATGTTTTCTATTTAAAGCAGCCATGATAGACAGCCAATTTTACAAATGCTATCATTTTTGGTGTTGGTAAATGATTCATTGAATAATAGATCAATACCGGTAAATGAACAAATATTGCTGCTAATATTGAATAAACTCAATCTAAAAATAAATTGTTAAAATGAATAATTAATACAATAAAAACAACAACCTACAACTGAACAAACGTTGATATTAGTGGACTGAATTTAAGGCGAAAATAAATTCCACAATTTGAATTTCCAGGGCTTTTCCCCAAACATTCAGAATAGAAAACAAGGAGTTTGACAGCTAAACAATTCCAGGAGACTTAAATTTTACTTGTTTTTTAATTTACTTTTGCTATTTTTGAGGGGTAAAATTATGACGTGTTGTGTGGGAAAGTGTGTGGGAAAACAAGTAATATGAGGCGCGTCATTGGAAAACCGGACTTAATGCATGTGCGTAAAGTGTCGTCCCGGATTAGCCTGTGCAGTCCGCACAGGCTAATCCGGGACGGCACTTTCCGCTTTTGTGGTATTTTCTGTTTCAAGGAAGTCTCTTCTAAACATAAATCCACTGAAGGCGGAAAGTGCCGTCCTGGATTAGCCTGTGCGGACTGCACAGGCTAATCCGGGACGACATTTTACGCACATGCATTAAGACTGGTTTTCCCACGATGCGCCTCATATGCAAATCGGATAATAAGTTTGTTGCTATTGCTGGGACATTGTTGTTATTTGTTTTTGAGAGCATTATACTGGCAATTAATTGGTTTTTCAGTTTAAGCTATTTATTTCTATGTATTCATTTTTTGGAGAGAGTAGCTAGTGTTAGAGTACGCATTGTTTGTGAAAAATTGAAGGAATTGATTCTTGCAATTAAACCCAGCTACAGAACTTACAATTAAACAGTACTTATTACAGAACTTACAATTAAACAGTACTTATTTCAAACACATTATAATGCTGTTTTTTAGTTTACAACTAACTCATTTATTAGGATTTACACTTTTCAAAACATCTTATTTTCAATGTTAAATGATTTTAACAACTAGGTGGTCTGATGATAAAAACCTAGCCTTAATACATTTTTTACATAATGCTTCGACTTATTTTTCGAATAACACAAGATTTACCTCTTAACGTAAGATTACTTACAGTAATGCTCTTATTATTGGAAAAATATGAGCATTCACCATTGGTTATAAATAAGTTGTTATCATATTTTTCCAAACTTCAAGGTGTATGAATGTTCGCGACAATTTGTTCCAATTTTTTTCCAACGACAGATTTTCCTAAAAATGTGTACAAACATGTGTCAATGTATCCTAAAACTAAAACAGTCTTAAAAAATAGGGGTCACCGGCATTGTTCTGGAAATATTGGGGTTAAAATATGGGTTTTGAATACGGTACCTGTCTAACCCCCTTTTTTCAGTTTGGATTTTTATCAATGTTTTAAGTATATAGGAGAGCTTTTTTCAAACAAGGTTATGGTTCTTTCAACTGATATGTTTTCACATGTCTTGTTTGGCAATATGCAAGTGTATTTTGGTAATAAAAAAACGCTTTACGTACAATTACTGTTAAAATAATGAATTTGACTGGACATATAAGTTGGTCAAATGGGTACTAATTATACCTTCTGAAACGTCATTTATTATGCATCAATATATTTTGTTCGAAACAACAGATTTTCTTCAATTTTCGCACATACATGCACCAATGTATACTGACACCAAAACATTAATACAAAGAATGGGTCACCAAACTTGTTTGGGAAATATTGGACTATAAATAAGGTACCTGTGTAGCCTTTTTTATGTTTCGTGTTTACGTCAACAACGTATCAATTGCCAAAATAGAATGGATATAATTATGTAATGGATCTTTTTGTAACTAATTTGATTGGCAATACATGTATATGAGTGTTTTTGATTATTGTAATGCTTTATGAACTTTAAACCAATCACTGGCACTTAATGACTTACAAAGATTTATATTTATTGATTGAAATAAGTATATTGTAACCTACATACAATAAAGAAATAATGAAGCAAACGAAGAAATGAACCCAATTATTTTCTTTTTGTTGCGAACGTCTTTAATACCTTAAAACAGTAAATAAACTTTGTATTGGAACAATTTTCTGTTAAAAAGAAAATGTTTAATAAACCAAGTCTTCAGTATGAGGTGTACATGAGGAGAGTAAAGGTAATATTATTTCATTTATAAAAATATTTGCACACTGACAAATACACACTGCAATAAAATAACAGTTTATAAATGTACATACATTGTTAACGCTTGAATCGGATATGCTCTTGCATTTGGGTTGGCAGGTACAGATATTTTGGTAGGCGGCTTTTGCACACTTCTCTGTCGTGTTGAACTTGCAGAACTACTTCTTCGACTTGGAGTCCTCATTCTAATATCCCCTGATTCACTAGAATTATCAGATTCTAAGTTTGTCCGGAAATCTGCATTTGTTGCATTTCTAGTCAAATTACCCGGTGAAAGTTTATATTTATGACTAGACGTATCAACCACATTTGCTTTTGAACCGCACTGACAGTTTGCACTTGTATTATAATTATTAATGCTTCCATTTGAAGTGACAAGTGACCCAAGTTGTTCTTTCCGGTTTGAATAGAAAACTCCGGCAGGCGGATTGGTGGCAGACCCAGGGGTCGTAGATGGGGCGGAGGAGGAATATCCATGCTGCTGGGCAGCGACAGACGTTTGGGACTGAGGGGCAGTTGTCTACAAAATATTGCAAAACAAATAATAAATTATATTTATTTTCATATACAGTGGCTGAAATAAGCACATGCCTGACACTGGTGAATTTTGAGATTCTCAATTTTATTTTATGAATCTTGTAACATTTTCTTGCTTTCAAGAAATAACAAATAGTATAAGAATTTGGGCTTGTTAAGTGCTAACAGAGCAATAGATAAGGATTCTGTCATAATTGAGCATTACCCCATCATATGTAAAATAACTGATTACTGAAAATTTTATTTGAGTACTTGAAATTATGTTACCCCATGAGAAAAAAAAAGTTGAGTATTAGACAAAGATAATAAATCTCCAAATTTCGTTAAACAACTGCAACACACAAATGGTGTAATTGTTTTTCTTTAATACATAACACAGTAAATATTACGTTTGTATCTTCCCACAACACTAATTCTGCAAATTGTTCCCAACACAAAAGTAACTTAACTGGGGATAAATTCTGAAATAATTTAAACGTTATTTGGTTAATTATGCTGATGGTTTTCATGGTGAGGCCTGGTTAATTACCCGATTTTTACACAAAATACAGTATAAACTAGATTGCCTATATTTTCATTATAAATCAGCAGTCTGAATGAGCTAAGAAACAACCCATTCAGTGATTAATTCTGGGTCACAAGTTGAACTAAATTTTTCAATAATGTTACGAAAAATAGGCTGTACAATCGAAAACAAAAACTGCGAAGAGTGCAAGGCAAGAGTCGGGAACCCAAGTTTTTAGTACAATTTATTTTCACTTTTGCCTGCCTATGTGCCACATTTTTCCTGGAACAATCATGAACATGACCAAAGCATTCCAAAATCATTGAACAGAATCAAAGAAAATGAAAGTTGCATAATGACGTCATAAAACACGGACTATTACGGAGATACTTGATTAATCTCAGTTAAACAACGTCCAATCAAACCGCTTCAGATTATATGGGTGTCATTTTGTAACATAATTTCATAACCATTCCATTTTGGCTGTTTCGTACACATCAATCGGTCTTTCGTACCCATGAACGTCCATCTCTTTACGCAATGCGTTCGCCACTTTTTGCGTATTGGGTATTTAAATTGAGTTTTGTTACTCATCACAAATAAAATTAATTACGTAAAAAGGGTTTCAGAATTGCATTTTTACGCAAATACGCGCCTTATCTGTTGCTCTGCTGCTAATTTGGATGACTGCATATATTCACCATATACTTCTGAAAGGATCTTTAGAACAATGATTTATAGAACAATGAAAGCATCTAAATGTCAAGCAAACACAATACTGTTACAATCTGAAATATTTTAGAATAGGTACCCTGTTCAGCTATTAGTGTACATTAATAAGACAAGGTCCATTTAATAATACATTAAAAATAAAACACTACTACAAAAGAAGAAAAAACACCTGAAAAGCTATTCTTCTCATTTCTCCCAATTGTGCAGCTGAACGGTATTGGTGACTGTGACAACCATGCTCATTTCTGTATTGTTCGATATACTTTTTATTTTCAGTATAATGTTTGAACACAAAACTGTCTTCTTTCTTTGAATGGTAGTCTTTCCACGGATGGATGAAAGTACTAGTCGGTCTGCTGTCTGCTCGGGAAGAGCTTACTGGTACTTCTGTGCGTCTGGCAACAAATTTGGCACTTCGAAACCATCCTACAATATCCTCTACTTTCAAATCTGAGAGTTTTGACTTAGCACCACTTTTTACGTTACTCCCACTTTTTGACAGTTTATTTTCGTACGCCTCAGTATCCGAATCATCGTCCACTTGTAACAATTTATTTTGCAGCTGTCTGTCGACATATAAATTGAATTCATGGCTAGATTCGCGTTTATTTTCATTTTCTTGGCTTGTCATACCAATTTCATTAGAAAGCACTGCCATATGAATGAAAACACTGATAAAATTGTACTCCCGAATTTACACACACGTCCACTTAGACGGCATCTCTTTGTAACAATAAGGTTGCTATAATTGGCTGTTATGTTTACGTCTTTATAATAAAAGAGTATTGATCACGCATGACGTCGTACTAAGTAATGACTGATAAGAATATAATTTGAAAATTGCATTTTAAATTATGGTTGCTATGACTTTAAATAAATATTTTTATATTCTTTTAATATTTTATATTGGAAATATATTGAAAATCTATATTTCCCGCTCGTGGGAGTAAAACAGAAAAGCCTTTACGACAACGAATTGTACGATTCGTTAATTTAAACAAATTGTATCAAATATGTGTTTGGCTCAATAAAGTCCGATGTGATTTTTAAGACGTAACTTTTGTATTTTAAAACATTGCTTGTATGTTGCTGTTTCTATTACGACATCAACAACATTTTCTTACACTGCGCATGCGCCTACATGTAAAATTCCAACATGGTGGGATAAACAATATTTTGACAGCTTGCAACGAAGATCATACACACGCTTCCACTCATGTTAGTTCCAGTTCTTCTCAGTAAATGTTTTCCTAATGTGATGTCATTTTATACGTTTGCAACAAATGTTGAAACTTATTATTTCAATTGCATTTAAATCGTATGTTTGCTATTGTTTTTCAACATGTTTTTTCTCGCTTGATGGGAAATGGAAGACATGGCCATGTCATGGTGATTTTTTTTTCATTTGTGTGTTCCAATAATGTTTACGGGCTTTTAATACATATGTGTTCAGTGTTATGCTTACTTATTTTTCAGAAATCTACAAGTTTTCATGCATTTTCAACTTTTGTATGGCATACTTTTCTTTATTTATCACATTGTTTATCTGTAACTAAGTTACATTTTTACTAATTAAAGTAATTTTTAATCACTCACTATTTGTTTTTATCACTCACAATCTTTTTTTAACGTTGACATGTTTTGTTTTTTTACTCAGACTATATTTCTTCAGAATCATTAAGTAAGAGTGTGTTGTTTCCCTACTTTGTTTAATAATATTCACAGTCCTTGTTCCCAATGCAGTTTGAACTTTACAGCACACAAATTCACACGCAAGAATAAATTCAAATACTAACTTGCAAGGGATAGGTCCTGAGCCATAGTTTTTACACGAAATATCGCAAAAATGGTAAATGCAAACAAATAATCCTTATAAAGAGCCAATTTATAAATTCATTTGGAAAAAAATGATTTTTAATTTACATTATCCCTGCTAAATAAGGATGAACATTTTTAATTTATGCTTGAGAGTTTTTATGGCCATAAGTCTGTGATTTTCTATGGTTAACTTTTTAAGTATGTGTATTATAAATACAAGTGGATGATTGACTTTTAAATATTTATGAATAAAAGTTTTATTAAAAGGTCACTTGCAGTTGACATGATGATATGTTATCAATCGATGACTCTAGAGACCACTATTAGGGAAAGATCTAGGATCAGAAAAGGAACAGGGTGCTGCTAAAAAGGAGCAGGGTGGAAAACGGAACTTGTTTGTTTACATTTTCTAATAATTTGCTTTATCCAGGGTTTTCATGAGTCTAATGCTTCTGATTATGGTTTTTAAGCATAGTCTATTCATTTGCCATTGAATATTTGCAAAAATATGTTAAATTTCAAAAGATATTCATCATTTCTGTGTTGACCAGCCATGAGGGGCAGCAGGGGGGAACCAAAAAGGAGCAGGGTGCAGCACCCTGCTATTTCACTCTAGATCTTTCCCTAACTATAAACTGTTTTCTATTCTCAAACGGTTTGACTGGAATTAATTTATCAGTCATTTCTACCAGTAAAATATTTCATTGTAACATTTGTTTAAATGGGACTTGTTCACAGATGTTTGTGATTAAAAAAAAGAAGAAAATTTCCAAATATGCTCAAAATTTATTTATTATGACAAAAGTGAACAACCTTTAGTATGAAATAAAATATGTATAACTTACCAGTATTGACATTACATGTACTAGATATACAACATGCTTTGAACTCAGTCAATTCCAATGATTTTGGTGGAATGGATAGAAAATTGAAGGCTTAAAGCTTATTAACTTCATTTTGCATTAAAGATTTACAATCACTTTTTAATGTTTTGTATTTTACCAGACGATTATTCCAATTTACTGCTTAAATAATGAATTTGACTGGACATTTAAGTGTGTCAAATGGGAACTAATAATGCTTTCTGAAACTTCATTTTTATCAAATGCATATTATGTTCCAAACAACAGATTTTCTTAAAATTTCGCACATAAATGCATCAATGTATACTTACACCGAAACATTAATAAAAAGAATGGCTCACCAAACTTGTTTGGGAAATATTTGATTTCATATAGGGTACCTGTGTAGCCTTTTTCCTATTTTGTTTAAACATACATAAACAACGTATCAATAGAATGGAGATATTTAATGGATCATTTCTGAACTAAATTTGTTTGGAAATACATTGCATAAGTGTGTTTTTGATTATTATATGTGCTTTATGAACTTTTACTATTAAAATATTTATTTTGAATGGACATTAGAGATGAAATAAGTATATTGTAACCTATATACAATAAAGAAAAAATAAAGCAAAAGGAGAAATTAACTCAATTATTTTCTTTTTGTTGCTAACGTCTTTAATGCACCATATATAGTATAAATCCATCAGGCCTAGTGCGTAGCGTGACAAACTTGATCTGGAGGTACATGTAGCTTGAGTCCTGATCATGATGGAGGCACAATTTGTTTTCTTTTTTAGCTCACCTGAGTAGTCAGTGCTTGGTAAGCTATTGGTTAAGGGGACCTCCTGTGCCATCCATATGGCGTCAACAGTTCACTTATATCATGATAAAAACATCATTTTTATGCCCATACAAAGTGGGAGACATTAAGCACTGCACTTGTCTGTCCATACGTTCAGAAATTTTCTGGACTCAGCTTCTCTTAACTGCTTGGCAGATTTCGCTCAAACATTCACAGCTGAAGAATCTAAACATGTAGGCAATCATAAAGGAACGGATTTTGGCAGAATTATGGCCCTTTGTCATTTTTACCACTACATGTATAGAATAAAATTATATACTTCCTGAAATTTTGTGGATTCAACTCCTTTTTATTTGCTGGGCGGATTTCGCCCAAACATTCACAGCTGAAGAACCTGAATGTGTAGGTGATCGTAAAGGAAGGAAATTTGCTTGTGACCAATTTTGGCAGAATTATAGCCCTTTGTCATTTTTTCCACTTAAGAATATATACTGCCAGAAATTTTGTGGACTCAACTCCTCTTTACCTTGGCGGATTTCGCTCAAGCTTTCATAGCTGAAGAACCTTAATGTATAGTTGATAATCAAGAAAAGAATTCTGGCTGTGACCTATTTTAGCCAAATTATGGCCCGTTGTCATTTCCACTATAGAATATATATTAAAATTAATTTGTGGAACAAAAATTAGTGTTGGCGACGCACCCTTTGTCTCTTTCAAATATGTGTTTTGGGGACATACGTGTCTGTGACACATCTAGTTTATTCAGTCTTGACCTACCATAAAAGATCGTGTATTACATGCACCCATATATAATGCGCACCCAATTTTTGAAGTAAAATTTGAGTGAAAAAAAACCAGGAAAACAATTTGCAGATGTTGTCTTTTAATGTCCGTTAATGTTATTTTATCAAAGTTTGTCCATGATTTTGTTGTTGTTGTTTTGGAATATTGTATTAAATTTAATTTCATAAAAAAAACATAATCAATCGCTGTTACAGTGTATAACTTGCACGGTTTGTGTATGGCTAATGCATGGCCTTCCCCAGGATTTTTTTCAGGCACCCCGGTCCCGAGAGGGGTGGCTTAGGGAGTGGTATCCCCTCCCTACGTGGGAATTTTTTTCGCGGCATGTGTCAAATGACGTTATCTGGTGCGTTTTAGCTCTTAAAATTTAGGCAAACAGCTTTCATTTTTTGTAAACGTTTAAACGAAATGAAATAAACGAAACATCACCGTTAAAATGGTATACCTCGAGCCTTTTAGAAGCATCGGGCGTCAATTTTGTTGCGAAACTGAAACTAACTACGGTAATAATGTTTTCCAGATGTTTATGTTCAGTGCACATCCCTTTCTCACAATGATGTCATGATCAAACCAACTATTCTCGTCGTTCTCGAATATTTAGGTTACACTCGATCTACTTACGGAGCCTTTTTTTTGTTCGATTAATTATGTTCATATGGGCATGCGTTTAGTGTTTTAACACTTGTTTTAATCGTTACAACTGTTGACCATAGTACTGATTGGATAATTGGTGAATTGTAAAGATCTTGACTAAAATTATACATTTATATAATAGATTCCTTGCTCGTGCAAAATGGCGGAAAAATTTCTTCGTGCACGTTATGCCTACGCGCGTCAAATGTTAGTAAAACACATGGTCCGTACACGCACGCTTTTTCCATGCTTGGAATGTGACGTCGTGGTTGTCAACAGACATTTCACGCTCTTTTGTAGAAAACACAGGTTTTACATGGCATGCATGTAAAACAAGACAGCTTATTTTACAAAACTACAACAGTAACACTGGATAGGCTTTTACGATTACTATTTCATATTAGTGTATTTTAGACTGCAGTTTATTTTTTTATTGTAGTTATTAAATTTAGCAAATAAGTGTGGATATTATAAAATATGAAAGGGCGAGGGTTTTTTTTGACGCGAATGTGAGGTTACTTGTGTGTGGATACATGCCGATTGCGCCGATTCGTCAATGATAACGTCATTCCATAGAAGATAACCTGAGTGTTTCTATTGGATTATATTGATTTTACTGCGTAATAAAACTTCGCCTACAGGAGCGGTGCTTCACGGTGATTGATTGCGGCTTATGAATAACAGCAAATTATTAAAATTTTCGGCGAAGTGACACTCGCTTTGATCATTAACCGACTTGGTTGAGTGGGTGTACATGTTTATAGAGTGAAAATCTGCCTTTATGATGCAAGAGATTAGCTTTCACAGCAGGTACTGTCGGTCTACTTCAGTCAACATAGCTGATTAATTGCTAAAATACAGGCGCCCAGGGCGATGTTTATACGTGCAATACTAATTTAAGGCGCCCCGGGAATGTTCAAGTTCGAATTCAAGCGCCCCGGTCACGCGGCACTAAAACGGCCTGGGGAAGCCCATGTAATATCATGAAATTATTTCTATGGCCATTCTTCACCCTACCTCTGATTTAAGTAGGGCAGTTGTCTGTTAATGGCAAAAGTATGTGCACTTAGTACGGGTGGCCCGCTTAGATCAGCAAAGCTTGCTCAGGAAACGTGTGAGCATCGGCGTGGTGTATTTTTCTCGATTGAGTTAGACGTTCACAAAATGTAATTGCTTTAAATCCTATAACAATCACAAGAAATCCCATAGATTTTTGAAAAAAGGCCATAGATTTTTCTGGAGCTGAGAAATTTCATATGGAAAAATCCTTTCCCAGTCACTGAAACAGTTATTCCACAGTTTGTGTATGACCATAAAATCTCGTCAGAAGTCAGCAATGAGCCAGTTGGGGCTTCAAACACCTGAGTTATGACAACTTGTTTGTGCTAAAAATTGCCATTTCCCTAAAAAGAGTAATCCTTACATGTAACAATCAACTGATTTAACTGCTTTTAACAAGTTGGAAAAAGTAAGAGAAAATATACAGGGTCCTTATTGTTTATGACCAGTGTTTGTTTTTGATAAGCAAGGGTGAGCCTTGGAGCTCAAGAAATATGACAGTGGATCAGCTAGACAAATGAATTAAGACCATTTGGAATGCATTTTCATAACATTTGTACAAACCTGTCACAACAGTAAGGTCTTCATCTTTGTCAGTACTCAGGCGAGCCTTTTGGCCCCTTTGTGCCATCATGTCCCTTTTGTTACGCTTTTATGTTTAGGTTAGTTTGTCCATATGCTTTACATTTGTGGTGTGTCGTGGGAAAACTGGGCTTAATGCATTTGCGTAGTGTCTGCCTGGATTAGCCTATGGGGACTGCACAGGCTAATCCGGGACGACACTTTCCATCTACAGTGGATTTCATTAAAACAAAATATACCATAAACGCCGAAAGTGTCGTCCCGGATCAACCTGTGCGGACTGCACAGGCTAATTTGGTACGACACTTTAACGCACATGCATTAAACCCAGTTTTCCCAGGACAAGCCTCTTTTGTATATTTTGCAATTTCGACTTTTTATGCAGACATGGCAAGACAGTCAAAATTTTTATGACACTTTTCAAAAATCTGTGAACATGTCCCTTTAACCAATCTTCACTTGCACCGATTCAGCATTTCACAGCAGGGTGGGTGTTGTTCCTGTTTTTGTTTTTTCCTGGTTTTGACTGAGATTAGACCATACTATGATTATTTTTTTCAGGTAAGACTTAATTATTTAATAATGAGAAATGAATGAACCATTGTTAGAAAGAAAAAGGAAAAAAAATAATTTAATACATTGTAAATCGCAGCTGCAGTTGTAAAAAAAAATTTTTGTACAAAATAAAGAAAAGTATTCCTAAAGTCTTAGTCGTTTCTCAGCATTTTTTTTTCATGTTTAATACTGTATTTGAGGCGTGTCGTGGGAAAACCAGGTTTAATGCAGTCTGCACAGGCTAACGGGGGACGACAGTTTCCGCTTTTATGGTATTTTCTGTTTCAAATTAATCTCTTCTAAACATAAGTCCATTGTAGGCGGAATGTGCCGTCCTGGATAAGCCTGTGCGGACTGCACAGGCTAATCCGGGACGACACTTTACGCACATGCATTTAGCCTGGTTTTCCCACGACTCGCCCCATTTATGCTTGTGAATTTAAGATGTGAACATTTGCAAGATTTCTTCATATTTGAATATTTAAATTAACAGATATAGTTTATGAGAATTTGAAGTATTAAAAACCAATAGTTTTCTTATGTATCTCTCAAGTGTAAATTTAATAATGCAGCAAGTAGGAACTTAAATTTAACATAGATTTTTTTGGCAAGAATCCATTAAAGTGTGTAAATATGATCTTTCATATCAATTACTGGTAGTTTCAAAATAAGCAGATGACAGTGGCAGTCAAACTTGAAATTAAACAGAAAACATAAAAATAACAAAGGAAGCACTTCAATATTAAAGAAATCAATAAGTACTAGTGTTGACTTATGCATCGTTTATTGGTATTGTGTAACCTAAACCAACTGTCAAGTCAACGTATATACATGTATTTGAGTTTCCGCTTGTACAGACGAAAACTATTTGGTGATTAAAAACTAGCTTATTGTGCATTTAAAAGCAATGTTTGTTCTTAACTTTTATTCCATTTGAAATAGAAATATATGTTAATAAACTTTATTTCGTTAATTTTATTTATGCCACTATAGCTGTTGTAAGGTCGTACATACACACTTTAAAGAAGTTAAACTTGTGTTTGATATTGCAATTTGAAACAGCCAACTGATGAAGGATTTTCTTGATCATGCTTGGTTATGCTTATTTTATCTATCAAAGAAGTGCAAAATATGATATTCAGGGGCGTAGCTTGGGTTAAAAAATGTATAGGCACAATAGGCGGAATCTACAAAATGAGGCTGCAAGCGATAATTTGGGCCAGGAGTGTTTATACTCATATGTGGCTACAAACAACTAACTTCAGCTAAACCCCGATTCTACAAAATAATTGCAAAATAAGAGTGTGTTTAGTGATATTTATTTCATATAGACATAATTGACTCGTTAAACAATGAAGTATCAACACAGCCAAGAAAGATCCCCTCACCCTCCTCTTGTTTTTATTGCATTTTCGGCATATTTAAATGTTTTATATCTGGAAAAAATGTATAGGCACTTGCCTATAGTGCCTAAAGGAAGTTACGCCCCTGATATTTAAGCTCATGGATCATGAACATGCTCTGTGACAATTTTGAGCTTTCTTAAGAAAAATGGCATTATTACAATTCAAGCTGCATATTAATGTTTTTGAAACAAGTACATGATGTACATTTACCCGATAACTTTCACAGATGCATGTACTTTACTTTCTTGTTCAATGTATGTATTTTAATTAAATGTGTACTCGGCTCTACGCCACCATACTTTAATAATGTACAAAATTAAACCTGCTCCAACAATAAAATTTGACTTACCGGGTACATTTGTTACACACTTTCTTACTGGATACTGTAGGTCAGCTTATTTTAGTGTTTAAACACTTTTCAGGCAACACATTAGTAGAGTTTATAATATTTTGATTTAATGTAAATTGGGAATTTTACGATAAAAGGGGAATTATTTTTGTAGAATAGCTATAGTACATGTTTATAATCTACTTTGTTATAAAACATTGTTTTGCTACAAATGAAAACTTAGATTATGCACTTACTTGGTTTAATGAAAAATAGCTGGGATTGTTTACGAAAATGCCTCTATCTTTGTCCGATTTTGGTCAATTAAAAAAAAAAATGCTTACATTCTGAGGGGAATTTTAAGATAAATATAGGGGAAAAATATATACTTTTTTAGCAGGGGAATGGGGCCGAATTTCGGCCCTAAAGTGGCCCTAAAAAAAAAGTCTTATGTTGAATACTGTAGAACTGCTTATTGTAATGCAAAAACATTTTTGCAGGCAATTTAGCATGAGGTAATTTTACCAGCCGCTATCAGCCATGGACTGTGGGAAGCTATGGACGTAGAGACCCAATCCAATGAAGGTAGCCTAGTGAACCTTAGCCTGAAACATCCTGCTAAAGGTAAACAATTTAAACGTGTAGCACCATTTGTGTGTGTAGTACATTTTTTTCGAGTGCACCGGGATTCTCTCCCATAAGGCCATCGCCCCCAGAAGACTTGTTAGTTGGGTAACTGGGGATGGTGCAAGATACAGTTGTTTTCCCAGTTTGGGTTGAAAAATATTCAAGTAGAAAAAATATATCAAACAACGTTTGCACGAATATGTTTATAAGATCCCCTTTTTAAAATGTGTACGTTAATTTGTACTTAAATATTGTTTTGTTAAACAGTATCAAATTTGTTTTTAAAGGTCGGAAAAAGAAAAGCGCTGCTGCCAAACTAGCGGAAAGAAAACGACGGGATTCAGAGTGTGGGAGTGAATTTGGCTCCACAGCATCATTACAACGAGGCAATAGTGCAGAAAGAGAGTCTTCCTTAACCCCAAAGAGGAATGAGTCCAAAGAGAATGTAAATGACCCAAAAGTGAATGGATTACCAGTAACTTTGTCATCGAGTCCCAAGGAAGTGAAAGTGACTGGCGGTACTAAAACTGATATTAAGGAAACTAATGGAGAAATTAACGATTTCTTAAAAACAAATCCAGATACTAGTCATTCCAGAGAAAATGTGACCAAAACTACTGGTCCTCCTAAACCAGTGCCTAGAAAGATCAGTAGAAGAAAACATGCAGACAGGAACCCCTTTGATCCGAGCAGTACAACAGAGGGTACTGTAGTAAGTATTTATGAAAAACGTGACATAACAAGGAGGTCTCGGAAAGATTCTTCTTCCCCTTCGGGAAGCAAACCGGATCTAAAAACTGATTCTGATACCTCACAGAACTCAAGTACTAAACGAGACCACTTTCCATTAGGTGAGGGCTCCGAGTTAAAACCTAGGTTTGGTAACTTCTCCCTGCTAGGTCCATCTAAGACCAGGGGTGGGTTGTCTTCCCTAGGTGACTTGCCTCCCTTAGATGGGGGGTCGTCTCAAAAGCTGAAAAGTGAAGATCCTTGTAACTCTGTGCCTATGGACATTGATTTAGACTATGATGAGGAAAATCGTGCTGGAAAAGATAAAAACTCTGATTTGATAAGTAAAAATGCGCCCTCAGATGCTACTGTGCATAGGTTCCGTGCGTTGCGAATGACCCCTGATAGGTCAAGATCTGAAGAGTCATTGAAAAACGCGCAGTTTGCACCTAAACCCCCATCTACGCCACGATCAGCTCGGAAAAATTCGCCAAAGGGTGAAAAACGTAATCGTGAAGCGAATTCGTCTGATGAAGGTCAGGATATAGATTCTAAGAAACAGAACTCGGATGGAATAAAAATGAGTGAAAATATTATGAATTCTAGTTTATCGAACTTACAAATGGCTGAAGAAGTGAAAATGGATGTTGATCAGGATAATAAAGTTGAAAGCAAACCTGCTAAGGGTATTGTATTGCATCCTGATGTGAAAGAAGTTAAAGATGTAAGTGAACTGAACGTGAATCAAAACATGCATGATCCTGAAAGATCATTGAGTCAAGAAAACCTTGTAAAGCAAAGTGTTAGTTCAGAAAGCCATGCACAAAGAAACAATGTAGAAATCAGCCCAGATATGAGTTTTAATGTGTCTCCAGACAAATATGCATTTGAAATGTATCCTGGCAAACGGAGCAATGTATCAAGTGCTCGTAGTTTGGGTGTCGGCTCAATTGATAAAACTGAACAGAAAAAAGGTGCCAAGCCAAATTCGGCTAAAACTGGTGTTACTGTTAGAAAGCTTGCACCGTTGGATGGTAGCACCTTAAATGATTCAGAAAAGCCGTCCCTCGATACTTTTGGTTCTGCGTCCGACTTACAAGCCATAAATGCAAATTACCAAAAGGCACTTCAAGAAAAGACCCCGAGTAAAGAATCACAGGCCTTTAATTCTCCCAAACCCAGTGGTTCAGGAACAACGTTAGATACGGTAATACCGGAGCCTAAACCGAACGCGGGTAAACTGGCTCCAATTCAACCAAAGAACCCTCCACCCCCACTTGCAGAAGACATGAAGTCGCAGTCCATGAGGGTTTCTTACAAGACGGACCCTAGTTACCCGCTGCAGAAGATCTTCTCGCGGTCAGTGTCGGGCACCAGTACGGACCGGGCCAAGTTTGACTCGATGTCTGTACGATCAAATTCAACTTTTTCCACCGTGCATACTCTAGCAACCAAAGATGCCAGGGACAGGTGAAAATTTCTGCTATTTACTTTACTGTATATGGCTTGTATTTATAATTATATGAGCTTGTGGTTTTGTCTGTCAGGAACGTATGGTTTGGAATGAATGATGAGCATGTTTTGTATGGATATAGTAATTATCATGCCTTAAGTTGCCATATTGGATCATAATAAGTCATTAAAACCTGGTAATACAAGGATGGGAAATAAACATTAGTGGCCAATATTATGTTTTTTTCAAAAGTACTGGTGTCTGCAATTTTAACAAATTTTTCCCCATAAAAGTGTCAACATATCCCTCTTTTTCAAATACATTACAGAAACATTAGTAGCTGCTAGCATTAGGCTGTTTTGGTAATGCTGACGTTTTCGTAAATAACGCACAGTATAGGAATGATAAATTTATCTTCTTGGCAGGATGGGGCAGCATGCGCATTCAGGTTTGTTATCTTCACTGGAGTTGGACCGACATTTTCCGGACAGAAAGGTCGGCTTGTGGGCGGGATCGTGGAACATGGCTGAGATGAAGGTAATACTATGTACGCATGTAAAGAATTAAAGATACTTATGTCTTGGTTATTTATCTTGAGGCATTTCGACATACATATTCCATTTAATTACATTAGAAACTTAATATAAAAACTAAAAGGATTATTTCAGTGATCAACCTGAATACAATTTCTTTAGCTCGCTAACTAATATGTTCTTGATTTCTTTTCTCGCTAAAATCAAACTCTGCAATTACTACACTCTAGCATTTGAGGTATCTTTAAACTTCTCGAACTCGCACATGTCTTGTCAGAAGTTCTCAAGGTTGAACAATGATATTTGTGGGCCAAATTTTCCAGTTGCATTAACAATTTTGGGCTGTGTCAGGACATGCCAAATTTTAGCCAATGGTTGCAAATTAAAGCATTTGACTAAAGAAAAATATAGTTAATGTCTACAACTTATTCAAAATGCAGTGTTCAACCAAATGAGTAGCATGTCAACATCCTAAGGTAAATTTGGCAAAATAAAATTTTGTTTAGCTACACTACGTCTAGCGTGATTTCTGCCTAAAACACAGACCCACTGTGGACAATTTTTCGTCAGCGTGGAAAATCACCGCGATTAAAAGGTGGTTCCATCGCGATAGAATCGCGGTGATAGTGGGTGAGCACCGCGGGCGTTATCGGGAAATCAATCTCACGGTGGACCACTGCGGTCGCGGTGGGTCGCGGTGAAATACAGGTACATGTGAATGAACAAGTACAGTTCGATATTTCAGACCGTATACTATTCGCAAAGTACAAATCGTCTTCTATTAACCTATACTTACCAATTAATATAATCACAGTTTGCAACTTTAATCTTTTTTCCATGTTCGCAGTTGTGTTGTGAAATCGTAAACAAAGAGTCAAGGGCATTAATACAAGTGTCGCGAAAGTTCGCAATCTGCGTGAATTGACAGTTTGATGTCTTCAAAGTACAGCCGACAAGAAACCATAAAATAACACCTTTCTCGGCGATAAAATTGGCTTCTTTTGTTTAGAGAAGCGACATGCTTAACCAATCGCGTGTTTGTTACTCAGTGGCAATCGTCCTATTATGAAAGAGCACGTGCATAGCTCCGCCTTTCGAACTTTTACAGAGAACAAAGGTGTTGGTTATGTCAATCATTGTTATAAAATCACGTTTTTTACCGACATGTTAATCAATTGTTTTGATAGTCATATTAAAAATGCAAAGATTTGTCATAGAATCGGACAACGAATTTGATGAGGTCTTTGTGATTTGACTGACGCATATTTTCTTTTTCCCGTTTTGTCATAATTTTCCGTATTTTCCGAAAACCATGTTCTTGGTCGTACCTGAAATAAAACGTAAAATATTTTTTAAAAAGCTCAATGTGAAATTATGACTCGCTAAAATCACCGCGATCCACGGCGATTTCTTATCAACAATTTTTATCGAGACTGTCACCGCGATTCGCCACGGCGACATCACCGCGTTCCACAGTGTTCCAACGTGTATCGCGGTGACTATAGTAGTGTGTCACGCTGGGCTGAATCACGGTGGTGCGTCGCAGAAGGCAAATCACGCTAGACGTAGTGTACATGTTTACACTAAAACCTTCAAAATGTCACACACAAAGTAGGCTTTGAATGTGGAAAGGTCATTTTGGCAAAATACTAAAACATAGCATGGGTGAGTTGTGAGTTTCACATACTCATATTTCAATAGATATTTATATGACTTCATTTAGTAATTGACAATAGCATAAAACATGTAAACTTTGTCAGACTCCCACGTTTTGTGTCAGACAAGGTTTCAAAGAAATCTGATTTTTTGTGTGGGTTTACTCCAATTTTGGTCTTCAATTCATATGAAGGGCGTCGTGTGAAAACGGGTCTTAATGCATTAACCATACATGCCATATGTCTCGGTCTCACCGGGATTGTTCCGGTTTCGCGAGGTCTGTCCCGGTGAGATGCGTTTTGTCCCGGTCAATCACAAAAATCGATGTTAGTGTACATGTACCATAAAACTTACATTGGGTCAACAATTAACTTCAGATCATTAATCTCTGTATCGGTCCCTATGACAACAATACCCGCTAGCCGCGTGTCAAAGAGAAGCAGTAATGATACCCCATTAACGATTTATTGATCGTTTGTCACACTTTCGCGGGATGGGGGTCATATATCCACGGTCGCTAATTGCTGCTGATTGTTGCATTTTTTGGGAATAAAAAAGAAACTGGGTTTGTTGTTATTTTTATTTTAAATGGAATAGGTGTTATCACATAATTAGTTTGGTAACGTTTGAAGGTAAGTATGAAAATAAATTGAGAACTTTTCGAGAATTAAAGATGCAAAAACAATCATTACTTTCTTTAAAATCGTATTGTTCACATAGCAAAATTTGATGCAGTTAATGACGCAGTGTATAGTGGAACGTAGCCCAGGTATAAGTCTGGTTGAGTAGTCTCCCTTGTAAATGCATTTGTTTATTTGACAATCACTGTTTATATTTGCGTGTTTCGTATAATTTCTTTAATGTCATAATTAAAAATACATGTTATCATCTATATTATTGAATAAATATGATTAAAATATATGCGTGTGTATGTTTGTGTTATTCATTTTGGGTGTTTATTGTTTGAACTATAACTATATAGACCACGAAACGGAATAGGACCTAGGTTATATACGATAAACTATTATTATTACTCGTTTTTTTTTGGACAAACTGACAATATTAATGTGTCCCGGTCAAATGTCAAATGTCCCGGCGATTTTTTGGCAATGTCCCGTTTTGGCCTGAGAAAATTATGGCATGTATGCATTAACGTTAAGTGTCGTCCCAGATTAGCCTGTGCAATCAGCACAGGCTAATCCGGGACGGCACTTTCTGCTTTAATTGTATTTTCTGTTTCAAAGAAGTCTCTTCTAAACATAAATCCACTGTAGGCGGAAAGTGCCATCCTTGATTAACCTGTGCGCACTGCACAAGCTAATCCGGGACGACACTTTATGCACATGCATTAAGCCCGGTTTTCCCATGATGCGCCTTAAATTTATATGATCTCACCATGCTTTTCAAGATTCCTAAGGTAAGGAAAATTTTGTCGCTAAATGCATGACCCCAACAGTAAGCTTTGCAAGGGAAAGATCTAAATTGAGAAAAAGAAGGTTGACAAACTTGCGTGGTGGCTCAACACAACTTGCCACACTCAACAAAAGTTATAACGCACCAAATGGAAATAAATGGAAATTGCTGTATTTTCTTTATTTATAAGAATTCCAGCTTAAAATGTCAGCTATGGTTATATGAGTTATACGTGCATGTGTTCATACCTAAATATTGGGACAACTACGAAAGAATTTTGTGTTTGCCATTGCGCAGCTGAAATTCGTATAAATAAAGAAAAATAAAACGATTTCCATTCGGTCAAATTTGTGCGTTATAAAATTCTTTGAGTGTATGTCAATACTTTGTGAAAAGCAATTAGAAATTAGTTTGATAACTATAGCCTGGATAGGAGACCATTTTAACATACGGGTAAACAAAAATTTAAATAGTTAAATGCTAGAGATTAAACATAAATGTTTTATATAAAACAAGTTTGAAAGTATTATTCACTTCAACAGATCCAGCAATTCCAAATATGCGAGTTCAAGACTGCAAAGTTCAGCTCTGGGTTATTATTACACAAAATTAATACTCGTCTTCATTTTCGAATTGAAACTCGTTTTCATTATAGATCTTTCCGTTGTCACATTATTACCAAATTGTACATGTACGTGGATGAATGTGAATGTGTTCTTAACTTTGCATGATGATGTTACATATGTTTATAGATGACAGAGGTTAGTGAGTAAGAAATTCTGTTCTTTTGTTATAACCCATAGGAAAAGCTCGCGAGCAAAATAGCAGGGTGCTGCACCCTGCTCCATTTTGGTCCCCCCTGCTGCCCCTCTGGACTGGTAAAAATAGAAATTTTCAATATCCATTGAAATTCAATATATTTTTGCAAATATTGAATGGCAAATGAAATACACTATTTTTAAAAACCTTCAATAGCAGCATTTATTTGATAAAAACCTTGGTTTCACCAATTTATTAGAAAATTTCAAAGAACTGGTCCAGCTTTCCACCCTGCCCCTTTTGAGCAGCACCCTGTACCTTTTTTGATCCTAGATCGTTCCCTAAACCCAGCTTGATTGGTTTGCAATGTGTGAATTCCTTGCCTTATTCATTAAATTTCGAGGTTTGTGTGTGAAACTGTTGTATCTGCTTTATTATTTCTAAATCAGATACAATAGTTTCACTCTCAACTCTCACTTGTCACTACATGTACCTTAGTTTTTAACGCTTCACAAGGAATACTGTTGTTTTGGAATTCAGATTCGTTATTTGACTTTGTTTATGAAATTTGATTGGCCTTCTGCTAAGACACTGTTCCTTAAGAATAGATCCTTATTGCAGTGTTGAACTCTTCCTCCCCATAGTTTGTGTTTGTATCCCTCTACCCCACTGCGTTTGTAAATGCAGGAATATTAGGCGAGAGTTTTTTTATTTCTTGGTTCTCGGATCCGCCGACCCGACTTTTTCCAAAAAGCCAAAAAGAAAAAAGAATTGTAGAATGTAACCAATATCGTAAAACTGACCTTGTGCAAGTGTTTCAACATGTTACACGGAATGCACAAAAAACGCAGAAGAAATGACATGTAACATGCATTGTGACTGTATATCACTGTATGATTCATATGATCTGTTCTCTGTTATTTATACATCATGCAACACTTTAAGTCAGAAGAAAATGCTCACGAAACTAATTAAGATCTTTGAATCATTGTATTAAATACACATTTATATTTTTGTATCAATATTATAATTAACAAATGTCATTGGTGTATATTGATTTATTAATAAGATATATTCTGTTAGTTTTCACTTCATTAACCATGCTATTATACATATAATATGGCCCCTGTCAAGCGATATCTGATGTAGGCCTACTGTGTTTAAGTGTGAGCATATTTTAACAGTAGTTTTTATATGATAAACACTGCCTTTTAATGTTACTATTATTGATATTAATGTCATGGTTATCATTCAGTGATTAAGTTGATGTTGTATTATTTAATTTTTAGCTCGACTTTTCGAAGAAAAGAAGTCGAGTTATTGTCGTCGCTCTGTCGTGTGCATCAGCGTTAGTTAAGTTTTTTGGTTGAGTTTTTGGCTCACCTGAGCACAAAGTGCTCATGGTGAGCTTTTGTGATCGCCGGTTGTCCGTCGTCCGTGCGTTCTTTGTCAACTTTTCATTAAAAAACCATCTCCTCCTAAACCACTTGGCAGATTTTCACCAAACTTCACAGGAATGATCATTGGGTGACCCTCTTTCAAAGTTGTTCAAATCGTTACGGTCCGCTGCATATGTAGGTCACCAGAGCTGAAAATATATTTAAAAAGTGTAAACTTGAAAAATCTTCTTTTCTGAAACCGCAGGGCCCAGAGGTTTCATATTTGGTATGTAACATCCTATATTGGTCCTCTGCAAAGATTGTTCAAATTATGCCCTGGGATAAAAATAAGCCACGCCTCATGGATGCAAAATTCCTATTGGGTTACAAGGTCTCAGGTGAGTGTCCTAGGGCCCTCAGGGCCCTCTTATTTTTTAAAAAGTTTTTTGAGAAGTTTTTTGAGTCCATTTCTCTAAAACTATCAAAGATATCCATTTGAAACTTTCAATACTTGTTCACTATCAAAAGGGTAATTCATTACAACAAGGCAGGTAACCCTGTGATTTGTATTTCCAGAGTTATCTGCCCAATATTTTGACTTTTTGTTTCTTAAATATATAATTTCACAATAACTATCAAAGACATTAAATTGAAACTCAAGATTCTTGTTTATGGTGCTGACCCCATTCTGCAGACACGAGGAGGTAACTCTTTCAAGGATTTTGTAGGAGTTATTACCCTTTTTTTCAACTGACAAGTTTCGCTTTAGGTCAAATTTCTCAATACCTGTATGAGGTATTGACTTGAAACTCAAAGTACTTGATCACAGTGATGAATGCATTCTGTAGACAAGAGGAGGTAACTATCAAGGTTTTCGTTTGAGTAATTGCCCTTTTTTCAACTTAGAATATTTGGGCCCAAATTTCACACTTACTATAAGAGGTATTGACTTGAAAAATACTTGATCACAGTTATGAATCAACCCATCTTGTAGACAAGATGAGGTTACTATATCAAGGATTTTGGTGGAGTTATTGCCCTTTATTCCACTTAGAAATTTAGCTTAAGGTCAAATTTCTCATGATCTGTAAGAGTTACTGACTTGAAATTCAACACACTTCATCACAGTGATGAACCATTCTATTAACAAAAGGCCAGAATAATATCAAATTCAAGAAAGTCAAGCGTCCAGCACCCGTAGGCGGTGCTCTTGTTGTAAGTAATAGTTCATAAAGATTTTAATATAACTGCCCATTTCCATTTGTGAAATACTAGTCATTAATTTACTCAAGTCTGTGTTATTTTTTACTTCGACTATTCGAAGAATAGGTGAGCTTTCCTACTACCCCCGGCGTTCGCGTCTGAATTGAATAAATTTCTTATTCAAAAGTCGTGTAACTTCAAAACTACATAAGTTATTCACTTGAAACTTGGAATATACCTTTGTCATCAACTCCAGTGTCAGGGGCAACATTCCCCATAACTCTGTTTTGTATTTTGACAGAGTTATGCCCCTTTTTCACTTAGATTTTCTGGTTAAAGTTTGTATTCAAAAGTTTTGTAACTTCAAAACTACATAAGTTATTCATTTGAAACTTGTGACTAACCTTTATCATCAACTCCAGTATCCAGGGCAACATTCGGTATAACTCTGTTTTGTATTTTGACAGAGTTATGCCCCTTTTTCACATAGATTTTCTTGTGAAAGTTTATATTCAAAAAGTTTTGTAACTTGAAAACTACATAAGTTATTCACTTGAAACTTGGAACTAACCTTTGCCATCAACTCCAGTGTCAGGGGCAACATTCCCCATAAGTCTGTTTTGTATTTTGACAAATTTATGCCCCTTTTTCCCTTCGATTTTCTGGTTAAAGTTTATATTTAAAAGTTTTGTAACTTAAAACTACATAAGTTATTCACTTGAAACTTGGAACTAACCTTTGTTATCAACTCCAGTATCAAGGGCAACATTCCCCAAAACTCTGTTTTGTATTTGACAGAGTTATGCCCCTTTATCACATAGATTTTCTGGTTAAAGTTAATATTCAAAAGTTTTGTAACTTCAATACTACAAAAGCTATTCACTTGAAACTTGGAATATACCTTTGTCATCAACTCCAGTATCAGGGTGAAAATTCCCCATAACTCTATTTTGTATTTTGATAGAGTTATGTCCCTTTTTCACATAGATTTACTTGTTAAAGTTTATATTCAAAAGTTTGGTAACTTCAAAACTACATAAATTATTCACTTGAAACTTCTAAGTTACCTTTGTCATCAACTCTAGTATCAGGGGCAACAATACCCATAACTCTGTTTTGTATTTTGACAGAGTTATGCCCCCTTTTCACTTAGATTTTCTGGTTAAAGTTTATATTCAAAAGTTTTGTAACTTCAAAACTACATAAGTTATTCACTTGAAACTTGGAACTAACCTTTGTCATCAACTCTAGTATCAGGGGCAACATTACCCATAACTCTGTTTTGTATTTTGACAGAGTTAGCGCACTTTTTACATAGACTTTGTTGTTAAAGTTTTTGTTCCAAACATTTATAAACTATACAAGGCTTCACTTAAAAATATTGTATTTTAACAAATTTATGCCCCTTTCACTATCCAAAATATGTACCAACTGAAATACTTTGAATAGTCAAGCGCGCTGTCCTATGACAGCTCTTGTTTATTTTTATTTTTATTTTTTTCTCTTCTCCAACTGGACACTTTTCCAAAAATGTTCGAGTACCAATAAATACAAAACTCTGGCTTTACTTGTGAAATTTAATATGTTTTGAATATTTTCAGTTGCAAATGAAAAATAAAAACATTGATAAAACCTGAATACCATTTTGGTCACATCCCTGTACCTTTTCTGATCCTGGGTTTTTCCGCAACATAACAATGTTTTATGTTGTATTGTAACATGATACTTGCTAATTCATATGCCTCAGTACTCCAAATCGTAGTTTATTAGCCGATAAACAACTCTAAATCGAAAATTATTTCTTAATTAGACGGCAAATTTATCCACTAGTTTTGTGGTCATGAAGTTGACATGACTGTGTCTCAGTCACATGGTAATGGGCTAATTGAAATGGGGAGAACTCTGTAGTACAGCAAAATTAAAACTTCATATTAGTGTAACTTAGTAACATCTTAATGTGAATGCTGCGGGTTATAATAACTTAGTAACATATTAATGTGAATGCTGCAGGTTATAATTGACTTCTTATATATAAGTGGTAATTTTATGCCGAACATTTGACAATTACAGGCAGTATGAAATATATAATTATATATTTAACTGGTGTTTTTGTTAATTTTGAAATAATAATTTTGTAAAGCTAATTAATAAGTACATGGAACTTTTTTGTCAGCTAGGTTCACACTACTCTTAAATCGCTGTAGTGGGTATAAACTGCTTGTAGTGCTTACAAATTTGGGAAACATACCTGACTTGCGTGAAGTGTTATACCCGTGTTTCTAATACAACATTTCATTCTGTCTGGCATTGACTTAGTTTTAAAAGGATCACATTTATGTTATCGTAAATATCATATGTGGCGCGTCGTGAGAAAAACCGGTCTTAATGCATGTGCGTAAAGTGTCGTCCCGGATTAGCCTGTGCAGTCCGCACAGGCTTATCCAGGACGGCACTTTCCGCCTACAGTGGATTTATGTTTCGAAGAGACTTTCTTGAAACAGAAAATACCATAAAAGGGGAAAGTGCCATCCCGGATTAGCCTGTGCAGACTGCACAGGCTAATCTGGGACGACACTTTACGCACATGCATTAAGACCGGTTTTCCCACGACGCCCCTCATATGATCTTCAAAACTAACACATCTAGGCTGGTATGTATTAAAGAAATTCTCTAGTTACATTTTAATGCAAATTTTAGATCAAATTTGAAATGTGAAATTTAGTAGTTTAGATTCTAATTATATAAAAATGAGAGATATCTCATCATTCTATATCAGAATAAAACCTCTTAATGCAAAATTTAATTGCCTAAATGAAATTAACAAGACAAGACAAGACAAGAATATTTATTTAGACGTGTACAATGTACATTGTCTTAACACAAACATGCATATTTGAATACAATAAGGTCAAGTAACAACATGTAAAGACATTAAGCATGGAAACGGTTAATTTTATACACATTCTATTATAGCTTTATACATTCTATAGCATGTAAAGACATTAAGCATGGAAACGGTTAATTTTATACACATATTCTATTATAGCTTTATACATTCTATAGCATCTGGTATGATATAATCCTAATTATATTATACGGCGGTTTACATCATATTATCTATATTATTTAAGATATGTGCACGGATGCCTAAAGCATCCTTGACATATTTAGAAAGTTTAATTAATTCCATTCTATTATTTGATTTTAGAAGTAAGTGGTATTTAAAAACCGATGGCCTATTATAGTAGTATTTATTAATGTACTTCTTTCTAATATTTCCAAAACAAGGACAAATACAGATAAAATGGTATTCATCTTCGATGTCTGTTTGGTTGCAACATATGCAGTAACGTTCTTCCCGTGGAAAACTTTGGACTCTGTACCTTACCTTGAAATTAACATACTGCGCTTGCAATTTGTGACACACAATTTTTTCTAGAGTGAAATTATCATATTGTGCTTGAAATTAAAATTTTATTTACAATGTATACTCGTCCTCGTCACTGTAAAATATTATTGTTTGACACTACATTACGTATTCTCTTGTTTTAACATTATGTCACAAGTGTGAAATAACATTTTGTTTTATTTCAATACTTCTATGCCATATTTATATATGTTTTGCGTGAGAGTGTCGTTAGGCATTCAAGGCTACAATACGCGTAGAGTGTCGTTAGGCATTATAGGCTACAATACGCGTAGAGTGTCGTTAGGCATTATAGGCTACAATTCACGTGAGAGTGTCGTTAGGCATTATAGGCTACAATTCACGTGAGAGTGTCGTTAGGCATTATAGGCTACAATTCACGTGAGAGTGTCATTAGGCATTATAGGCTACAATTCACGTGAGAGTGTCATTAGGCATTGTAGGCTACAAAACGCGTGAGAGTGTCGATAGGCATTATAGGCTACAATTCATGTGAGAGTGTCGTTAAGCATTATAGGCTACAATTCACGTGAGAGCGTCGTTGGGCGTTATAGGCTATAATTCACGTGAGAGTGTCGTTAGGCATTATAGGCTACAATTCGCTTGAGAGTGTCGTTAGGCATTATAGGCTACAATACGCGTGAGAGTGTCATTAGGCATTATAGGCTACAATTCACGTGAGAGTGTCGTTAGGCATTATAGGCTACAATTCGCTTGAGAGTGTCATGAGGCATTATAGGCTACAATTCACGTGAGAGTGCCGTTGGGCATTATAGGCTACAATTCACGTGAGAGTGTCATGAGGCATTATAGGCTACAATTCACGTGAGAGTGTCGTTAGGCATTATAGGCTACAATTCGCTTGAGAGTGTCGTTAGGCATTATAGGCTACAATACGCGTGAGAGTGTCATTAGGCATTGTAGGCTACAATTCACGTGAGAGTGTCGTTAGGCATTATAGGCTACAATTCACGTGAGAGTGTCATGAGGCATTATAGGCTACAATTCGCGTGAGAGTGTCGTTAGGCATGATAGGCTACAATTCAGTTTTACAAAATGATTCAGTGTGTAAATGATAAGCAATTTAGGCATGATTATGTATGATTAAACAGTACAAAAAGTTGTAGGATGTTAATAATACAAAATATAATTATATTATGAGACAATTATTCATACAAAATGTCAAAGTGTGTAGATAATAGTAAAAATAATCAGCATGATGCTTGTACAAAATATCTTAATGTATGAATGCTTAAAAACATAAGCATAGATCAATAATTTGGTTGTACAATATGTAACAGTGTGGTAATAATTATAATTACCGGTATTATTATGTTCACTTTATTAGCGTGTGTTACTATAACAAAAAAAAAGAGATTGATATACCATAGAAAATGGCATTATGTTACTTACACAACACCACGGTGTTAAAACGAATCGGTAACTTCTCCGTTAAAATAGCCCAAAATGCACCCTCTCCGATAGAAATCATCTCTGAGAACTACAGGTAGGTCACTGTTTTATCTATATATAGCTTACTGTCACCAAAAATCTGAGATATTTTGGTTTCACAGAACATTTTGGACTTAATACTGCTATTTCATAAAGGAATTCACCCAATGACATGATCTGTTTCCTAGAAATAGTGAAAACTGTTGGTTGCCGTTTGCCTATTTCCGCAATATTTTCCATCGTTATTCCCTTTGTTTCATTAAAACCTTACCAGGGTTGCCACTTAACTTGAAAAGTCAGGGAAAAATGATGCCAGGGAAAAGTAGGGAAAAATGATATTTCTTCAAGGTCAGTGAATTGTCAGGGACATCTGGAAAATGGTCAGTGAAAAATAAAATGTTAGAGAAGCCAGGGAAAAGTCAGGGAAAATTGAATTCTGGGTTGATGTTAAAAATGTTCAGTGGCTATGACAGTCTCTAAGCAGTATTTATAAGTATTTCCAAACACATTTTGGTGCGATAAACATAATGTTAATGTGTTTGAATCAATTGTGTGACTTTTGAAGACTGAAAGGCCTTGCAACCCTTGCCTCCAGAGCAGTCACATACATCCTAACTCTACAGTGTGTTAGTCAATAATAAATCAAACGGATGATGAAATGGTTTTATAGTTTATAAATCAAACATGCATGCTTTAATGTTAAGGTTACACTTACTAATAGATGAATAATAATAGATCTTCAGATAATTATGAGTAAATTGAGTTTCAGACATGAGTAAACAACCAATATTTAATGATGCTTGGTTGACTGACTGTTTTCAGCATGGATAAGAAAGGATTCAACGAATGTCAAAAGAGAATGTTGTCTTTTGTGTGGTGGAGGATTTTTGCTTGAAACTATTGGAAAGCAAGCTTTTAGAAGCCATGCAAACGGAAAGAAGCACCAAGATAAGTTTGCAGTAGTATCCAAAGTGACAAACATTCCTTCTGCCTTTGTAAAGGTTATAAATCCTAGTAGCTCCCATGAAGCAGAGTTACTCATTTTTTTCATGTGCACATTATTAAGTTTCATGTAATTCTGGTGTTTGATATATCTGAAACAAAATAAATATAAACAGTGGATTGGACGGCTGTATGGGAGGAGGAGGCCAAAAAATATTGTGGTATTGGTCATTGAAAAGTGGAATTTAGTCAGGGAAAAGTCAGTGAAAAGTCAGGGAATTTCATTTTTTTCAACAAAGTGGCAATCCTGCTTACATTTCTGGAGTTTGTTTCAACTTAAAATTATTACCCGAGGTTTTTTTATTGTTATCTATAACTTTATAAGCGAACAACTGTGGTAAATATCATAGTTTTTGGTGGCGGTCAGAATTGAAAGGTACCTGTAACCTCTTCGTATTAGTGTTTGTGTTTTACTCATTTTAGGCTGTTTTCATTGAATATAAGCAGTATTTGTCATTTTGGGGTATATTTACTTAAAAAAATATGGACCGACAATGCACTCAACACGCATTGGTAGAACCTTCAGGTTTTTATTACAGAGGTAAAATATGTGTGTTTTAAGACTGTCTGAAATTGTTTTCTTTCATTTTAGTTCACTTTTGCATTTGTTAAAAAATCTACCATGCCGTTACATACCTGAAACATGCTAATGTTCCGTGCATAATGTATTTTCAATCAATTTAACTCATAATTGCCATATTCGCATGTTTTGTATACCTGCTTACACCAAAAACGTCTTGATTTAATGGAGAGGGTTCGTTTTTGGCTATTTTGAACGTATTGGTTACAGGCCTTTGCCCAGGATTTTGCTAAGGCACAGGGGCAAATACCCATGGTAGGGGTTGGGTGTGAAGGGGTGTACTCCCTTCCACGTTCCGATTTTTAAAATACTTTTCATGTGTATTAAATCAAAATCTACAGTACTTCAGAGCCAACACAGACATAAAAATAAACAGCCTTTGAATAGTTTTTTCTCTCATTTGTTTCCCAATGACATAACATAATCATAAACCCTATTAAAAAATTTATCAAAGAAAGACAAAAACACACAAGTGGCAAAAGTAATGTAACCTGGAAATAGATAATGTAACATGGAAATATATAATGACACTGTTTACCTAAATGTATACCCCTTTCAATGATGTAATTGGCATATTATTAGAAATGACCTTTAACATAGCTTTATTTATACTTCATGTCATGTTTGAAATGTTCAGGTCTTGCACTCTCCAACACTTATATCAACACAAAAATTGCATGTTAGACTTAGTGCAAGCCCTGTACACAGATTTAGAAAGCTGTTCTTCATGGTTTCTGCTGGTGCCATTGTTCATGGTTGAGAATCCCCTGTCACAATCTGCAAAAAAATGTATTAAAATTTGTGTGTGTGCTGCACACATTTAATTACACTATACAAATGAAAGGTTTAAATTAGATGACTAGACTTAAACTCTATGCTACATGTTTCTGTACATGGTGGTGAAACGGACTGCAGTGACAGAGCCACAGACTCAGTTGCTGCATCATTTTGTCTTTCCACCTAAGTTGGACTAGATCTAGATCTATTGTTATTATTTCATTATAAAATTAGTAATACACACTTTGCCTGTAAGCAAATTCAATGTAGTAGCTCTAAAGTCAAAATTCCATGATATAAGACTGTCTTATATACTAAGACTGATTGACTCTACATCAAACACATTGCCTCAACATTACATCATGCTAATTTACTTACCCAACAACATTCCAGTGGGGAACATTTTCCATGTCAGTGGTCATCTCCAATGATTTCCAACCATCCTCTATAGCACCTTTGAGTGGTTGAGCATTTATTAACAGGTAATTCCAACTCCATATCTAACTGAACTTGAAGCCATTAATCTGCTGTTGACTATGGCCATTAGTCAAAACACACAGAAGCCGAAAATTACCACATGGTGTTCCTCACCTCTTAGCTCTGTGTAACTCCATAGCTGCTTTCATAAGATCTAAAAATAGCTGCTGTTAGATGCTTATTGAAATTATACTGTTCTGCAGTACACTGATTTGGGGATTTTAAGCGTTGCGGTGACAAGGATTTGGAAATTAAGGCACAGCGGTGCCGCTGTTCTTAAAGCGCCTGGGGAAAGGCCTGGGTTACCAATTCGTATTATCACCGTGAACCCTCAAACATTTTCTCACACATTTCAATTCACGAAAATTTTTAGTTACCGGTATACAGGTTATTTTCAGATATCGATACATATGCTTTGTTGGTGGTCTGCAATAGCCACAGGTCTTATCATGCATGTATTCTGTGCAGCTAAGGCCAAACAAAATAAATTCTGTGTTTGGGGCAACCCGACCCTACCTAGCAAAGACCCCCGACCCTAAAGTTTTTAGTGACTTGTTTTTTCCGTGAAATCCGTATTCGTCAGATTTGAGATAATTTTCAATAATTTGGACCAAAATGTGGCTTAAAAAAAAAAGAGTAAAAACCCCCACCTAAATCCCTTTCCCTACCTAACTTTTTTGAGACCTGCGTCCTAAACACACAATTTTATTTTGTTGGCCTAAGGCTGTTATGTTTTTTCCAACAGGAATGCAAGGCCCCATTGGATGACTTCCTATTACCGGAAGCCAGCGAGTTCGTACAGGATATTTATGCCATTGGAACTCAGGAGAATGCCATGAACAAGTTAGAACTATGTTTTGTTTTACAGTATAAGAAGATTTGTTGGTGAAGAGGAGATATATCATTTTGGCTATTTTGAAACTGTCATCCAGTGCTCTTGATAAAAATTTAGTTAAGGGACCTGTTCACAGATCGACGAATTGACAATTTTTCAACTTATTGTCACCGAATCCAAAAATATAAGAACAGTGTATGCAAGGGAGCAAAGTAACACTACGGACCTAGAAATATACTGTAAAAACTGTTTCGTTTATGAGTAATCATCAGTTGAAATTGATAAAATTATAAAGCCTTTGTAATGCTAAACAATGGAATAATTTGGAGTGTATCTGTTGTTTTCGTTGAAACTGTTGACATCACATGGAACACTTACATAATGTAAATAATGCAGGGTGATATATAGAAGTCGGAATGGCCGAGTGGTTAAGGAGATAGCTTTTTAATCCGGAGGTCCCGGGTTCGAATCCCGGTAGGACCAATTTTTTTCTTTTCTTTTTTTTTTCTAAATACTTTTCTTGGTATTATACTAGAGTTCTTTGGTCCGATGCATAAATCTGTCAAGTTAAGACATTTAATGGCATACTTCAAAGAATGTGAATATCTGTGAACAAATCCCTTTAAGGGGTAACAGGTAAAAATGGGGTATTTACCCCGACTTGGGCACAACAACTAATATATCAATGTCTGTATTAAAGATTTATAAACATTGTATCAACAATTGCTGTTCAGTGTATATGTACCTTTTTTCCATCAAAAATATAGTGAGAAAATTATTAACACGACCTATTATTTGGATATATATATGAGGCGTGTCATAGGAAAACCGGGCTTAATGCATGTGCAAGTGTCGTCCCGGATCAGCTTGTGCAGTCCACACAGGCTGATCCGCGATGGCACTTTCCGCCTACAGTGGATTTATGTTTAGAAGAGACTTCTTTCAAACAGAACATACCTTAAAAGCGGAAAGTGCCGTCCTGGATTAGCCTGTGCGGACTGCACAGGCTGATCCGGGACGATGCTTTTTGTATATGCATTAAGTCCGGTTTTCCCATGACACGCCACATATATTTTTCTAATGTGAAGATATGCCTCATTTTCAAATAATTTCACGACCAAAATGTTATTAGCCATTGGCTGTTTTGACTACTGATAGCACTAACACAGAAAATAGTTTTCCTGGAAGTAAATAAATAAATTTTCCACTTCATCATTCCAGAAAAGAATGGGAGATTACTCTACAAGAGACGATAGGCCCGTCACACGTTTTATTCCACTCCGTCTCTCATGGTGCCCTGCATCTGGCTGTCTACATACGCCGAGACCTGATCTGGTTTTGTACAGGTACGCAGGCGCTTATACAGGATTTTGAATTACAGGGTGTGGAAATATTCAATAACTGAAAATGGCTGTCAACAAATTGCTTTTAGGCTCTGTTAGATGTTAGGATAGATATCAGAAAGGTGTGATATCGCCAAAAAAGAACAATTGAATAAACATACTGAAGAACCTACTAGTCTTTTGAACACTGGAATGTGGCTGGATCGCCATATAATTAACCAGTAGACGTACATAGATTGCTCTGCCGTTATGGTTGTCCAAGGATATCAAGTAAATAGATTATGCAGCCATGTGCTTTTATTTACCACTGAAATATTAACCCATAATTGGTCAACGCAATCCTTGATTGATACATATCTACTGGTCATTTCGCTCCACTTCAGGTGATTCATATATAGACTTGCTTTAAACGGACTTGTTCACAGATTTTCGCATTTTTGGAAGTATGCCATTTAAAATCTTAACTTTGACAGATTTAAGCATTGGAACTTAAAAAGCCCAAAAACGAGAAAAGTATGTAAAAAAAAAAGAAAAGAAAAAAAATGGTCTCACCGGGGTTTGAACCCGGGACCTCCGGTTTGAAAGGCTATCACCTTAACCACTAGGCCATTCCGACTTCTATACGTTACGCTGCATTTTACTTTGTATAAGAGTTCCACGTGTTGTCAAATATTTCAACGAAAACAACAGAAACACTCCAAATGATTCCATCGTTTAGCGTTACTAACGCTTTATTCTTTTATCAATTTCAACTGATGACTACTCATAAACGAAATGGTTTTTACTGTATATTTCTAGGTCAGTAGTGTTATTTTGCTCCCTTGTATTGACTGTTCTTTATTTTGGGAATATGTGAAAAACAGTTGAATAATTGTCAATCAGCAATCTGTGAACAGGTCCCTTTAATATGTACTATTAATATGTTTCAGTTCCCGAGGAAGACATTGTTCAGACACGCGCTGTTACCATGGTGAAGACAAAAGGGGCGCTTGCCGTCGGTTTTCAGTTCTTTGGAACATCCTTCTTGTTCATCAACACTCACTTTGCTCGTTAGTAGCTTTAATTGTTTAAGATGAATTTGCTGTTTTAAGCGTTTGACCTTACATCAAAACTTGACATTATTCAAAAAATTTCATTGGAAATTGAGAAAATGTTCTGTTTCTTTTTCTTATATCAATTTTCTGTACTGTGTAGAAAATGTATTTCTATTTAAGGTTACACAATACTAATAATACTAAAGAAAAGAATAAGAATATATATAAGGCATGTCGTGGGAAAACCGGGCTTAATGCATGTGCTTAAAGTGTCGTCCCGGATCAGCCTGTGCAGTCCGCACAGGCTGATCTGGGATGACATTCCCCTTTTATGATATTTTCTGTTTCAAGGATGTCTCTTCTAAACATAAATCCACTGCAGGCGGAAAGTGTTGTCCCGGATTAGAATGTGCAGACTGCACAGGGTGGTCCGGGACAACACTTTACACACATGCATGTAGCCCGATTTTCCAACGACACGCCTCTTATGTGCCCTAACATTCCCTAATAAATTTTATTTATAATGCCTTGTATTCTTTTAAATTAACTACATGTATTTGATGTCAGAGTATATGCCAGATTTTTTCATAGTCCCTCAAATCATGTTTTCAGCGGGAGATGAGAGGAAAAAAGAACGCCTGGATGACTTCATGAAAATTACGAAGCAACTGAATCTTCCGAAACAAAACGTCAATGGATCGCCCAACTCCAGCTCTTCAGGTTTTGAGTTTGTTTTCGTATTTAGTTGGTTGCAGTAGTTAAATAAAATTGGTCATTTGCAGTATTTTTTGAGGTTTTGCTGAATCTGTGGATTTAAGTAAAACTTCCTTTTATATAATTTTACATAATTCTGCAAAAACAATAAGTTATGCAGTAAGCAGATAATTATTAGAAAGACCCTAAATAAATAATTGTTACAATGTGCTCTGTAGAATATGATAACTTGCAGTACATTTCTTATTATATATATTTGTCCTTGCCTCATCAGACACATTTAACAACACATGGGCCGGGCTCGGCTACCTCAGTTGGTAGAGTGCTGAACTCTCAATCCGGGCTTCGGGAGTTCGAGCCCCAGCCCATCCATATAACTTGTGTGGGATTGGTTATGAAATAATTTCTATAGCCATTCTCCTCCTACCTCTGAATCAAGCATGGCAGTTGTCAGTTACTGGCATAAGTTTGTGCACATAGTACCGGTAAACCGCTTAGATCGGTTAAGCTTGCCCAGGAAAAGTGTGAGTAGGTTAACTGACGGCAATTATATGACTGAAATACTGTTAAATGGGGGAAAAATCCAAAGAAACAAATAACAGCACATTTACAATACTCTTAGTCTTCATTGTTTGCTGTGTTTCTTTTTTTAGCAGAAACCATATACATAGTTGTTAAACTGACGTTCTAACATGACACGCGCAGAGTTTTATAGAGACAAAGAACAAAATTCACCGTTGTTTAACTACCAATAAACAACCCGAAGAAATAATTCCGAAGCTGTAAAACATAGTTTGCATTGAAATTGCAGGCAATGCGGTCAGATCATGTTAGATTCTAAATAATTTTAGCATTATCGTTGTTTATTGGATAATAAACAATGATTTGTTGTTCTGCTGCGGTATATTGAACCACTTGGGCCTATGCCCTCCTGGTTTAATTCTTACGCATTAAAACTCCAAATTGTTGTTCATTAGCAGATAAACAACTCTAAATCAAACATTATTTCTTAACTATTCATTCAGTTTTCATCAATATGATTGATGTCACAATGGATTTGCATTGCTGACTCACACTGATGTCATTACTACATTGTATAACTATGTCGCTTTTTCGAAGGTTTGGTGTGCGAAAACGGCTGGAGCATACTAAAAATGTAGTTCTAGCTGTTAAATTATAATCATCATAAATTAAAAACAGGGTAATGGCCAATAAACATCAATGAAACAAAAAATACTTCCTTAAATCCATACATAATTTCTAATTTCCGGCAGACGTGACCACTCGTTATGACTCTTTTTCTTTAAATATATCTGTAATTTCTAATTTCAGATGGACTAAAACTACCCATGCAAAAATTGTTCTTGAAATATATCTAAACATTTTAATTTCTGCCAGAATATACTCAAAACCATTGTCTATTGGTCAATAAACAATAATTAAAAAAAACACTTCTGTAAACACATACTTTCTAATTTTTCCTAGACGTGACCACTCGTTATGACAGCGTGTTCTGGATGGGTGACCTCAACTTCCGTATCGAGGTCTACAAAGGCAAACAGGCTGTGGAGGACATTGTGAAGTACATCGAAGAGCAAGAACATAAAAACTTTGAGGACCTAGTGGCGGGGGATCAGTTGACAAAATTGATTGTCGAAGGTATTATGGATGTTATTTCAGTTATTAACCAACATAGGGAAAGATCTAGGATCAGAAAAGGTACAGCTAGGATGAAACTCAAGAGTAGCTGGGGAAAGCTGTTCAGTACTTTGACGTTTTCAAATAATTTAGTTTATCCAGGGCTTTTATCATTCAAATGCTAATTAAAGTTTATATACATCGTCTCTTTGTTGTCCAAATGCATATTGGGAAAAATATAATTCATTTCAAAAGACACGCAACATTCCTATGTTTACCAGCCCAGAGGGGCAGCAGGGGGTACCAACATGGATAGTGTGTACTGAAATCCGAGTCATTAATGAATTGTGGGTAATTTTAGTGCTATTAATGCATTTTGGGTAATTTCAGAGGAGATTAATGCCTTCTGGGTAATTTCAGTGCACTCAAAGCATTCTGGATAAGTTCAGCGCAGATTAATGTGTTCTAGGTAATTTCAATGCAGATTAATGCATTCTGGGTAATGCCAATGCAGATAAATGCATTATGGGTAATGCCAATGCAGATAAATGCATTCTGGGTAATGCCTGTGCAGGTTAATGAATTATGGGTAATTTCTGTACACTTGGAAGCCATTGCAATTGTTTGTTCACAATGTTTCAGGCAAAGTCTTTCAAGGGTTCCAGGAAGGTCGAATAAACTTCCGTCCAACTTACAAGTATGACATTGGAGAAAACACATTCGATACTTCCCATAAAAACAGAATTCCATCGTATACAGTGAGTGGATAAGAACATAATGAAATTTACTAGGGATGGCAAAACTATTCGAATATTCGATTGAATGATCGCTTTTCGAATCGTTAAAACGTCATTTGAATATTCACAGAATTGTACTGCTTTACAAAAGTATTTTTCTTTCAATATAAAAAAGGATTTTATCAATAGATACCTAAACTTAATTCCGTGTTTTCAATAGAATGGTCCCGTGTCACGTGTCAGATTAAGAGATATTGAATATACGGGTAAGTGTCAGCGGCCACTCGTCTAGTTGCCAGTAAGACACGCCTTCATCAGACAACGTGAAAACACAAGGGTTAATTGGAGATTACACTTTAAAAGTGCAACAAAATTGCAAAAGCAGCATGCCCACCAACTTTAAAAAATTGGGGTACATGTACCCAGAGCCTTTTAAAATTTGGGGTACACAATAAAAAATGTGGGTACAACTAAATAACTCCTTGGTTTTTATACATACCTATGTTATAATGTAAAAAAAAGAAGTCTTTGTTTATATTCGAGTACTATTTAATAACATACCAGTATTATAATATCTTCGCACAAAATTCACAAAATTTGAGTGTCCAAATTAAAGCATATCCGAAATCGGAAATAACGATATTTTACGATCAAAGTCGACAACTTGTATTGTAAGTTAGGGATCCCCATATAATTTTACTATTGAATGGGACAATATAGCGCGTGTTTTGCACGGTATTCATTAATTACACCCATTTACATGGACTCCCTTTTCTTTTAAAGAACCATAGAATACCAGTATTTTTCGCAGACAACATGTTCATTGATGCAGAATGTTCCAACCTCCGCGCAGAGATTTGAATGGTTCCGAGCATAGCATAACCGTTAACCGTAGGGGAGGTAACCACTGCTAGGAGTTTGAGAGTGTTCTTGAATGCAGTGTAACATAGAGTAGCCTCCCTTTCATTGTAAATATCAGGCGACCGGTGTGCATGTGCCTAAATATCCGTCAAATAAGTCCGCTGTCAACATAGACGAGAATGGGCAAAAAATTAATGCACCATTTTGTTAGAAATATTAATGCGTGCAAGTACCCACCAGTCTAAAAAATTTCAGTGCACCATGATTTTTTTTTGCGTGTTTCATGCAGTGTTTTGCGTGAATGGGCAAGCTGCAAAAGTGCGATTTACACATTTAGCAGTCATTTAAGCCTAGAAATATTGCTCGAATTAAACATATGCTTATTGACAGGCATGTGTCCAAAGAGATTAGAAATATGTGGGTTAGGGAGTAGTAATAACTTCTCCAACAAAACAACAATTAAATCCGTCACCTTTACTTCTTTAATTTACTTCTTAATTGCGCGTCATGAATGTTTTTGAATGTTTGTGCAATTTGTTAACTTAAGGAAGATTTTACTCGGTAATTGGTACTGAAACCTTATACAAAAAGTTTCATATGTCAACTAGATAACAGAGCTCAAAGTAGTACATATGAGAATATTCGATTGAATTAAAATGCGAATACCGATTTTGGTATTCTATGCCATCCCTAAAATTTACCTAAACAATTTGGTTTGTACAGTTTAGTTTCATTATATGAGGCGTGTCGTGGGAAAACGGGGCTTAATGCATGTCCTTAAAGTGTCGTCCCGAATTAGCGGGTGCAGTCCACACAGGCTAATCCAGGATGGCACTTTACGCACATGCATTTAGCCCGATTTTCCCACGACACGCCTCTGATATGTTTATGAAATAAAATTTGCAGCTAATTATATAAGCTAAAAAAGATATTGAAAGATACTAAAATCTGTCATCAAATCCTTTTAAGAACCAATAAACTACAAAGTTCATAAAAATCCTGTCTCTGTTATCTACACCTTAGTTAGTTTGATGGATAGCATGTTAAGACAATTACTTAAAGAAAATCTGAGTCAAGTTTGTACTAAATATGAGTGTCTTCTTAATTAAAACCTACAATTTACAGGATCGTGTGTTATTCCGAGCCAAGAAGAAAAACTCCATTGTCTGTACGCACTATGATTCTGCGAGGAACATCACGATCTCTGACCATCGTCCAGTGTTTGCAATCTTTGAGGCGGCCATCCAGCCTGCTAGGGACTGGTGTGTATCTATTGAAGACCCTCGAAGACCCATAATGCAATAGACCTGTCCAGTTTTATGTCCCTGGCATCTTGATACATGAGGCGCCTCGTGGGAAAACCGGTCTTAATACTTGTGCGTAGTGTCGTCCCGGATTAGCCTGTGCAGTCCGCACAGGCTAATCCGGGACGGCACTTTCCGCCTACGGTGGATTTATGTTTAGAAGAGACTTTCTTGAAACAGAAATACCATAAAAGCGGAAAGTGCCGTCCCGGATTAGCCTGTGCGGACTGCACAGGCTGATCCGGGACGACACTTTACGCACATGCATTATGACCGGTTTTCTCACGACGCGCCACATATAGTGATTGTCCTATCCGTCCATCTGTCCATCCTTGATTCCTACATTTTGCTGGTTCGTCTACAACAAACACGGCTTGCTACAACACTTTGATATTTTTACAATTGTTGCTTATGACCATTCCAGTTCCACCCATATCACCCAATCTCACTTTGACCTTGACCTAATTTGGACTTAAAATAAATCAAATGGGCTGTGCAGCACCAACCGGGCGCATGTGTGTTTGTTACTATCATTTAATCTTCTCCCCAGCTATTGTTAAAGTATTCATTGCCATTCATCGAGAAGCTTTACCACATGTGCGAAATAGGTTTACCGTTTAACACGTGATATCCAGGTACAATGATTGGACAAAATACTAGATTGATTTGCATATTGTTGACATTAGTCTGATCTGATTAGTTCAGTTTCCGTTTTTTGTTTCTTTCAGCTCTCTTCCATTGGCAGCCGGACAGTTTGACAGAAGTGTCTACACTGAAGGTAATATTCTGTGAAGCCAAATGGCTGTGCCATCTTCGTGCAAGTGCAGATAGGCAATTGAGGCTTTCAGATAATTAAAAAAAAAAAAAAACTCAGTCCCTATCAGAAATGTGTACAGTTTTTACATTTTTTTCCACTTAAGTTTTGTAGCAATATTTATTTCACCTAAAATTCAGCCTTGTCTAAGTCCAGTTATTTTCTAAACTTTCTATGAGTTTGAATATATTGAGACTACTTCTTCAGTGTTGAATTAAGCAAAAATGTCTTTAAAAACTTTGAAACGTATAGGCCTTTATGAGTTGATTAGTCGTCTGCTTAGTTTTTGTGTTGCCTGAAAAGGCGACTATAGAGGTTACTTTTGGCGGCGGCAGCAGTGGCGTCAGCGTCCCCTTCAGTTTGTGCAGACAATAACTTGAGAAGTTTTTGTCCGATCATTTATTATGAAACTTTAACAAAGTGTTAGTAGTCATGAAAGGTTGTTTACGTTGGATGGTCGGAATAATTGCTCTTATTGGACCGGAGTTTTAGTGAAAATTAATGGAAGACAACATAAAATATGACTTCCAAAATGTTAAATGATGTCACCAAAAATCTTCAATATGAAATAATTTTTTGCCTCGATAAAATAATTATAATGTTAACATGTATTTCAGCAAACCGACGAAGATCTATGAAAATCGATGTCATTAATGCTGTACAAAATGAAAAGTCGAGCAAAATGTGCGTCATACAGTGAGGAAGAATTCCAGTCAGTCGCTAGAAGTAACATGGGATGCATTTGATGTGAAGGCATTTATTTAAGATGATAGGTTTAATACAGGGGCGTAGCTTCCTTTAGGCACGTGCCTATACATTTTCTGAGATGAAAAATTTAAATATGCCAAAAATGCAGTAAAAACAAGATGGGGGATGGGGTGAGTGGATCTTTCTTGGCTGTGTTGATTCTTCATTGTTTAACGAGTCGATTACACTAATATATAATAAATTTCATGAAACACTCGCTTATTTTACAATTATTTTGTAGAATCAGGGTTTAGCTGAAGTTAGTTGTTTGTAGCCACAGACGAATATAATTCTCCTGGCCCAAATTATCGCTTACAGCGTCATTTTGTAGATTTCGCCTATTGTACCTATACATTTTTTGAACCCAAGCTACCCCCCTGTAATACATGTACGCACTAAGCGAACAATTATTTTCAAGGTACAATAATGATAATGGATTAGCTGTTGAAATAGACTGTGATATTGTGGTCCTAAAGATCTGAGAGGTGTAGATTGTTGATTGATAATAATGTTTTCCATTGTTACTACAAAAAAGCCTTTATATAATTTTAATCAGGCATGAGAGGAAACCAATTTTGTACACATTAATTTCTTGATTTTATAAATGTTACCTTACAAAAATTGAAACTTAAGTGAAAATATTTTAAGATAAACTTGAGATGTTTCTGGAATACGGCTCCTGGAGCCAAATTCATAAAGCTTCTAAGGGAAATCTTAAAGTAAGCTTCAGTGAAAATTAAAATAAAGTAAGCTAAAGTGAAAATTAATATAAAGTAAGCTTCAGTGAAAATTAAAATAAAGTAAGTTTCAGTGAAAATTAAAATAAAGTAAGCTTCAGTGAAAATTAATATAAAGTAAGTTTCAGTGAAAATTAAAATAAAGTAAGTTGCAGTGAAAATTAAAATAAAGTAAGCGTCAGTGTAAATTAAATAAAGTAAGCTTCAGTGACAATTAAATAAAGTAAGCTTCAGTGAAATTTAAATAAATTAAGCTTTAGTGAAAATTAAAATAAGGTAAGCTTCAGTGAAAATTAATATAAAGTAAGCTTCAGTGAAATTTAAATAAAGTAAGCTTCAGTGAAAATTAAAATTTTTATTTATGTGAAAAGCAATATTGTATATTTGAAATATGGTCAAAATGAAGCATTTGTTGATTTTTTTAAAAGAAATTTACCGTACTTCAGTTTTTACCAAGGTGTTTAATGGATATGAGATCAGACATTCAAGTCAGCATAGTTCAGTCTATTACATAGAACTGTCATAGTACAATTAAAGCAAAGTGAGAAATACTCCGGTCCATTCCGTTGGTAATGAACTTCAGAATTTTATTAATTAAACATACTGGTATATTTTAATTACGGTATATATATTTATTTGCAGTGTAGTGTAATAATTCTTTAAAAGTTTTTTTTAAGATGACACCAATATTTGTTTGCAACTGTAATTACAAAAAGTTGTATCTTGAGTTTGAGACCAATTTTGACAAACATTGTGTGAAATACATTCCAGGCTGTTACTATACTATTGGAGGCAGATCAAGATTTATCACATGCTATACCTTGTTTTCTGTGTAATACAGCCATTAAGAATATTTTTTATCTTACACGTGTGTAAGATAACATTTTGAGCGTTTTCATTGGCTACATATTCTTTGACTGACCAATCGCATGATGTTATCTTGGTGAAATGACGTCACGAGGAATTATCAACATCTTTTGGTAAAAGTTTTTTTGGTCTAAAAGCATGTGATAAAAAAGATCCAACACGAGTTGTCATTTCATACCTTATTTTATGAAACTCGTCCAGGAAGCTCGCCAAAGGCTCGCTTACTAACAAAATAACTGAACTCGTTTAATAAAATATTGTATGAAATGACAACTCGTGTCAGATCTTATATATATATTACTGTAAAGACATTAGAATATAAATGATCAACATTTTCGTCACCATTACAGACTTTATGGGATACATTTATTTGCTTATGTCATTAGAAGATGGTAGCTTTGCCTCTTTATTTGTATAGAAATATAGGTAAATAGTAACTACATGTACTATATAATCTGTATATTGTTTAAATTAATGAAAGAAAACCTTGTGTAAGTAACTGAAAGTTAAATATTTTTAAGTTGGTTGTCCATGAAAAAAAAAAATTAAAAAAGATCAAAGTTTGAATCAAAGTAAGTGGGTTTTGGTGGGGCACACATTTTTGCAAGGAACCTCAAAAAATGGTATTGCTGTGATATTTTGAATCCGCTGTATATGTTTTTGCCTTTTGTGTTAAAGTATTTATTTATATATGTGCTATATGTTTAATATTGCATAGATTTTTATAATTTATCATTAGATTGTTATATATTGCATGGATATATGTCATCTTTGCACAGCGTCACCTTGTTTTGTTAATATACATGAAATTTGTGTTGTTTTTATTTCAATGGCAGTTACATGTAAGTTTTGAAACGTGCTTTGGAATTTTGTTTTAAATGTTTCCTACATAGAATCAAGTCTGATTGTTTGGCTTTTTAAAAACTATAGAATCCTTAATCAGTAAATTTAACTGCGATTTTAACGGAGCAGCTGTTTGCATGTGAAAATTTACAAGGCGTGTCGTAAGAAAACCGAGCTTAATGCATGTGCGTAAACAGGCCTTTCCCCAGGATTTGCTAAGGCACAGGGGCAAATAGTTGCGGTTGGGGGTGGGTGTGGGAGGGGGGGGGATAGCCCCTTCCATGTTCGATTTATTTTTATTTTTTATGTGTACTAAATCAAAATCTACAGTACTTCAGAGCTAACACAAGCACAAAAATAATCAGCCTTTGAAAAGTTTGTTTCTCTCTTTTGTTTCCCAATGACATAACATAATCATAAAATTCACACACTATAAAATTTATCAAAGAAACACAACAACACAAGTGGCAAAAGTAATGTAACCTGGAAATAGGTAATGACACTGTTTACCTAAAGGCATACCTCTTTCAATGAAGTAATTGGCATATTATCACAAAATTATCAGAAATGACTTTAAACAAAGCTTTATTTTATACTTCATTTCATGTCTGAAATGTTCAGGTCTTCCACTATCCAACACTTATATCCAGCACAAACATGTTACGTTAGTGCAAGCCCTGTACGCAAATTTAGAAAGCTGTCCATCATAGTATCTGCTGGTGCCACATGTCCAGCTGGCTAGCTGGTTTGGTAAGATCTAAAAATAGCACACTGTATACACCTCTCACTGTGTTCAGAACTACCTGGCTGAAATGTCATCTGCTGTTATTGATTTTTGAGTGTTAGACACTTATTGAATTTTTAGTTCTGCAGTACACTGATTTTGGGATTTTAAGCGTTGTGGTGACAAGGATTTGGAAATTAAGGCACAGCGGTACCGCTGTTCTTAAAGGGCCTGGGGAAAGGCCTGGTAAAGTGTCGTCCCGGATTAGCCTGTGCAGTCCGCCTACATTGGATATATGTTTAGAAGAGACTTCATTAAAACAGAAAATACCATAAAAGCGGAGAGTTGTCCTGGATTAGCCTGTGCGGACTATGGGACGACACTTTACGCACATGCATTATGCCCAGTTTTCCCACAACACGCCTCACTAATTAAGGCTGTTAAGTTCAGCTGTTGTGTTAATGCTTTTATAAGGCATTATGTCCATATCTGTTAGATATATCGAGGATATTTGTTGGTTTTGAAAGAATATCGATTTTAATTCATGAGAGATCATAGACATTTATATTTTCATGAGTGGCTGAAATATATTTTTCTATGACCACGAGTGAATAAACAATCGATATTCTACCGAAACCTACAAATTTTCTTTTTTATTTTATGCTTTTTATGCCGTTTTGTTACATTTTATGGGCTATCTAAATGCGTTAAATTAAAAAAATCGTGGGAATTATAATGTCATGAGCCTGTCATCATTGACGGTATGTTTCATTTACTGAATTAAATCGGTAACCAGTGCGAAACTGAAATTTACCAGAGTGATAATTTTAACTGTTTAAAACAGTAGAGACGCAGTGACATCTGAGAGAACGCTGTACAATCTCTGTGCAAGCGCCACTGACAACCACAGGGTTAGTTCGCACTGCGACCTCTGCGCGCCCGTGGATGGAGCTCCTTTGGCGTTTTAGGAGACTTTACTGCGCTGCTATGGCGACCTTATCAGAACGCGTTCGTAATGCGCGCACCTCTGCGTTCTGCTTTTTTATTGGACGCCGTGGGATCGCCTTGAGAACGCGGCCCAAGTGTGACAGGGGTTTAAGATTGCCCAAGTATAATAGATTTTGTCTTAAAAAGTTTAAATGGAGGAAATTTCTTATGGTAACAATATATCATAATTTTTTACTTATTTTTATCAAAAAGTACACGTACTTTTGCCCGTACATTGCAAAATTGACAGACGACTGCTTCAAAAATTTCTAACACATTTTTGTCATATAAATGTCAGATTAATGTTACATCGATTATATTTATTCCAGTTTTTATTTGCCGATGTCTGACTGTTATACATGTAGATTGTAGCCATTTCTAGTAGGTAATTGCCAGTTTCAACAAACATCTTTTATGTCAATAAATGCGTCCTACTTTAATCTTTTGTAGGAATTTTTACAGTAAAACTGGTAGAAAGCTTATACCAGGTAGCAGTTCTTTGGCGTTCTCTCTAGGAGTGCAAAACTCATGACTATGATGTAATTAAATTAATCTTAAACTTAACGATTAAACAATTTGAAGCTCATATGTAAAAAGCTATTTCATTGGTCAATAATTATGCACTCCCCCACCCCCATCGAAGATGGCATGGTATATTGGTTTGCTAATGTCAGTCGGTCCATACGTCTGTAGATCTGTTCGTTGGTAGACAACTTTCATTTCCGCTCTCTAAGTACAATAGTTTTCATCCGATCGTCACCAAATTTCATGAAAATGTTTGTTGCCATAATATCTTAACCAAGTTTGATAATCAGCCAAATTGCCTCAGGAATTGTTGAGTTAAGGCCCTTGAATTATCTAAAATTGGCATTTTTAGCCGTTTCCGCTTTTTAAGTCGAACAGTTTTTATCCTATCTGCACCAAACTTGCTGAAAATGTTTGTGGTCATAATATCTTGGCCAAATTTGATTATCAGCAAAATCGCCTCAGGATTTGTTAAGTTTGACCCTTGAATGATCTAAAATTGGCATTTTTTGACGTTTCCGCTCTTTAAGTTTAACAGTTTTCATCCAGTCTTCACCAAACTTGAGGAAAATGTTTGTGGCCTTAATACATCGGCCAAGTTCAACAATCAGCCAAATCGCCCCAGAATTGTTGAGTTATGGCCCTTGAATGATCTAAAATTGATTGTTTTGACATTTCGGCTCTCTAAGTTCAACAGTTTCATCAAGTCCAAACTTCAGGAAAATGTTTGTGGCCATAATGTCTCCAAGAAGTACAGAGTTATGGCCCCTGATTTATCTAAAATTGGCCTTTTGATCAGTATAAACTACCTATATTCAACAGTTTTCATCCTATCCTCACCAAACTTGATATTTTAAACATTGCTTTTAACCTAGAGGGGGGCATAACTGTTTTACAAACAGCTCTTGTTTGAGTTGAGTCTAAGTTTAAAATTAACAAGAGATGTTTGTAAAACATGTATGCCCACCGACTTTCAGCCAAGTTGTGAATATGTGCAATTGTTAAGAATTTTTAAAAAATATGCAATCCCAAGCAGTCTCGATATATGGTATCTATGTATGAAATTTCATTAAAATATCGCGATGCGTTCTCAAGTTATTGAGCGGAAACAGTTTTTCTATTTTTAGTAACAGTGACCTTGACCCCACCCACCCCATATGCAATTCCAAGCGAGGTCTGAATATAAGGTATCTATGTATAAAGTTTCATTAAAATATCTCGATGCGTTCGCAAGTTATTGAGCGGAAACCGTTTTTCTGTTTTTAGCAACAGTTACCTTGACCTTTGACCTGTTGACCTCAAAATGTATAGACGTCTTCCTTTCCTTATAAGGTATCGATGTATAAAGTTTCATTAAAATATCTCAATGCGTTCTCAAGTTATTGAGCGGAAACCGTTTTTCTATTTTTAGCAACGGTGACCTTGACCTTTGACCTGTTGATCTCAAAATGTACAGGCATCTTCCTTTTCTCACAAGTAACCAGCATACCAACTTTCATGATCATAGGTCAAAGCGTTCTCTAGATATCGTGCGGAAACGAAATGGTCTACGGACAGACCGACCGACTGACAGGTGCAAAGCAAGATACCCCCACTTCTTCGAAGGGGGGCATAATTAGATTTGTAATCATGTACCAAGAAGTACCTGTCACTCCACTGGCGTGTCAGAACGAACCTAGTGGGAAAATAATAATAAACATTCATATTAAACGTGTCCATTTTCTGATGTTTTGTGCACAAAATTATTTTGAAATCTTATTTTTTGAAAATCTGTCCTAACTTGAATGTTACAAGTTTATTCACCGGTTATGGAAGTTTTTCCCAGATGCTTTATATTGTTATTGTAAAATGTCGCGTTTGTATGTTTTACTTTGTGAGATTCCGTCCAGGTTTTGATCACTTTTTTTAGATGCTTGTTCTTCATTATCATGCTAGATTTTTATGATAATTTGAAAAAGAACATGTGTGTATTTTTACCTTCACTTTAGACACAGTTGATGTTGCCTTCAGTAGATTTTTTGCCACTGAATCATACATTTGCTTTAAGTCTTAGTTAAGTATTATAATTTGTTCCTAAGCATCAAGTTTTTGCTTAGTCAGATAATAAACCATGGTTAGTTTTCGATGTAATTGATTAGATTTTACTTGGATCTATGTATTACTTATATCAAAGATGCCCTTAAAGAATCATTTAAACAAATATTTATTGAGAGAAAACGCCATCTTCAGTGTTCAACTATTTAAAATATATATCAGAAAAGTTAAGAACTTCCTCTTATGAATACATTTTCGTAGAAAATAAATTGTTATTCTGAATATCACTTTGTTATATATTCCCAAGAAAACATGTTGTATTACTGCTCTTTCTTTGAAAAGGTGTGAAATTGTGGACCTTTTTTAGAAACTTTCCTGAATTTCTGGAAATTGCCAACTCACATAATTTTTTCCTGGAATTTTCTAACAGTGTGCTTTAACTTTTTCCAGGATTTTTTTGTGAAATTCTCTAACAGTGAACACGCCTTCCAGAAGTAATTTTTGAAATAGTTACCTGGCTCACTAATTTCCAGGAAATTTTCTTACAGCAAGCCGGAACTTTTTCCAGAAAAATGCCAAGAGTGAAGACAAAAAAATCCTGGAAAGTGGCGGCTCGCTGCTAGAATTTTTGCCTGAAATTTTCTAATGAGCTGGCACTTTATGAGAACGTTTTCCTGGAATTTACTAATAAAAGCCAGAACTTTTTCTAGGACAAAATTTTGAACAGAAAGCTCAATTTTTTTCAGGAAATCTTTCCTTGAATTTTCTTATAGCGTGATGGCACCTTTTCCACACACAAAAATTTTCCAAAAGTTAAGACTTTTAGACACTTTCAGCAAAAAATTTCCCGGAAAAAGTGTCGGCTCGCTGTTAATTTTGTTCCTAGAATTTTCTTACAGCGAGATGGCACTTTTTCCAGGAGAAAATGTTTAACAATGAGCTGGAACTTTTTCAAGGAAATTTTTCCTGGAATCATCTAACAATCAGCAGACACATTTCCAGAAAAAAATTCCTGAAAAGTGCCTCGCTGTTACATTTTTTCCTGAAATTTTCTCACAGCGAGTTGGCATTGTTTCTAGAAAATTTGTTCTGGAAATTTCTAACAGTGAGCCGATACTTTCCAGGAAATCTTTACTGGAATTGTTCAAACAATGAAAAAATATAAGAAAAATATTTCCTGGAAAGTGTTGGCTCTCTCTTAAAAAAAATTCCTCAAAGGATCTTACAGCCAGCTGACACATTTTGCAAAAAAAAGTTCTTACTGCGAGCTGACACATTTTCCAGGAAATTTTTCCTTTAATTTTTTAAACAGAAGCAGAATTATTTGTTTCTTCAGAAAAACAAATTCCTGGAAAGTGTCAGCACGCTGTTAATTTTTCCCCAGAATTTTCAAACAGCGAGCAGACACTTTTCAGAAAAAAATTCTAACAGGGAGCTGACACTTTTCCAGGTAAAAAATTCTCCCAGCGAGCTTACACTTTTTTTCAGGAAATTTTTCCTGGAATTGTTCAAACACAAGCAGATACTTTCCAGAAAAAAATGCCTGGAAAAAGTGTCTGCTCGCTGTTAAAATGTTTCCTGGAACTTTCTCACAAGCTTGCACATTCCCAGGAAAAAAATCCAGGAAATCTTAACAGCAAGCAAACACTTCCACATTTCTCATGTTCCTAATATGATGCATAGATGGGTAAAAACACAAACCACACATAATATACATTTATCAGTATTTAATATTATAGCTAAATATTTCATACATATATTCTCAGTGATAAATCCAAGAGATAGCCTAGATGGTGCAAACTTAATTTTTTTTAAATCTAATAATACCAGTTGACATTCATGCAACATTCAAAATTTCATCTAATACATCTCATGTACAAAACTCACAATTCATACAATAATACATGTTCATAATCTTACAATAAATCAAGTTACCTACAAAATAAATACAATGACTTTGCAAAAATAAGACAATAACAATTTTTACAAAAACATGAACAATTAAAAAAACAAAAACTTCTTACTCCTCAAATTGAATGCACCCTCAGGAATACTCGATTTCTTGAAATCTGGAAAAGAGAGAAACGCAGCTGTTCGTTTAGTTTAAACCTATTTATTAATCCCCTGCCGCGAAGTGGGAGGGGGGTTATAGGAATGCCCTTCGTCCGTCCGTCCGTCTGTCCGTAACATTTTAGTGTCCACTCCATATCTCTTATACCCTTTAAAGGATTTTCATGAAACTTGGCTCAAATGTTTAGGTCATTGAGACGATGTGCAGAAGGCATGAGTCAGTCACACCCGCACAAGGTCAAGGTCACACTTGAAGGTCAAATATTCGAGCCTCCATTTCGTGTCCGCTCCATATCTCCTAAGCCTTTTGAAGGATTTTCATGAAACTTGGCTCAAATGGTTAGGTCATAGAGATGATGTGCAGAAGGCATGGGCCTTTCATGTCAGCTCAAGGTCAAGGTCACACTTGAAGGTTAGATTTTTGAGCCTCCACTTTCATGTCTGTTTTTCATGTCCGCTCCATATCCCCTTTACCCTTTGAAGGATTTTCATGAAACTTGGCTCAAATGTTTTGCTCATTGAGGCCATGTGCTGAAGGCATACGCCAGTCACACCAACTCAAGGTCAAGGTCACGCTTGAAGGTTGAATGTTTGAGCCTGTATTTTCATGTCCGTTCTATGTCTCCTGTGCCCTTTAAAGGATTTTCATAAAACTTGCCTCAAATGTTTATCATATTGAGGCAATGTGCAGAAGGAATGAGGCAGTCATGCCATCTGGAGGTCAAGGTCACACTTGAAGGTCAAATGTTTGAGCCTCCATTTTTGTGTCTGCTCCATATCTCATATGCCTTATTAAGGATTTTCATAAAACTTGCCTCAAATGTTTATCACATTGAGGCCATGTGCAGAAGGCATGGAGCAGTCTTGCCACCCTCAGGTCAAGGTCACACTTAAAGGTCAAATGTTTGAGCCTCCATTTTCGTGTCAGCTCCATATCTCCTATGCCCTTTAAGGAATTTTCATGAAACTGATTAAGGTCAGTGTGATACTTCAAAGTCACCTTTAAAATCTAATGAAGGATCACGGAGGGGGATAAAGCTGTCCTTTGGACTGCCTTATTTTTCCTAGATTGCATCAAAAGCCATAGGATTATAGAGACACTAGAGAGTTTTTTTCCTGGGAAGAACAAGAACTTAATGTCTTTGGAAAGATCTTGAGAATGCTGCCTGAGTGGGGATCGAACTCGGGACCTCCAGGTTGCAAGGCGGACATCATATCCATTACACAATTACGACCTCATTACGAAACGCAGCTGTTAATGAATTATATTAAGAGGATGCCCATAACACCATTGCACATAACTAGTTTCCACCAGGGCCCGTATTCTCAAGTTCCAACCTTTTTTTAGCTCACCTGAGCTCTGTCAGCTATTGGTATAGGTGACCTCTCTGGCGGCCTCATATGCCGTCAACAATTTGGCCCATTATCGCGATAAAGACTACTTTTTTTTATTCAATCTTGACCTAACTTGCATAGTTTGTGTATGACCATAAAATCTTGGTTGTTATTGATAATGGGCCAAATTGGACCAGAAGCCTTAGAGTTATGGCCCTTAGTTTGTGGGAAAAAATGCAAAAATTGCCTTTTTCGTTCATAGAGACTTCATTTTTCTACCAATCTTGACCAAACTTCCAGGGTTTTTGTATTATCAAAAGATCACAGTAGAAGTCAACATTTGGCCGGATTGGACCACAACCACCAGAGTTATGCCCCCTTTTTTGTTGAAAAATAGGCAAAAATTGCCATTTTACCTTCAGTTATGGCCCCTTGAATGTGGAAAAAAATGCAAAAATTGCCTTTTTTGTTCATGAAGACTTTATTTTTCTTCCAATCTTGACTAAACTTCAACAGTTTGTATGTGGTCACACTGCAGCAGAAGCCAACAATGGGTCAGATTGGGCAACAAACATCAGAGTTATGGCCCCTTTGTTAGTGAAAAAAAAAGCAATAATTGCCTTTTTCATGCATCGAGACTTTATTTTTCATTAAAATCTTGATAAAACTTCCATATGTTTTGTATGGCCATAAGATCTCAACAGCAAATGAGACAGGCCACAGCAGTTATAGCCACTTAATTGTGAAAATTAATGCAAAAATGAATTTGTTGCACGACGGGGACTTCATTTTCAACCAATCTGGACCAAACTTGCACAATTTGTCTATGACCATAAAATCTAAAGCGAATGTCAATACAGGATGGGTAAATGGCAATACACTCTACTCTTTGAAACAAGACGGCAAGCATGACATGACCTTTGCTCAGCGGTTGCCATTATCTTTCAGAACTGCAGCATTAACACTATTCCTCCGAAATTGCCTGCGAAAAGTTTAATACCAGGGTAGACAAAATATTCCCAGGTCCTCACTTGTTCTATGTATGAGAGTAAGTCAGCAAGACTAATTATTTAAGGACAGTATAGCATACATTCCCACAAGCCTTTCACAACAGTAAGGCTTTCATCTTTTCCAGTACTCAGGTGAGCCCTTTGGGTCATCATGGCCCTCTTGTTTAGACTTTATACTTGAATAAAGCATAGTTTTGAAACTGTTCTTTTCCAAGTGCTGTAAATTTGTATCTTACTTGGTATTTATTGACTCTCATTACAGCATTCCTCATTTAGAACGATTTGTAATGACATAAGCAACATTTGGACCCAGAATATGTGCAAATGCATAAGTATTTTTACTTGAGCCTAAGTCTAATAATGGGATGGTGCATACGGCCCCAGGAAGGTGAATTTTTATTTCATTACAAGTTGCTATTTTCTTTTTTTAAACTAGTATTTCTGGGCCCGTATTCACCAACCCAACTTGCCCATTACAGACATAACGGTGGATATACAGACATTTGCAAAGCAATTTACGCCTGCTTCTTCGATATAACAATGTTGAAAAAGAGCAGTTTGGGTCTAGGTTAAAAGAAATGTTTAAAATATCAAGTTTGGTGATGATCGGATGAGACCTGTTGGACATAGGGAGCGGAAACTGCTAAAAATGCCAATTTTAGATAAATCAAGGGCCATAACTCTGCAGCTCCTGATGTGTTTTGGTTGATCATCAAACCTGAAGAAGATATTTCAACCTCAAACATTTTTATCAAGTTTGGTGAAGATTTGATGAAAACTGTTCATCTTAGAGAGCCGAAACCACTAAAACGGCCAATTGTAGACTATTCAAGGGCCATAAATCCACAATTCTGATTATCGAAAATGGCCGAGATATTATGCCCAAAAACATTTTCAGCAAGTTAGATGAAGATAGGATGAAAACTGTTCGACTTACAGAGCGGAAACGGCTAAAAAAGCTAATTTTTTATAATTCAAGGGCCACAACTACACAATTCCTGGAGCGATTTGGCTGATTATCAAACTTGGCCGAGATATTATGCCGATAAACACTTTCCAGAAGTTTCCACAATTATTGGACTTAAAGAGCAGAAATGAAAGTGGTCTACCCACCAACAGACTCACCGACCGACAGACCATAATAATTCTAACATTTAATAGTAAGGCTCAATAATTCTACTGTTACTGACCTGCATTCGGGACATGTGAAGAACACAGTCTGTCCTTCGTCTGCAGACCTCGTCTGGCGTGTGGTATATATCATTCCTTCGTGGTCGCATTTGCTGCACTTCCTATCCGCCTATGTAACACAAAACCAAGACATCAGTAACAAAAACATGGTTAAAAAATATGCATTTGAAGATGGATGGTGATGAAAGGCTGATTGATCTTGAGTAGACAAGAAACGTGGAAATTCCAAATTTTTCGAACGAAATGCATTAAAGTCTGCACAATAATGAAAGAAAGTTCTGCGTGCAAGGTGAAGGTCATACACCTATGGCTAGAAAATGGTGACCTTGACCTTGCAACCTAAAGCAAGGTCTACATATAAGGTAATGAAGTTTCATTAAAATATCTAAATTTATTGTCAAGTTTATGAGTGGAAACCGGTTTTTTATTTTTAGCAATGGTGACCTTAACCTTGACCCCACCCCACCCCATATGCAATCACTAGCGAGGTCTACATATAAGGTATCTACATATAAAGTTTCATTAAAATATCTCAATTCGTTCTCTAGGTATTGAGTGAAAACTGTTTGTCTATTTTTATTAATGGTGACCTTCACCCCACCCACCCCATATGCAATCAAAAGCAATGTCTCGATATAAGGTATCTATGTATGAAGTTTCATTAAAATATCTCGATGCATTATCAAGTTATTGAGCAAAAACCATTTTTTTATTGTTAGAAACAGTGACCTTGACCCCACTCACCCCATATGCAATCCCAAGGTCTCGATATACGATATCTATGTATGAAGTTTCATTAAAATATCTTGATGCGTTCTCAAGTTATTAAGCGGAAACCGTTTTTCTATTTTTAGTAACAGTGACCTTGACCATGACCCCACCCACTCCATATAAAATCCCAAGCGAGGTCTTACTATAAGGTATCTATCTTTCTATCAAACAAGTGGATAATTTAAGAGACTGCTTCAGGTTTTGCTTAAATATGAGTAAAACAAGACGCTGTGTTCGATAAACACACATGCCTCCGGTTGGTGCTGGACAGCCCATTTGAATTATTCTATGTCCAAATTAGGTCAATGTCAAAGTGAGTAACGGTCATAAGTAGCAACTGTGTAAGACAAAACGGTAAAATCTAGTTAACCAAAACATAGCCAATTTGATTTATTCTAAGTCCAAATTAGGCCAAGGTCAAGGTAAAAGTGAGGTTGGGTGATATGTGTGGATTAGGAATGGTCATAAGCAACAACTGTGTAAGTATCCAAGGAATTACAGTCAAACCGGCCACAAGTTAATCGGAAAATAGTCAAACTGGCCTCATTTTTATTTCTCTATACTAATTTGCTGATAGTGTGAATTATATTATTATATAAGCCCATGATGTGTTGTTCGATTTTATAGTGGAAACAGGTTCAGGATCATAAAATAACGACAATAAATGTATGTAAATATAATTTTATTTGTTTTCTTTATCAACATTAGATACTGATCAAATACATACCAAATATATACAAAAGTGACATATGTTTAGTATATTATAATCAAATACATACCAAATACATACAACAGTGACATATGTGCATTGTATTGAAAAAGCATAATCATGTTCACAATATACACCTAAAAAACAACCACATTTCGCTCTATCAACTGCTGAATTTGGTGAATAATGATATATTATTTGGACTATCTTGGTTTTCTGGAAGTTGGCGCATGAGTTGAGTTTTATCTATGCGTCACTGGCTTGACAAAATATTCCACTATATGTTGTTTATTTGATGATATCTTCTGAAGAAGAGACACTTTCCACTGCAGTAAGCGAGTAATAAACATATAAAGGTTAGTTAAAATTCATTAGTTCACACCGTTTCAAAGTGTGAAGGCGTCTTTAACACATCAGTGTGAAACAAAAACCTTATTTCATTTTAAGCAAACGTGTTAATATATCAACAGATCTGTCTTCATCAGTCATTGAAATTGGAAAAATATTTCCTATGCTTTTTTTAGAAACAACAAAAACAAACTCGTGTTTAGATATAATCCTACATACAGAGGTAGTAGAAAAACGTATTTGAGTAATTTGAATAATACTGCGTCACTGGCTTGACAAAAGATTCCACTATATGTTGTTTATTTGAGCATATTTTCTGAAGAAGAGATACTTTCAAATGCAGTAAGTGAGTATATCACACCTTTTCAAAGTGTGAAGGCGTCTTTAACACATCGGTGCGAAACAAAAACATTATTGCATTTTAAGCAAAGGTGTTAATATATCAACAGATATGTCTGCATTATTCATTGAAATTAGAAAAATATTTCCTATCCTTTTTTTTTTAGAAAAAATACTCATGTTAAGATATAAACATACATACAGAGGTAGTAGAAAAACGTATTCGGATAATTTTAAATAAGACAATTACACATGTTTGTATATTAAATTTGATAACCTCGATCATAACCTATTTACATATTTTGTTATTCATGTGTTAAATTTTACAACAAGCTCAAACACAATTATTGTATGCTTAAATCTAATAAATTATGATTGCTATTGTTGTAGTTAAAAATATATATTGTTGATGTGTAAATAAATTAGTCAATAACTGAAAAGATCAATATAAATACAGTATTTTGTTAGCACGTGGCACCACATCTACTGCTTTGGGACCGTGAAAACACCGCGTCAGTGTCCACTAGAGATAACGATCGGCGTATATCAGTACACCAGACATCAAGGTGTTAAGGTGTCATAACATCGCGAGTTTTCTGATAATGGCAATCTTAGGGTGTTATTTGAATCTTATGTTTAATTATTATGCTAGTAACATATATGTTTGCTTTACTAATCAATTAGAATAACTCATCGTGTCTTATTGTTTTAAACACCAAGTACTCAAATGCTCAAAAGCAAATATTAATACATGTAGTAGTCATTTCAATTCAACAATGATGTTGTGATTTGTAATACTTACACCAATGGCATATCGGGATATTAATTATTAATTAACTGTAATGCTGTTAACAAATGCACATACCATACAATTAAACTATGTATTGAAGGACAAACGAACGACACACGATCGTAACAAATATCTTTATTTTTTTTTATTATAGAAATCAATTATCTGTAAATATTTAAAATATTTTCTGATTACCCCTTTCTATGTACAAACCTTAATTGCATTGTTATTGAATTTTGTGGCCGGTTTAACTTTCTTGCGGCCGGTTTGGACTTTTTGTGACCGGTTTAGCTGTATTTCTTGCAGAGTGAGGCCGGTTTGACTGTTTTGTGGCGGGTTTGACTTTTTTAAGGCCGGTTTAACTTGTGGCTGGTTTGACTTGTGGCCCGTTTGACTTGCTTCCGTATCCAAGTGCAAGTGTTGTAGTAAGCGGTGTTGGTGCTAGACAAAACGGAAAAAGCTAGTTAACCTTGTAACGACCGACAGGAAAATAACTATATGCCTCCCCCCCATCAAGATGCTGGGAGGCATTAAACCTTGATGATGCTTTATGAAACCAGTGAATTTTACCATTGGGCCTTTGAGCTGTCTTTCAGCGTCCTCCTCTCCTTTCAACATCTCTGGTCGGTTGAACTCCTTCCTTGAGCAAACCTCAATGCCATGGAAATCTACAAGGATTGACTGTTAGATATAATTGTAGAATTTTAGTATAAAAACTACAACATTGAGAATATTTCAATCAGTGTTCCCACTACCTTTATAATGGGAGTTTTACCAACCAACCCTCCATATGGAGATTTGAACAAAATTCTAAATTTTAACAAGTTTGTATTTACAATTTGAGGTACAACTGCTATAACTACCAGTATCACATCTTCCAAATCGAGGGTTTTGGTAACCGACTGTTTTTGTACTTTTTATTGCTTACAACTTGCCAATTGACTTACAATGAATTCAAACTAGAAACCTATTTCCACTAAAACAGTATTTTCAGGTAGATCGTGTTTTATGTTTCCCATTTTTAGGACGTATTTTTATTATTAAAATACATGATCAAGCACATTATTTACATGTTTTTTAAATCTTCATAAATTTGAAGAAAATAATGCAATTGAGCCTACTGTCTCTCGTACTTTTAACATTTTGAAGAAGTGAAAAATACCACTGATTTTAAGTATTACTATGCATTATTATAAAACATATAGGTATATTTAGACAGATAGACGAAAACCTAAATGCTATTAGGTCTCAAACTCATATTACGTTTCAATTTATAATGAATAGATCTTTAATTCAAGCATTACATATTAAATACACTGAAACTTAGTAATAATATAAATTTGTAAAAAGCACAAAACTAAGTTTGTTAACAGTGGTAGCTTTCTTCCATACCACACAGTGTTGAAATCCCCAGCCCAGTGGGAACCTAACTGTAAACTGCTTCTTTGTCTGGGTTCCTGATCACAAAAAAGTTGTTTTTTGCCACGAATGAGTCCCCAATTCTGTTGAGTGCTAATTTCTTTAAAAACTATGAAATGGGAATTTATATTGTACATCATTGCTTGTATGTCGATGGATATTAACTAGACATGTGTCCAAAAGACACACGTGCCCCCATATTCCGCTGGTTGTCAAAAAAACACTATACCCAAGCTCACAAGTTCACATGCTGATGAATATATCTATAAAGTATAATGATTCTAGCAGTTATAATTTTCACGTTACATGCGACACAAGTCCAAAAATGTCAATTTTTCCTAAAAAAATGACCCTTATTTCTGGAAAAGATAACATGCTGATTAATATGTTTATAAAGTTTCATCACTCTAGCAGTTATACTTTTTTGGAGTTACACGCGACACAAAAATCTTGACGAATGGACGCAGTTCAAAATACTGGTGTATGCAATGTTTTTTTAGGGCCTGCTTAAAAGGTATATAATTTTCCCTTACTTTACCCTGAAGTTCCCATCAGAATGTAAGCTTTATTTTTTTTTTTTAAACTTACCCAACTATGACAAAACTTGACTAAGATAGAGGAGTTTTCATAAACAATCCCAGCAATTTTACATCAAACCAAGTTTGTGCATAATCTTTGCTGTCATTTTTAGCAAAACAATTCATTAATGTTTTGTAACAAAGTAGAATATAACAAGAGGGCTACGATGGCCCTAGGTTGCTCACCTGATATCTATGTATGAAGTTTCATTAAAATATCTCAACAGGTTTTCAAGTTATTGAGCAAAAACTGTTTTTCTATTTTTAGTAACAGTGACCTTGACCCCACCAACAACACACGTAAAGCAATGTCTCAATATAAGGTATCTACGTATGAAGTTTCATTAAAATATCTCAATGCATTCTTAAGTTATTGAGCGTAAACCGTTTTTCTACTTTTAATAACAGTGATCTTGACCCCGCCCACCCCATAAGCAAACCCAAGTGAGGTCTCGATATACGATATGTGTATTAAGTTTCATTAAAATATCGCAATGCTTTCTCAAGTAATTGAGCGGAAAACGTTTTTCTATTTTCAGTAACAGTGACCTTGACCCCACCCACACCATATGCAATCCCAAGCAATGTCTCGATATAAGGTACTTATGTATTAAGTTTCATTAAAATAGCTCAATGCATTCTCAAGATATTTAGCGGAAACCATTTTTTAAATTTTAATAATGGTGACCTTGACCTTGGCCCCACCCACCCCATATGCAATCCCAATCGAGGTCTCAAAATAATGTATTTATGTATAAAGTTTCATTAAAATATCTCAATGCGTTCTCAAGATATTGAGCGGAAACCGTTTTTCTATTTTTAGTAACACTGACCTTGACCCCTCCCACCCATTATGCAATTCCATGCGAGGTGTCGATATAAGGTATCTATGTATTAAGTTTCATTAAAATATTTCAATGCGTTCTAAAGTTATTGAGCGGAAACCGTTGTTCTATTTTAAGTGACAGTGACCTTGACCCCACCGATCCCATATGCAATCCCCATCCAGGTCTTGATATAATGTTTTAACCAAATATGAAACCTCTGGGCCTTGTGGTTTCAGAGAAGAATTTGTAAATCATCTTGCCATTTACGTCTATATAAACCATGTGAGCCCGCGGGTTGCCCAGCTTTGACCCCAGGGGCATCATTTGAACACTCTTTATAGAGGACCACTACACAATGTTACATACCAAATATAAAACCTCTAGGCCTTAAACTTTCAGAGGAGAACATTTATAAAGTCATTTTGCTATTTAAGTCTATATAAACCATGTGACCCCCAGGGTGTGGCCAGTTTTGACCCCAGAGGCATTACTTGAACAATCTTTGCTATTTAAGTCTAGATAATCATGTGACCCATGGGGTGTGGCCAGTTTTGACACAAGGGGCATCATTGGAACAATCTTTGTAGAGGACCACTATACAATGTTGCATACCAAGTTTGAAACCTCTGAGCATTGCGGTTTCAGAGGAGAAGATTTTTAAAGTCATTTTGCTATTCAAGTCTATATAAACCATGTAACCCCAGGGGTGTGGCCAGTTTTGACCCCAGGGGCATCATTGGAACAATCTTTGTAGAGGACCACTATACAATGTTACATACCAAATATGAAACCTCTGGGCCTAGCTGTTTCAGAGAAGAAGATTTTTAAAGTCATTTTGCTATTCAAGTCTATATAAACCATGTGACCCCCGGGGTGTGGCCAGTTTTGACCCCAGGGGCATCATTAAATTTTGAGCAACCTTTGTAGAGGACCACTATACAATGTTACATACCAAATATGAAACTTCTGGGCCTTGTGGTTTCAGAGGTTGAAGATTTTTAAAGTCATTTTGCTATTCAAATCTATATAAACCATGTGACCCCCAGGGTGTGGGCAGTTTTGACTCCGGGGGCATCATTTAAATAATCTTTGTAGAGGAACACTATACAATGTTACATACCAAATATGAAACCTCAGGGCCTTGCGGTTTCAGAGGAGAAGATTTTTAAAGTCATTTTGCTATTGAAGTCTATATAAAACATGTGACTCCCGGTGTGTTGCCAGTTTTGACGTCAGGGGCATCATTTGAACAATCTTTGTACAGGACCACTACACAATGTTACATACCAAATATGAAACTTCTGGGCCATGCGGTTTCAGAGGAGAAGATTTTTAAAGTGATTTTGCCATTCAAGTCTATATAAACCATATGACCCCGGGGTGTGGGCAGTGTTGGCCCCAGGGGCATCATTTGAACAATCTTTGTAGAGGACCACTATACAATGTTACATACCAAATATGAAACCTCTGGGCCTTGCGGTTTCAGAGGAGAAGATTTTTAAAAGCCATTTTGCTATTCAAGTCTATATAAACCATGTGACCCCCGGGGTGTGGCCAGTTTTGACCCCAGGGGCATCATTTGAACAATCTTTGTAGAGGACCACTATACAATGTAACATACCAAATATGAAACCTCTAGGCCTTGCGGTTTCAGAGAAGATTTTTAAAGTCATTTTGCTATTCAAGTCGATAATAGACAATGTGACCCCCGGGGCATGGCCAGTTTTGACCCCAGGGGCATCATTTGAACAATCTTTGTAGAAGACCACAATACAATGGTACATACCAAATATGGCCACTGGGGTGTGGCCAGTTTTGACCCCAGGGGCATCATTTGAACAATCTTTGTAGAGGACTACTAGAGGATGTCACATATCAAATATGAAAGCTCCAAGCCTTGGGGTTTCAGAGATTTTTAAAGTTGTCAGTTTTTAAATCTATTTTTAGCTCTGGTGACCTACATATGCAGTGGACCGGAACGATTTGAACAATTTTGAAAGAGGGTCACCCAAGGATCATTCCTGTGAAGTTTGGTGAAAATCTACCCAGTGGTTTAGGAGGAGATGTTCTTTGAACGAAAATGTTTACACACGACGGACGACGCACGACGGACAAAAGGCGATCCTAAAAGCTCACCAAGAGCACAACAGTTGAGGTAAAAACAATGCTTTTCCAAAAAAAATATTTCTCTTTTGCCCTAAAATTCCCCATCTAAAGGGCCCCGCCACCTTTCCCCCAAAGGTGAAAAAAATCACACTAATATGCCTTGTGTTTAATCAACTGAACATTTGCCATATTATATCCCCAATTAGCATGATTTCATGATAGCTTGACATCCCAATCTAATGGTTCCTAGACCATTCAAAAAATTTGGAAAAAAATCACTGATCTATACAGGCATCTAACCTCGGACATCTATTTTAAAGCTGCATTTACAGCACATGACGACATCCTCTATACCAGGCAGGGGCAGCACAGTGCCACAGCGTGGACAGAAATCCAGGTCCGTTACAAACACTTCTCCTTTAGCAGACATGACTTGGTACGTGGTCTGCACTGAAACGACATGGATTAAATTCAGTAGAAGTCAAGATACCAACTTGTGTTGTGTCTCTAATATGTAAATGAAAAGACTTTAAAGGACGACTTTCCACCGCATAAATGGTCTTTTCACCAGTAATACTGCCCTTATAAAAAGTAGGTCAATATTTGCCTAAGGACTTACAATAACGCTAATGACATAATGTTCGTCGTCGGTTTGAGCATTTTTTTTATAGATTGAAGAAAGATTGAAAATAATAGAGCTGCTAAATATAAATCTGCATATTTTTATTTAGCAGATCTATTATTTTCAATCTTTCCTTGCAGTTGTTCATCAAAGTGCATATTCTCCCAACCCAAACGTTATATATAACCTGCAAGCTGATTGGTCAGTTGGCTTGTAACCAGTATTCTGATTTGTTCAATTACTATCCGTTTTGAGCATCAAGATCAATATGCAAATTAACTTCTCACGCCTGTACTTTTACTTTTAAAGGTTTTATACTTGTTTTTAACGCTTATACACTTGTTGCATTAATTAAGAAAAATTATTTCTAAAGCAGTTATTACTTTTCTTCTTATTATTAACCAATATACATTTAGGAACAGCCTTTTTATGTATTTCTGATATATTTTTAAGCTTAGATTTTTAGACAGTTGGCGGAACCCAACGGTCTTTTGAAAGGGTAATTTCCAAAGCAGGTATAACGGAAAACTACTTGTTTTCTTTGCAGGCTATTAGTCAGTAAATCGAAACCAGAAAGGGTCCTTCTTCAAAACAGCAAAATTTCACACCAGTTTTCTTAAATTTTAATTATTCAAGATATTAAAATGTATGTAATATGCATTATAATGTGTATATCATGTGATTTATTACAATTACAGTTTGTAAAAAGGTCATTTTTATAAAAAAATAACTTTAAACTAATGACACCCCTACTTTTGCTATTTACTTGTATGTAACCGAAATATTTACTGGAGTGTCCTGGAATAAGGCCATCAAATTAATGCGCTACAATGGTTATTTTTGGCACGTTGCGAAAGTGTTTCTTCTTGTTACCAATTCTCATTCTGAATATTATGACAACAAAGGACTGCAATTTATTAATTTAAACTGTACTATGGACAATCGAGAGCTTGCATAGTATGATCTATTTGGACTCAATAGGCTACGAACAAAGATCTATAAATAAACATGTTTATTTATAGATCTTTGGCAACAAAGCACTAAACATCGGTGCGCCTATCTACTACGCGTCATCGGTTATTCTGGCCCATGCAGATTGACTTGTTTTCTGGCATGTATATAATTCCGTTTGCATAAGATAATTAACTCAAACAAAATATGTTTCCGTTACTTACAAATTAGATTTCATTATGATGTCGTATACTATTGAATAAGAAGCCAAATTAGTTTTAAAAGGTGGGAATTGAACTTCATTTAAACAATTGTTTCCTTTTGGCAAAAATGCACTCATAATTCACATATTTTTTGTTTCTTTTGTCGCCAACAGTCTTTCTACGCTGTCAGTGTTTTGATTATATAAAGCACCGTACCCACACTGCAAAGATCAGGTGTTCACACCCTTCAAAAGAAGGGATTTAGATTTTAGTAAGCAGAGTTTTATATGTTAAGCAGTGTGCTCGGGCAATGGTTTCATATAGCCGAAGTCCCGATGGTAAATAACCCTCATCCTGCGCATGCGCTACCGCCGAATCCGGTTGAAAAATAAACATTGAAAATATATGACAGTGACATTATTACAAAGACATTATAAACAAAACCAGTGCGTGTTGATAGACGAAGCCACCAGCGACCCTCGCCAGCCATTCCAAATTTTTGCGTCCGGACCATTTCGTCCGAATTAATACTCTAAACTACATGTGTTTACCTTTTAGGCCTTAGTAATAGTTTACACCAAATAGCAGTAGTTTATGCCAGTTATAGGCAATATTTACGGTAGTCAGGTTGTTTACAGGTATGGTGCCAAACCCTTACCCCACCCACTCTTTTTACATGTGTATTTTTTTTAGCTACATCTCAAGCTAGTTTCTACAAGCTGTGTCCTATTAATTTATATTGTGTCCACCACCTGTTTTGTAGGACTTCTGTGTTTTTTTTCTAGAACCTCTGTCTTCTTTTTTGCAGTCTTTTACCCGTTTTATAGTTTTTTAGGCTTATTGCCAGTCTTCCAATCTTAAAATTTTATTTTTTCTCCTATTACTAAAGGATGGTAGGTGGTAAACATGATTCCCGTACCAAGGGCGGTAGTGAAAATCTATCACCCTTACTGGGGGAGGCTTTGAGTATGCAGGATCAGCACCATGTATCATATAACACTATGCAATTCAAGTGCCCCCTACAGTCATCCGGCCAGGCAGGGAAACTAGCCTCCCTGTTCCCTATTTTCCAGTTAACGTCACACCTGGCTAAGGCCATGCCCGGCCTGGTCCAGAAGACCATTCCACTGGCATCGGGAAGTATCCTGCTCCATCTCAAGTCTGCTCAAAGTCTTCAATCTGTACTTAGCAAAAACATCTTTAAACTTGGCCATCCGTGCCACTCTTCCTAGAAATCTAAGGACTGTTTATGCCACCTTGGCAGGCATACCAGAAAATGAAGACCTTGCCCGACTTCGCAACTCCCTTGTTTTTGATCCCCATCTTAATTGCGAACTTTTTTCACTTGATAGACTTAACCCCCCTAGACCCCCTCCTAAAGGCTTTCCACGTCTTGTTCATGTAACCTTTGCTACCGCTGGTTCGATACCCAAATTTCTTGCAGTAGCAGGCACAAACATAGTCATTTGAGTCAGGCCCATGCCAGTAACCCCCCCCTCATTGTTTTCATTGTCAGTCCTTTGGACATATAGCTGGTCGCGGTGGCTGTAAAAATAAACAACGGTGTAGTCGGTGTGCTGGTTCCCACGGGGCCAGAGATTGCCGCAAAAACTACCGCTGTTGTGCAAACTGCGGTAATCTGCACTCAGCAGCCCACCAAGGATGCCCCTCTTACCTACGAGCCCAAATGGTGGCCACATTAGTCAAAACGGTGGGGGTTACCAGGTTTGAAGCTTAGAAGCGGATACTAGCACGGTCACAGAAACCCGTGGCAGAGAACCCCCCCTCAGAAGCAAACACTGGTACAAGGTCATACCCCGCCATGGCTACCAAACAGGTATCGGTCCCCGAAGGTAGCCCTAGTTGTTTAATCGTTGACTCCCCGGAGATCTTAGGTAGGCTCCAGTCAACGCCCTCCACCCCTAGTTACCACAAGCCAGTCAGCTTCGTTGAGGTAAATCCCGACCACCCTATTTCTCCTATTTCAGAGAATAGGACACCTAGCCCCAGGGTCTCTCTGTCTCGGGGATATGGGGAAATAACCCTGGTGTCAACGAGCTCGGAAAGTCTGACCACCGTCTCGGACAGATCCGAGTTCAATGTCACCGGGCACGACTCCATTGTGTCCGTCCATGAGAGCATTTATGCTACCATGTCCATCTCCGGTGTCTGTGGCATAGAGGAGGAGCCGGTTGTTAGTGCCCCCACTAAGTTCCCGAGAATGGTTGACACCCAGACCTCCCCAATGGCCTCCCCCTACATGAAAACCATAAGATCTAAAGGGGACCCATTACTCCATGTTAAAGATCCGCCACACAAAGGTATCCAGTTACACCCCATTCACCTCAGTGAATTGGTGGATCTTATGGCGGAGGTGATCAAAGATCGCCGACGTCCAACTGGGTGTCATGTCAAGCCCTACCTAATTAAAAAGGTGGAGGACAGGTTTAAGAAGACACCTGCCCCCCCCCCCCTCCCAAAGTCATGGCCACAACCCCTGAACACAAAGAAGAAAGCCATTCAAAGGCAGCCACTCCTCCTCCTGTGCCCCAGCCCGGGGGTACCTCTGGCGTCGGGGGAGCGGACGCAGCGTGCGGTTCCCGGCCCCGGCCCAGTCGGCCATTGCACTCAACCGGCCGGCTAAAAACACCAAGGTCGTGCCGGAAACTTCACCCTAGAACCCCACGCTCATCCCGTATCCTCCAAATATCATCCATCAAGCGCAGGTTGTAAGCCCCACCATGGATAGACAGCTGAATATCATTTCTCATAACATAGGTGGCTTATCTAGCCACAAATTTGTTGAAATTAAACATTTTCTTGACCTAAATAATTTTATTGGCATTCTGGCGATGCAGGAAACAAAATTTTCTGATAATAATGTTAAGAAAATCCCTGGCTACAGAACAGAATTCAAAAACCATACTAATCTTGACTCTAATATTGCCGGAGGATTAGTTTTTTTTTTATTAGGGACGTTATCAACTATGAGCTAATGGGGCTGGATAATCCTTTAAAGGTTGATGTTAGTATGGCCATTGAGGTGCTGGCAATTAAAGTTTACCATAATAAGAACCGTCCACTAATATTGGTCAACATTTACTCCAGAGGGTGTGCATTTGAGTATCTTAATAGCATCAGTCAACAACTTAGGACCGTTACAGGACCGTGTGATATTGTTTACACAGAGGACTTTAACGCACACCACCCCGATTGGGGCTCCACACATACCACCACAGAAGGTCAAGCTGTGATTGACTGGTTGGAAGAGCAAGACCATGTTTTGCTTAATGACGGTTCGCCTACCAGGTTTCACTCTACCGGGGTTACTTCATGTTTAGACCTTACCGTAGCCAGCCCCTCCTTGGCCAGTACTTCTGTATGGGAAACTGTCAATAATAATTTGGGGTCTGACCACTTCCCACAATTGGTCACCCTGTGTGACACTGTTACGCAGGAGGCCGGCATCCACACCTCCCATGAGATCAAATTTTTTCTCAAGGAGGCTGATTGGGACCGGTTTGGGAAGTTGTGCTCAGACCTCTCCCTTGCAGATGTCCACTCCCTGGACGTTCAACAGTTTTGTCATAATTTACCAGTGGCTACTCTATCCATGGCGGAGCTTAGCATCTCTGTCTCCTCTGGTAAGCATAAAACAAAGAAGTCGGTACCCTGGTGGAGTCCCGAATGTGCTAAAGCGGTACAGGAAAGGAAAAAAGCACTAAAACAACTAAGGAAAAACCCTGCCGAGCACACTATTCAAAACTATAGGTCTCTTGAAAATAAAGCAAAGCAGGTTATTTTGGCAGCTAAAAGAGAAAATTGGAAACAGTTCTGTGAAACAACAGTAGCAAATAAACAGAACACTAGGGACTTTTGGCAAAAAATTCACAGACTGAAAGGAATTTCAAGAAAACCTGTACCGCTCCTTAAACATCAAGGCAAAATTGCAACTAACCACAGAGACAAGGTTCAATTTTTGGTTAAGCACTATGCTTCCGTTTCTAGTGACTCAACTTTACCCTCAGAAACTTTGGACTACCAAAAACAGTTTGAGTCACATAACAAACACATTTTGAACGAGCCTGGGGATAATAGTACTCCATTAAACATTCCATTCACACTTTCGGAACTTAAAAAAGCAATTGGCACCAGGAAGGACTCCGCCACGGGACCCGACTCAATAAGCTATGCACTGTTTAAACATACATGTATGCCTGACATTGCACTAAACGTCTGGCTAAAATTGTTTAATATGGTTTACAGCGCGGGGACCATACCACAGGAATGGAAGCAGGCCACCGTGATACCAATTCCAAAACCAAATAAGGACCAAAACGATCCAAATTCTTATCGTCCAATTAGTTTAACATCCCATGCAGGCAAATTATTAGAAGTAATGGTTAAAAACAGATTAGAACACTTATTGGAGTCAAAACATATTTTGAACCCCTTCCAGTCTGGCTTCAGGAAAGGGCGTTCCACTATAGATCAGCTGGCACTTCTTCAACATGACATTATTTTTGCCAAAAATCGAAGGAAATCAGTATTAGCAATATTTTTAGATTTGACCGCTGCCTTCGATTTAACCTGGAACTTTGGAATACTTAAAAAGCTAGCTGATTATGGTATCACGGGAAACTGTTTCCATTATATAAGGGCTTTACTGGAAGGTCGAAAGATACAGGTCAAGGTGGATGGAGAACTCTCTGATGAGGCCATAACTCAACGAGGTACCCCCCAAGGGTCTGTTATCTCCCCCCTGTTGTTCTCCATCATCGTAAATGACTTGCCGGATACTGTGAAAACCGGCATGGTCATATCTCAATTTGCAGATGACTCTGCCACATGGTTAACGGGGTCCAACCTGTCAACCCTGCAAAAGAAGGCGCAAGCAGGGCTGGACTCCATTTGGAAAAATGGGCCACCGAATGAGGGTTTAAAATTTCACAGGCTAAAACTATAGGTGTACTGTTTGGCAACCAAAGTCATCACAGTTTGGACGTATATTTAGGCGGCACCAAAATTGTTTTCGAAAAAGTGGTGAAATTCTTAGGAATGTGGTTAGATAAGAGACTTACCTTCGCTCACCACTTTAAATATTTGGCAGAAAGGTGCGAGGGGCTAAATTTAATGAGAATGCTAAGAGGCACAGGTTACGGGTCAGATAAAAACAGCCTCTTGCTTCTCTATAAGTCCCTCATACGTCAAAAAATAGATTATGGTGCTGAAATCTATAACTGTGCCACGCCAAACGCCCTTAGGATCCTTGACACCATCCAGAATAAGGCCCTTAGAATAGCCCTGAGAGCCCTGCCCTGTACTCCAATTAGCATGCTCGAGGAGGAGGCAGGGATCCTGTCCCTCCAGCTGCGCCGACAGCAGCAGACCATTCAGTACTGGGCCAGGGCCCAGACCAGGCACGGCTCAAACCGAGTACAAGCTTATCGGGGCTGGCACCCACATCATGTCCAAGATGCTGGGCAACAAGCATGTTCAGTACCCATTTGGTGCTAGCACCAAGGACCTGCTGAGGAGTGCCGGCCTCGATAAGGTCTCAGTGGCAGATTTGAGGCCCTCTCTGACGCCCCCCTGGACACTTCATCCGGTCAGTGTTGACACTTCATTATCTAACAAGCTAACGAAAGCTGACCCTCCGCACCTCGTGAGGGCAGAAACGGAATTTTTTATTAATACAAAGTTTGCTGAGCATCTAAAAATTTACACGGACAGCTCAAAAGACCCTAACTCTGGAAAAGTAGCCGCCACATTTGTTATTCCTTCTAAAAACATCAAAAGAGTACATAGGCTCAGCAACAATTTATCAATCTATTCGGCCGAACTTTTGGCAATTAAGTACTCTTTGTGCTGGATCTTGGTTAATAAACCAGCTAAAACTGCTATTCTCTCCGACTCATTATCATCTCTTGAGTCTTTGAAATTAGGGAATCTAGGCCTGATCTTTTACAAGAAATTTTGGCTCTACATTGACAGTGCCTAGAAAAGTCATTAGATGTCACTTTAGCTTGGTGTCCAGCACATGTCGACATTGCCGGTAATAACATAGATATGGCGGACAGGGAGGCAAAGGGGGGCCTCAATAGACCGGTGGTGGATGTGGGAGTACCACTAGCACCCTCGGAGGTCTATTCACTGGCCAGAGTCTTTGTACTTTGGGAGTGGCACTAGCTGACACATAGTGCATCTGCGTATGGCCATACATTTGATAGATCCTCCAAGGTTCTCAGGTGCCCAGATGTTTATTCCACCAGTATTGTACTGGATAGGTGCATAACACGTCTGAGAATGGGTGCAACACTCTTGCCGGGTAATTTCGGCAAGTATGTTTTGGGACTTGATCCCAATTGCACCCAGTGCGGGAAACCCTTCACTGCTGGTCATCTGCTGCTTGAATGTCCCCAGTCTGACAGCCCAAGAGCAACTTTTAAACAGCACTTTACTGAAAATGCTGTTCCTATTAACCTAAACACTATTTTGAACCCTGGTGGGCCAAACAGGGGTCTCTATTATAGAGCCCTTGCCACCTATCTCTTGGACTGTCAGATCACTGACAAAATTTAATTCTCTATGGGCAGCCTGTTGTGTTACCCCAATTTGAACTTTTTTTGCATATACACTGTATATTGAAATTTAATTAACATTTTGGCAGTATTTTGCCCTATTTATTCCATCTGTACGTTTATTCAACATGCAATTAGTTAAACTGGGTAAATAACATCCTTTTTACCCTAAAATACCTTTTTTGCCTGAAATTAGGGATAATATTCAGTTCACTACTAAATTTGCAGTTAAAGGGAAATAACCCTAAAAGGTTTAATTTACCTGCTTTTACTTAATACAACTCTTTTATAGTAAAAGGGAGACCACTCCTGCCCTTGTACATTTTGTATGCATGTCAATATTCCATTTTATCCCTTATACCATCCAAGGGAGACTAGTACAGCAAACACTCCATGTCCCCTATCTAGGACACACAGGCTGCCCATAGTCTACACCCACTGAGCCGCGATGGTTGGGGGGATGCCATCACTCCTATGTATTGCTCCTCTCCTTTAATCCATGCTTGGAAATGCCCCGGCCTTAAATCAGACCAAAGCCAACCTGGTTGACTTTGGTTACCTTATTTTAAGAACATTTTTTTTCCAATAAACACATTAGTGTACTTATACAACTTTCAGAGTTTTAATTAAACCCGGTCTTAAAGCAGTTTTTAAAGTATATGAAAGGACGGGCCAGTTCACTGTTTTAACTATAATATAATCTGTTTGTGAGCAGAACAGTTTTAAATGTACAAATCTTGTTTCTTAATAGCTACATACATATATTGTGTATTTGACACAATATTTTATTCTTAATTACTAATGTGCCTTGATTATAGTGCACTCAATTAGTGTGGACTTTATCCCATAGAACTATACTGTATTAATTACGTTGTTGTTTTCCATTATCCCTTTTATCTCTATGGCATCCCCTCAAAACTCTGGTCCCTACAGCCGCCGTGCCAGCTTGCATCCCTCCACACTCTTCAAATCCGCCTACCATCCTATATTCTTATCCGCCATGTAAGCTATTTTACGCCACCCGGTGGCTAAGTACATCTATTATTATGTCAGTATAAATACTTTGTACATATTTATGGTGTAAATATGTTGTTTTGTTATTGTTAACCGTTTCATACTTTTTACTGTGGCTCTAAAAAGGTGTCCGTAAGGCATAATACCTTTTTACTACTGTTATTTTTAATAGCCACCGAGGTGGGGAACCAGAAATCTTAAAAGTCACATTGGATATTGTTAGTAAAAGCTTCTTTTAATCATACTTCAACCGACAGGGTCTCAAGTTGGAGCATTGAAGGCTATATTCCCTGTCGGCATGTGTGAACATACTTCAACCGACAGGGTCTCAAGTTGGAGCATTGAAGGCTATATTCCCTGTCGGCATGTGTGAACATACCTCAACCGACAGGGTCTCAAGTTGGAGCATTGAAGGCTATATTCCCTGTCGGCATGTGTGAACATACTTCAACCGACAGGGTCTCAAGTTGGAGCATTGAAGGCTATATTCCCTGTCGGCATGTGTGAACATACCTCAACCGACAGGGTCTCAAGTTGGAGCATTGAAGGCTATATTCCCTGTTGGCATGTGTGAACATACCTCAACCGACAGGGTCTCAAGTTGGAGCATTGAAGGCTATATTCCCTGTCGGCATGTGTGAACATACTTCAACCGACAGGGTCTCAAGTTGGAGCATTGAAGGCTATATTCCCTGTCGGCATGTGTGAACATACTTCAACCGACAGGGTCTCAAGTTGGAGCATTGAAGGCTATATTCCCTGTCGGCATGTGTGAACATACTTCAACCGACAGGGTCTCAAGTTGGAGCATTGAAGGCTATATTCCCTGTCGGCATGTGTGAACATACTTCAACCGACAGGGTCTCAAGTTGGAGCATTGAAGGCTATATTCCCTGTCGGCATGTGTGAACATACTTCAACCGACAGGGTCTCAAGTTGGAGCATTGAAGGCTATATTCCCTGTCGGCATGTGTGAACATACTTCAACCGACAGGGTCTCAAGTTGGAGCATTGAAGGCTATATTCCCTGTCGGCATGTGTGAACATACTTCAACCGACAGGGTCTCAAGTTGGAGCATTGAAGGCTATATTCCCTGTCGGCATGTGTGAACATACTTCAACCGACAGGGTCTCAAGTTGGAGCATTTAAGGCTATATTCCCTGTCGGCATGTGTGAACATACTTCAACCGACAGGGTCTCAAGTTGGAGCATTGAAGGCTATATTCCCTGTCGGCATGTGTGAACATACTTCAACCGACAGGGTCTCAAGTTGGAGCATTGAAGGCTATATTCCCTGTCGGCATGTGTGAACATACTTCAACCGACAGGGTCTCAAGTTGGAGCATTGAAGGCTATATTCCCTGTCGGCATGTGTGAACATACTTCAACCGACAGGGTCTCAAGTTGGAGCATTGAAGGCTATATTCCCTATCGGCATGTGTGAACATACTTCAACCGACAGGGTCTCAAGTTGGAGCATTGAAGGCTATATTCCCTGTCGGCATGTGTGACAAAATGTCAAAATCTGTTAAGTTTTCACCTCTGTTATTGCACAACACCAATATTGTGCAGTACACATGTATATATTAGTATTATTCATGTTGTATATATTGCGAGATATCTAAGTTTTAACTATTATTTGCTTTTTTTAAACAGAGAATGATAAATTCTCTACTCATTACATTCATATATATGTCTTTACATGCACCATTTCAATAAAACCTACATCTACATCATGTAATATTGAACTTTGTTTCTTAGTGTACTGTAGCCTATCTCATAGGCATAAGATTACTTCTATAAGTTCCATATACACTACATGGAACAAAATTGACAATTCAAAGACATATTCTTTCTGGACATTGTTCACCGCATAGGTATCAGAACCTTATTTTTGTATATAAAACACTATAAATTTATTTCATTAAATACCACTTCGACCCAGTGGTTAAACATTTTTTAACACACCTTTTTAGATAATTAAAATAGCCTTATAACACTATTTAAGGCATTGTTCCAGATACCTATGTCTAAAGACTCCAACAAACTCTATGAATTTTCAATAGATTCATAGGGTTTAATAACTTGGTGAAGAACCCTGCATACACTACCCCTATGCAGGCCACGTATTAAGTTATTTATTCCTCTAGGCAGCAAACAATAATTATAAATAATACAAATACTTTAAAAATTTAATGTTTCCATGTAAAAGTGTCTTTTCTTATGAATTTTTGGTGAACCACACCCATTTCTATAGTAAACAACACATTATACATGTGCTGTGACCTTCAGAAACATGCTTGTTTCTGATTGGTCAACAGTCACTAACGCCCAATTGAAGTAGGTCAATCCGACTTTAAATTGCTATTTCCACCGTTTAGCATATTCCTAGTACCTTGAATCCACCTAACTTAATTATTTTAGGTATTTACTACCTATACAAGGTGTTGGTTCACCAAAATATGCTATATTATAATAATTATTAAAGCCCAAACTTGGACACTTTTTGTAAAAAATCACCGCGTGAGCGGTTTTCAATTCTCAATGACTTTACCACATAAAGTTAACATCCTATCATTCTCCAAATCCATTTATTTTTGTAATATGCTATAGTATGACCCCTGTGGCATATGATAACTACAATTCCAAATAAAAAAGTTATCTAATAACTTTTATTGTAACACCCAAACTCATTAAAGGTTTGATAAACGTTAACACGATAGCAATACCTTGACTGTGACGTCACGCGCACACACCCAATTTCGATTGGCCTACCGATTTCCCCTTGTCTCTCTAAATAGGTCAATCCTTTTTCAACATTTTTTGGCACAGAAACTCAGCTGTTTTATTGCTACTTTGTATTCTTATATACTTACTTGTTCAACACATAAAATTTAGTAATTATAATAAATAGTGAATATTTTACAAAGTAACATACAAAATAATGTCAACATATATTGTTGTGTCATAAATATAATGCAGAGTACCATTTAAATGGTGGGTTATTAACACTATTGTGTATTATATATACTGTAATTTTTATCCCCACATAGATTTTTAAAATTATGGCACCGTATCCACACTGCAATCTTTATATACGTTGTGAATTCCCATAGTGGAATAGTTATAATAACTATGTTAAGCAGTGTGCTCGGGCAATGGTTTATAAGTCCCGAGGGTAAACAACCTAACATCGTCGTCGTAAATAACCCCAGTCGTCGTCGACGTACATGTAATGTTTGACAGCTTATAATAGCGATAAAAGAGGAAAGCCGATTCCGCAATCTCGTATCTGTCACCATTGTAAGTATACATTTTTATCAACATCCTTCCTAATTACTGCTACACATAAAAATTATTTTAATAGCATTACTTGATAGATAAGATGTTATTCTTTATATAAATGTTGTTTACTTTAAGGTTTACATTCGTTAAATGGGTTATTCCGATCGGTAAATTATGTCAATTCTCGCTAGTTCCTCATTTATGCCGCCCCCCATATTTGTTTAGCTCATGAGAATCATGTGGAACGGACATGTATAATTCAGCAACCGCTTAACCTACAATGATGTTTTTAGGTCAATGGAAAGGGCAAATGTTAAGCTTTCCATTGGTTAAAAAATAATGTATGCAATTCTTATGGTTCAGGAGGAAATGCGAGCCAAAAAATGGCTATTTTCATCAGCTTTTTGTGGAAAAACTAAAGCCGAGCAAAAGAAGGCAAAAGTAGCTGACAAAAGTGTAATCCTTCGCCAATTCGATGGTATAGTTTCCTGTAAAATAAGTGTTAGCGCTTTTTAGCGCTTCGTGACGAAACGAAGGCACCCTATAAGCAGCAATCGGCCACTTCCGACAGTCTCCCGAACTATAACCGAAGTTAAGCCGAGTGCAACTCGTGGTTTTCCGATAACGTCGTAAGAGTAACGTCCTCGGATTTTGCGACACGAGGTTTACAGCTTCACGAATTTTACTGAACGTTTAACATATAGTTTTGACAAAAAAAAAAGATTCAAGCTAATTTTTTACATTATCCCACGTGTTGTACATGCATGTTGGCTGTTAATATATTGATTTGACGTAAGATTTACGATGGTAAAGCTCTTGGAAGATAGTGAAACTGAAAGTGAAACTGGACGACGATTAAGACAAATTTTGTCCAAAAAAAAATACGACAAATATTCTGCCTCGTTTTATAAGCAAAGCTTTGATCCTCAATCATCACCGTGTACACACCTGAAATGCAAAGCCTGTCATGTTAATTTATAATTGATCACTGTACTCAATATATAAAAAGAGCGTGATAATCGCATGGCATGATTTGAACAATAAAGCATGTGACACACATGCAGTAAGTGTGACTTGACTGGTATGTGCATTAGGCATGTGCTAATGGTGCAGATTGTATATGTTTATAACCTGTGTTTGCACTTAAATGCTGTCAGATTTGCTATAGTCACCTAACCCAGGTCATAGTTCTTGTAACAACATTTACTGTATTCTGCATGCTTGATATTTTAATTAACCGCAACTCTAGAAATACTTCATAAAATGCTGTTAATAACAGCATTTAGAAAATAAATTCATACGTTGATGCTTTGGTTTACTTTAAATAATATTTCTAAACGTGTTGTCATTTCAAAGGTATACCCCTGTCAGTTTACCCGTCCCATGTTCCGGTTTCGAGTTATGCTGTTAAGCTGCTACAGTTTTGCATATACATGTTTGTCCAAAGTATTGCATGATTTGCTTTTGCATATATTAATTTCAGGATTGCTCCAGTTTTTGAAAGATAATGTGCTTTGCTTTTTTGTCTTCTGTTCATAGAGGAAAAACAAGACACTGGAGACAGTGGCTTTTGAAGACAGAAATTAACAGTCTTTTTCATGTTAGGTTGTTTTCAAGATGCTCAGCCAAGAAGTCATCACAAGACTATGTTCTTTTCAAGTATTTTCTGATCAATGCTTAAATTTTTTTCAGCATTTGAACCATGTTAATTGTTGTATTCATTGTATGGTTTGAGTTCTTTTGAATGAGTGAACAATTAGTATTCCAAAAAGTTCCTAAAGCAAAAGCTGCATGGAAAGACCACCTTTCATCAAGACAGCATGTTGTTCAATACATGTATTTACATTTGTGTGGCCATTTTTTAATTACTTTGAAGAGTACATGATCTTTTTGGCAAAATTAAAAGGTACAATGTATTACTTTGTGTTTTGGTCTTCCAGAAAGGGTGGTCTTAAAACTGGACATGATGTCAGATGTATGCCTTTAGAGTTAATGAATTCACTGTTCCAAATACTGAAATAAATTAGTCTGTTATATGTACTAAGCATGTTAAAGATATATAATATATATATAACTGAGCTTTATAAATGTATATAACACCTTTTACTTGCAGTTTGTAAATGCCAAATGTTTTTGACGCAGTACTAGATACATTGTGTTTTACCCAGATTCAGTCCAGCATCTGGCTTTAATACTCATTCGATTTTAAATGATTTATTGTCTTTTATAAGTCACCCATCGTCGGATACCCACGTTCGACCCATTCCGCTACTCTCCATATATCGAGAGCTGGAGAGTAACGGAATGAATTAGTCGTGGGTATCCGACGATGTAAGTCACCATGTATGAAAGACTGTGAAAATATGTGAAGTATTTACTTAACAAAGCATAAAGTGACATGAAAAGATTACTTTGAACCTGTTTAACTGCCAGAAATTATTGCCAGATGTATTATTGACAGAATTTACATATTTGACAGAACGAAATTTGGGGGGTTACCTTCTTCAGATACGAATAACTTTGTTATTTTTCAAGACACAGTAATTTGGTTTGCAGTTTTGTTTTTCTGAAACAATAACCTTTAAAATGGTATATAGTTTTATAGGTTTTTCTAAATTAAAAAAAATCCTCTGTTATCGCTACTTATAATTACATTAATTTCTGAATGTAACACTGTTCTTTGAATGTATGGGCAGTCTTAATTAAACTCTGACAAACGCGTATGTTTTCACCTTAATGTCGTATTTTCAGAGCTTCACAGGTTGTTATTTAATCTTACCAATTCAAAATAAATGCCGATATTTGTCTTTATTTTCGTCCCGCGTGATGATGGGCGCCGCCATATTGGGTTACAATTATTTCAAATATATTCATCGAAAATATATTAAATAATATATTCTTAAGACTGCTTTGTTGAAAATAATAACTGTTGTTAATTAAAGTAAATATACATAATTTGAAAAACACGTTATTGAAATGCCAGAATTAGCACTTTAAAGCGGTAATCACACAAGTATAAAATAATTTTCGTTTTTTATTTCAATTCGTACGAAGATTGTAAACAAGAAAGCATTTTTTCTGCAGAATTCGAGTTTAAGTTCAGTTAAAATGAAGCTGATTACACACAATATGTTGACGTCCAACATAATTAAAGGAGTTAAAAACGGCTTTCCATTGAAAATTATCGTAAGTGTATTTATTTATTAAGATTGCAGAATTTTCTCATCTGTCACTTATTTTCGCGATGTCTGAATTATAAACCAGAATTATTAATGTTCACCCTTCTTCCCTTCATAACCATGTAACTGAAAATGGCGTTTAAATTAATACATTCCTTATACTGTCATAATAAAAAAGATTGAGAAACCTTTATGTATTACTTACTTACATTGTTTTCCTCAGGCTTCAAAAGTCGAAGAAAAAGAGGTGGATTTCAATCCAGAATTCATAGCTCGGATGATACCCAAGATTGATTGGCAGGCGCTCAGACAAGCTGCAGCAGATGTATTTTTGTGTTTGAATAGTTTTTATCACATACAATATGTGAGACATCTGATTATTAGTTTAAACCTTTCTATTCAAAAGGTACTCTTATTGTGCCTTATTGAGACAGTTTAGTCCGTTTCCCGAGTAAAACAGTACTTTGTGTCTTCTGGCCCAGAGAAAGATCATTCCAACGCTATCCAAGTAAGGATCAAACTCTCAACCTTCCAATCGCAAGGCGGACACCGTATCAATTACACCACTGCTAACTCAAGATGTCGTTATTGTTGAATAAAAAATATCGTTCCCCCGTATTCATTAAATGATGTAAATTTGGCACCCTGCATAAAACAGGGCTGACTTTGGTTATCTTCACAACATCTGGTACAATTTGACACATTTTTAAAGAAATGTCCCAATTAAATAATTTTAAATGCCTTGTTGAACTTACTATATCAATAATAATACCATCAAATATCTGTATACAATTATAAAATTATATAATTGACAATAAAATCTAGACTAATAAGCCCAATTCCAACTTACCATGTGCACTACACTATCCTTAATACCACAATTCCAAATGAGCCAAGAAAGACTTATAGAATTGAATGTTGTCCCTTTAAATTTCAGTTGGGTAAGCAGGAAGCCCTCCCCGAGACAGTAGTTAAGCAGTACGAGGAAAATGTGGATTTCTTGAAGCAGACTCATCACGTGCTGATGGAGGTGTGGTGGCAGCGATTTTTCTATCTTTAAATTGGATCAAAATCAATTTGCAGTCACTATAATGCTATATTGGTGTAAACAAATAACTGATTGTATCTAAAAAGATTAACATTGTTCCATATTTCAGTGCTTGTATGTCATATAATCATAGTTTGTTTTATATACAGAGTTCAAGTAATATGCAACCATATAATTGTCAGCATGAACTGAACTTGGTCACTAAAGGGGACAAGTTGTGTGGCGGCCCGGTTAGCTCAGCCAGGAGAGCACTAGTCCTGTAAGCGAGTGTCCCGGGTTCGAGTTCCGGACAACCTGCACAATTTTCTCACCCTGTGACAAGTAATAAAGATTTGCGCCAACCAATCTTTGTAACTGTCAACTTTTATATCCTAATATACTCTTTACGTAATTGTGTTTTCTTGCCGTCAATTTATTCAAGACTGTTAGCTATAAGGTTTACATTCAGCCACTCAGTTTTTGTTTTTTTAATGAACGACACAACACAACACTCCTGAACATTTCTATTGAACTCTATTCTTGTTTGCATTATTCCTTGTCAGTTACATTGTAAGTGTTGCTGTTTGCTGTTTTTCAGCTTGAGGTTGTTGAAGGGGAACTGGTGTGTCCCGAATCCGGCAGAAAGTTTCCTGTGAGCAACGGAATTCCGAATATGCTTTTGAAGGAAGATGAGGTGTGATACAAAGTTACATGGAAGTGCAATAAACAAGTTATGACATTGCAAAGCAAGTCGCAAGGTGAAAGATGGGTACCTAGTGGAAGAAATTCATGAACGTCACAGACTGGTTACCTCTTCATGGTACCTTTTCCACTTGTAAATGCATTCTGCCTTTCATGTTCGTTGTTGTGACCATTGTAACGATCAGTGAGGATTGCCATTCAATGTTAATAAATATTGTTCATTGAATTTGTTGGTATTTAGGCTTTTTCATAAATAAATATGTTTATAAACAGTTCATTGAATTTGTTGGTATTTAGGCTTTTTCATAAATAAATATGTCTATAAACAGTTCATTGAATTTGTTGGTATTTAGGCTTTTTCATAAATAAACATGTTTATAAACAGTTCATTGAATTTGTTGGTAATTAGGCTCTTTTATAAATAAAATTTGCTTTGGTATTGCATATTTTTGTGTTAATTGAGTGCAAAATAATTGTATGGTATTGGACATTTAATCTAAAACATTTTACGATGATACACGTTCTAATCTTGACAACTGTAGCAAGAGAACAATATATCATAAACATATATTTGAGTTGTGTATCTGAAATGTTGTGTGTTGGTATTGGTTGTTGTTGTCAACAATGTTATTATGTAGTGGTAATGAGAATGTGAACATTAAATAAATTGTAAAATAGAATGTTTTGTCAGTGACCAGTGCAAGTTATGAAAACATATATTTATGCAATGATACATGTGTATAACTTCGATAAAATAAAAGATTACATTCTTTTAAATTGAAATGGAACATAATGCATAATAAATTATAGTATAATAGGAACACGTCATCAAAATTAAAACTACGAAGTTTAACTTGTTTAAACTAAAGCCAGTGACTTCTTTAAATCATATGAAATGTATTTACTATTGAAAAAGTAAACCAATTGCTTTGCATATAAATGCTTTATTCAATTTTAAAGTCTACAACAATGTTATGAAGGTATACAATAACAACAGGACAGAGTGTAGAAATAGTACAAAATTATAATGCAGACACATTTTATGCAAGTATACATAATAATTGGATTTGCTCAATGCTTTGCAATAACAAGAATGAATGAACTTGACTGTTTATTTAAAACATTTCAGGGGACTATGTCATCGAAAAGGGCCCCAAGGGGGCACTTTATTTAACAAATCTGAAATACAGATATCAATACTGGCACATAACGACAGTTAAAACAGAGTATATAGAATGGGAAAAGAGCATTCTGAGATAAAAATCAATTTATAATAAGGGTCGCGTTTGTTTGGCTCTTTTCATGTTAACATTTTGACATGTTTCATTATCAAGCAGAATAGCGCAGTTGGTTAAAGAGCTGTCTACTGTTATTTCTTCGTATGGCTCCCAAGTCGTAAGTTTGATGACCCCAAGTGATTTTTTTTTTTTTTTTATTATTTTGATTTTATCTAATATCTCATTGAGTATTATATTATTTATTTAATGCAAATGTCTTAATATAGCTCATTTCTATCACCTAATATCATTTAGAGTGCACTAGAAAGCCAATTTTTCGTTGACACAGTCCCTTTAAGTCTTTTTGTCATTGAAATATTTTTCGAAACATTGACTTAAATTGAAATCAGTCTGTGTATGGAAAATGCATAAATGAGGCACGCTGTGGGAAAACCGGACTTAATGCATGTGCGTAAAGTATCGTCTCGGATAAGCCTGTGCAGTCCGCACAGGCTAATCCGGGACGGCACTTTCCTCTTTTATAGTATTTTCTGTTTCAAGGAAGTCTCTTCTAACCATAACTCCACTTTAGGCGGAAAGTGCCGTACTGGATCAGCCTGTGCGGACTGCACAGGCTGATCCGGGAGGACGCTTTACGCACATGCATAGTCAGGTTTTCCCACGACGCGCCTCAAATAATGTTAATATAATTTGATATAGCCACAATAATATTAAAATAGAAGATCATATACATTTAATACAATATCGTACATGTACTTAGAATAGTACAAAGAATAATGAAACGGCCTTAATAAACATTTACAAGAACACTAAAAAAACAATAATAAATACATCTAGTTCTGGTATAGAAATCCCTGGCTCGCAATAATTTATTATAAAAACAAGTTTTCTTCAACTGTCATGGAAATAAGCAGTTTGGTCTAGAAAGCCTGAATTCTTATAATGTGGTAATTATGGCTCCTATCCTCATTTAATACTGGAATAATGTGTATGTGTATAGCAAATTTCTGTTTCTGGTACATACAAGTACCAGTAGAATTAATTAATTGTCATTTATGTTCATATACATTTCAAAAAAACTATTACAAAAATTTGTTTCCTGACATACATTAAGGTTTTACAGAAATAAAATGTAGGCAAAAATCTTTGAAAAAGTTTGTTACATTGACTATATGTCACAACACTGAGCATCAAATAGCAACAGAACACAAGCCTGTAATATTTATTAAATTAAAATTTATTATTCTCATTCACATTGAATTTATTTGTTTGCTTCCCTTTCTTTTTTTCAAAGTCAAACTGACAAATTCCCTTATATTGCTTTTAATACCATTCACAGTTTTGCTGTTTAAATAATATCCCATAAACTTTTGCAATTGACTATTTCTGACGTTTATTCAGCCATTAATACACCTATCGCTGATGAACTTTGACCATGTGACCTTTACACATAGGCCACCTGCCTAAGGTCGGTGTTGGGGCCCTTCACAAGGGCATGCTGGGGCCCACAGAACAGCGACTTGTCTGGGCCCACCGCACCCCGTGACCCTTGAACTCTGCCTGGGTCAGGACCCTGTCTCAGCTCCGGGTTGGGACCGTTGGCTTTCGTATAGTTAGTTCTGAAAAAAAGAGAACTGTTTGTAAAACAGGTATGCCCCCTCTTGGTTAAAAGCATTCTTTAAAATATCTTTAAGTTTGGTAAAGATCAGATTAAAACTGTTGGCTAAAAAAGGTAATTTCAGATAATTCAACTCCATAACTCCACAGTTCCTAGGACGATTATGTTGATTATCGAACTTTTTTTTTTTTTGACGGAGATATTACGCCCAAAGATTTTCATCAAGTGTGGTGAAAGCATTTAAGTTCTATTAAGTATTACAGAAGTAAAATATTGTCTGTGATTTTGAAAAACACATAAATGTGTTATTTTAACATCAAATTGATCAATCTGTATTTAGTTTCAAAATTTTCTGTCAATTATTCACCAACCGAAAATAGGGATGGCAACGAATTCTTATATTCGAATATTGGAATAACGAAAACTATTTGAATAATATTTAGGTATTTGAATACTTACCTGTTTATTAAATTAATATTAATAAACATATTTAATACAGTATTTGTCCCTAAATATAAAGCGTTTTCGTGGCACCTTAGCTTCTCTAGTACACAGGATATGTGTCAAAATCTACATACAGGATGTGTCAAAATCTACCTATAGCCCTATTGTTATGTAGACGACTGTTGTTTTTGCTAGTCCCATTATAACGACCACGGTCCTTGATCAGCTCACAAGTCACTTATATGGGAAGTAGGAGATTAAAGCGTGTCCGAGGTGCTAATTGGTGTTATTGCGTACATGTGCACATGAACTCTGAAACAACATGCCACCCACCTTGTTATGTCAAGGAAACAAACAGGGATGTCAGCAAAGATTTGCATGTGCTAAATAAATGGTTTGAAGTATTTCCCATTAAACGAAATTGAAAAATCGCAATATAGTTCTAATATGTAGACTGATGTCCGTGTATTTGCCGCATTTTTCTCATTGTGCGTTGTTGGTAGCTATATAAACTACACAATTAAGTCATTTTAGTAATACATTTCCATCAGTTCACCAGTATTGCCTCCAATGATCGAATATTCGAATACTTCATCAATCGAATATTCAAATATCATTTTTGGTATTTGTTGCCATCCCTGATAATAACACATCACTAAAACATCTATGGGGACATCCTACATCTTGACCTAGGGTCCATATTCTCAAAGCTCCTTAGGGAAAACTTAAGTAAATTCATAAAATTCCTGAAGTCTCTGCCTGTTTCGTGTATAGGTCTTTTAACATTAAAATGCTGTAAACTTGTAAATATTGCTTATATGTTTAATATTGCAGCCTTCTTTGTACATAAATCATTGGATTTCACATAGAAAATTTGATCTGAGATTTTCACTTAAGTAAAACTTAAGTTAAGATTTCCCTTAGGAGCTTTGTGAATACCGGCCCTATTCTCCATCTACACTGCTATTGTCGCTATCTCCATCTACACTGCTATTGTCGATATCCATTTATGGACAATTTACTTTCATTTTTTAATTAAGTACAGTCGAAACTGCGAATCGCGATACTACAACATGATGGGATACTACGAATAAAGCAGCCGGTCCCGACCTTTTTTCTTATATATTTAATTACAAAAAGATGCGATACTACGATTCGCAACTGAACAACAAATGCGTTACTACGAACAAATGTTTCGGTCCCATCATAGCGTTTTAAATGAAATTTTAGCGCATGCTACGAATCGGACTGTCACAGAGACATTTCACACCTTCTCGAAGAAGTTTTCACACCTGCCAAGTCAGACACCAAGCCAGTTTGTTTGCACAATGGACAAACATAGTTTTAAGCGAGTATCATAACCATTTTAATCCGCTTTAAATGGTGTGCAGTGTGAAATTATTTGGGTTTGATTACAGGACTTTCGTGATTAACGATTTGTTTTTGCGAATTTGATTATTTCTTTGTAGATTATAATACTTTATTTATGCTTCATAATGCGAATACATACACAAAGGTATTGTCAAATGCAATTAGTTTAGTAAGTGTGTTAATTTAGTAAACGCGTCAATATTCAGCAAATAAACACTAAATGTAACAAGATTACCTTGCTACCGGAATTTCGAAAAGATGCGATATTATGAAAAACGCGATACTACAAACAAACTATTGTATCCCATTCATATTGATAGTATCGCGTTTCGAATGTAAATCAAATAAATTTGATGATTAAATTGTTCTTTGTTATAAAAATGGAATCTGTAAGTTTACATAATGTGTCTTTAAGATTTCGACTTGTTGGGAAGAAATATTTGTATACATAAACCAGGAGCAATATAAAAATTTGGGAAAAATACAGAAGAACCCCTGAATATTAATATTCTTAGGACCCCTGAATATGAGTATTCTACGTTTTGGACTTGATTAAACTATTAGCCAATGAAAATTTATTAAGTTGATATGTAAAAGCCAATTTTATTGATTACTTTCATAAGGCGTAAAAAAAATTGTTTGTTTCAGGTTACCCGGCCCACCCTATAAAAATCCCCCAACCTTAGAACATTTTATTGAGTTTGTCAGATATTTTTTTGTTTAATTTACCTTTTTCTTATAATTAAATGTTTTTGGATAAATAAGTGTTTTGTTTTGATCCATTTCAATATTTGAGGATATTACCGATATGTTTTAAATATTAATTTAGTTTTAGAATCTTTAAGTTGACCATTTACCCACACACAAAAAATCAAAATAAATCCCTACCTACCCTAATTTTTTGGGGCATGTAACCTAAAACAAACATATTTTTTTTACGCCTAACTTTCTGCATAAGGTTGCTCACTAACTGACAGACAAACAGTAGAGCTGCAATGATTCTTTCTATGCATCAATCTATCGATTGTGAATGACCCGATTAGATGCAGTGTTTTTTTTCACCTTTGGGGGAAAGGTGGCGGGGCCCTTCAGATGGGGAATTTTAAGGCAAAAGGGGATTTTGTTTTTAGAAAAACATTATAACATGTTTATATTCTACATTGTTATCGAACATTAATGAAATGTTTTGCTACAAATGATAACTTAGATTAACTTGGTTTGATGAAAAATTGCTGGGATAGTTTACAAAAACCCCTGTATCTTAGCCAAATTGTGTCCGATTTTGGTCAATTTGTTTTCAAAATGGAGCTTACAGTACATGCTGTGGGTAATTTTCGGGTTAATATAGGGGGAAAATATATACTTTTTAAGCATAAAATGGGGCCGAATTTCGGCCCCAAATTGACCCTAAAAAAACACTGGATTGTTGACACTAAACCAACCAATTTCGATTTGATTCTCTTTTATATATATATTTATAGATGATTTGTCATAAAACAATTAATTACAATTAGGGTTTTGCGTAGAATAACCACATATATGATGTATATTGATCATGATTGCTGTTTTAAATACTGAACGAGTTACCTTAAATTTATCACCAGTTTTCACTTTTCTAATTTATATTGATAATTATAAGGCATATATGTTAACATTAACCAATACAATGCCAGGAATAATAATAAATACAAATCCTTGCATGTCATGGCTCAAGAAAACGCAAAAACAAGCCTGTATAAAGGAAAAATGAATTGAACTGAAATATTCAACTAAATGAATTCAGAGCCTTCATTAACTTTTGAAATCTGGAAGTTTGAACTTCCTAGCCTCTGATTTTGTAAGTTTTGCTCATAATATTTGGAAGTTTTGACAGTATTGCGCCACATAGTCCTGAGCATTTCAGAAATGTAAATAAGTATAAAATTCAAGGTTTGTTTAAGGTCATTTCTTGTTCATCAGGTGTTTATAATATGCCAATTTATTCAGTTAAAGAAGTTACATTGAGCTGAATCACTTTTATTTTTCTTCTAACTTGTTTCATCCGTACATGATGAAAGTTTCATGAAACGTCCGTGGCTGCAATTTTGGAAGTCATTACACTTCCATGGCTGCAATTTTGGAAGTCCTGTGACAAAAACAGCGAGTATGTTACTCCTAAACTTCCTTTCATGCAAGCCCTGAATGATATTGAAATCGAAATCGAATCAAGCTCTTGTTGTGTGGCGGCCCGGTTAGCTCAGCCTGGAGAGCACTCGTCCTGTAAGCAAGGAGTCCCAGGTTCGAGTTCCGGACAACCTGCACAATTTTCTCACCCTGTGACAAGTAATTCAGAAGATTTGCGCCAACAAATCTTTGTAGTTTTCAATTTTTATATCCTAATATACTCTTTATGTAATTTTGTTTTCTTGCCATCTATTTATTCAAGACCGTTAGCTATAAGCTTTACATTCAGCTACTCTGTTAATTTTTTTTTTTTTTTTATTCCGCTATTGCTTAATCGTTGCAGCTCTATTCGACAGAGACATAATCTTCTTGGGGGGGGGGGGGGATTGTGAAGCAGAAACATCAAAACTTACAGAAGAAGCCCCTTATTGGGCCCTACACACAGCGAGGGGTCAGGACCCTTGGCCTCCGTTCTATTCACCGAAACGTAGACGGGTCTCTGTGGTTGCTGGGAAACCACTGGATCTTGCGGACCATGGCTAAAAATAGAACAAGAATACATGTTTAATTAGCTTGCTGGGAATTGGTATGGGAAATACTGTGCACAACTTTGAAATGATTTTACTTGTGAACGTTCATGGCTAACCATTTACTGACTTAAGTAATTTAATTAACTGGTAATTTTGCTGTTACAGTATATCTTGAAGTGTGAAAATGTTTATAACACTTCCAATTTTCATTTGCTCTTTTCAATTGATGTCATACAAAATATTGAAGAAAGTCAAGTATTTACTGACAAGGCACCTCTGTAAACACGAGGGCCCTAGGACGCTCACCTGAGACCTTGTAACCCAATTGGAATTTGCAACCCCGAGGCGTGGCTTATTTTTATCCCAGGGGCATAAGTTGAACAACCTTGAACAAACCTCTGGGCCTTGCGGTTTCAGGTAAAGATTTTTTAAGTCATTTTGCTATTTAAGTCTATATAAACCATGTGACCCCTCGGGGGGTGGCCAGATTTGACCCCAGGGGCATAATTTGAAAAATCTTTGGAGAGGACCACTATGCAATGTTACATACCAAATATAGGAAAGCTGTGGGCCTTGCGGTTTCAGGTAAAGATTTTTAAAGTCATTTTGCTATTTAAGTCTATATAAACCATGTAACCCCTCGGGGGATGGCCAGATTTGACCCCAGGGGCATAATTTGAAAAATCTTTGGAGAGGACCACTATGCAATTTTACGTTACAAATACAGGAAAGCTGTGGGCCTTGCGGTTTCAGGTAAAGATTTTAAAAGTCATTTTGCTATTTAAGTCTATATAAACCATGTGACCCCTCGGGGGACAGCCAAATTTGACCCAAGGGGCATAATTTGAACCATCTTTGTAGAGGACCACTATGCAATTTTACGTTACAAATATAGGAAAGCTGTGGGCCTTGCCATTTCAGAGGAGAAGTCATTTTGCTATTTAAGTCTATATAAACCATTTGACCCCCCCCCCCAGGCGTGACCATTTTTGACCCCAGGGGCATAATTTGAACACTCTTTGTAGAGGACCACTATACAATGTTACATACCAAATATGACCTCTAGGCCTTGCGATTTCAGAGGAGAAGAATTTTAAAGTCATTTTGCTATTTAAGTCTATATTAACCATGTGACCAATGGGGTGTGGTCTGTTTTGACCCATGGGGCATAATTTGAACAATCTTTGTAGAGTACGACTAAAGGATGTTAAATACCAAATACAAAACCTTTGGGCCTTGCTGTTTCAGAGAAGAAGATTTTAAGACATTTTTGCTATATAAGTTTACATAAACCATGTGACCCCCTGGGCGTGGCCAGTTTTGACCCCAGGGGCATAATTTGAACAAACCTTGTAAGGGACCACTAAAGGATGTTACATACCAAATATGAAACCTCTGGGCCTTGTGGTTCCAGCGAAGAAGATTTTTAAAGTCATTTTGCTATACTATATAAACCATGTGGCCCCTGGGGCGTGGCCAGTTTTGGCACCAGGGGCATAATTTGAACAATCTTTGTAGAGGACCACTATAGGATGTTACATACCAAATATGAAACCTCTGGGCCTTGTGGTTCCAGCGAAGAAGATTTTTAAAGTCATTTTGCTATATATTCTATATAAACCATGAGACCCCCGGGGCGTGGCCAGTTTTGACCCCAGGGGCATAATTTGAACAATCTTTGTAGAGGACCACTATAGGATGTTACATACCAAATATGAAACCTCTGGGCCTTGTGGTTCCAGCGAAGAAGATTTTTAAAGTCATTTTGCTATACTATATAAACCATGTGGCCCCTGGGGCGTGGCCAGTTTTGGCATTAGGGGCATAATTTGAACAATCTTTGTAGAGGACCTCTAGATATATGAAAGGTCTGAGCCTTGCGGTTTGAGAAAAGAAGATTTTTTAAGTTGACACTTTTTTAATCTGTTTTTAGCTCTGGTGACCTACATATGCAGCGGACCATAACGATTTGAACAACTTTGAAAGAGGGTCAACCAATGATCATTCCTGTGAAGTTTGGTAAACATCTGCCAAGTGGTTAAGGAGGTTTAGTTTGAATAAAAAGTTGACGACAGACGCACGCACGCACGCATGGACGATGGGCGATCACTAAAGCTCACCATGAGCACTTTGTGCTCAGGTGAGCTACAAATGTACTATACACACAGAATGCCAGCAAATGTAAACACATTAGTTATTACAATGTGGCATTTAAAAAGAGAAAATCTGTCAAAAAGAGGTAGAAATCACACCCCTGAATTATGCGCCTACATGTATCAATATTTTCCCCCAGGGTGGCAGCTGCAGACTAATTTTATTTTATGGGTTTATTTCCCCACCCTTGTGTCAAGCATATGTGTCTATATACCCTCAGTAGGAGAAGCTATAGGGTTAACAAATGGCCCGGCGGCCAATATTACCGAAATCTAAAATCTGACCAAAGTCTATTGCCCCAGGACCCGGAATCATTCGGCGTGTCAAATTCCCACTTGTCAGGAACCGCTTCCAGTCATATGTTCTGTACATGCCCAACCCTCCCTCCCCTTGGGGCAAAATATTGATAGCTGCATTAAGCAACTAATAAACACACTATATTTTTTTCCCCCCAAAAAAACAGCAAAAAAATTAAAATTCCACATGAAAATATTATAATAATATTTAAAAATATAATAAAATTATTGTAATAATGCACATTATAATCTGCAACACAAGTAACTTCAGGCCTTAAGCTTGATTATGTGATGCAAAACAAATCAAGCATTATTCCTCTACAGATGTGTGTCACATGTTGGTCACATTGAACAATCATGCAGTAAAACCTGTTTTCATTGGTCAAGGCTTGGTCATGTGACTGATTCTCAGCCTCTGATTGGCCAGTATTGTTTGCCGAGTCTTCATCCTCCAGTTTAGGTTGTTTACAGCAATTAACATTATTGCTGATTTTGTTTAGTACGTCAATAGTTGAATTCAGAATTGACTCGCTCATTCTTGTTGAAAAAGAAGAAAAACTGGTAGATCACCCATAACATAAGCATAGATTCAGTTCATATACTGAGAATTAATATTGAAGCATTGTTAAATACAATGACCTTGAGTCTATAAACAGTTGAAAAATATATATTATTTTCATATATAAACAGTGGTCATCAGTGACATTTTCACAGCACGGGAAAATTAGTAACAGTAGTAAAATCGGTATAAATGAAGTGTACATGAGGTACTGTTACGCACATGCGCAACATTGTAGCGTAGAAAGTTTTCAATGAAGTGGGCGATTTTGTAGGCATGCATTTCATCCAGCTGGAACCATGTGTCCAAAAAAACTTTTTGGCATTGTATATATTTTTTTCTTAACAATTCCGTCAATGTAATATTGCTACTAGAAAAATATATTCGAGAAAAATGGGAATATATCTTGTTGTAATATGCGTCTGTATTGATCGGAAATACCGCCAATATACCCCTTTAAATAGAACTATGGACTTTACTGGAGATTATTTTTCTTGAAACAAAGTACAGTGATTACTTTACCCATTCTCCATTTACCTTGTGACACTTACAATACGGCAAAATAATAATTGCAAAAAATGTCAACTAGTCAATCCACTAGCATTTACACCCATAGGTGTTGAGGTTTATTACAGACAAATAAAACTTCTAGAAGATTGTTTATTTTTATTTTTCATGAAACAACGTGCAATGATTACTGCCCATTCGCCATTTAACTTACAATATACACAACACTGCAACATAATAATTTGAAAAAAACTGTCCACGTAAGTCAATCCACCAGCATTTACACCCTGGTTTAATACAGACAAATTAGTATTATAGTAATTATTTTAAGATCAATAGTAATTTTACTAAATATCTTCACTTTCAGCACGTGCATACACAAGAAGGCTATAGAGGCCTTAAGCCGCTGACCTAATTCAATCTTCATGCCAACTACTAGCCCGACAGCCAGGGGCTAGTGAAATGTAGCTTAACCAGTAGAAATTCATTTATGTATGTAGTCAGGCTAGTGGCAATTTCAAGTGTTTACTATGATTGCATAATGATTTGGGCCAACCAATAAACATTCTCTGAATTTATACTGAAATCCAGCCAGTTTAAATATTTCTGTGATTTTTTTTCAAAGGGTTCACAAGTTTCAGAGAAGAACATTTTCAGTTTCCAATACACCAATTCAGAACAGAAATAAAAACTGCTGCACCTTATGCTTGATCGATTTTTCATGAATCAAAATGATTTGAAGGTACATGTCTTTGGTATAGGGTCACTCAAGGAGCATTGTGTGAATGTATGAACAACAGACATTTTCACAAACGTCAATCCTATGCAAATTAATCAATTATTTTATCCAATTGTGGCAGCCCATGAGATTTTTATTCCAATTCGCCTGCCTAGTTTCGAGGAAACTGACGCATTTGATTTTTATGAGAAAGTCAGGATTACGAATAAGATATTTCAAATAATTGTTTAAATCTTCAAAACTGTCAACGAAAAATGTTATTAGGTTATTTGTAGAAAAATTATAATTTTTGCTATGATTGCTTGTTTGGTTGCCATAGCAACCATCTCTTTATTATTTTTATTTTTGTCCGAAACATTTGTACATTCAAAGTTTGTTATTTGGAAAGGCAGTCCAGTAAATATATGATATAAATTACTTGTCCTCACCATGCTAGGTTCTGTATTGTATGCATGATAAACATTAAAATCTGTGTGAAATGTAAACATTTATCGTTATGGTGGTGTTACTTAAACTGCTCATTCGTGCTCAAAACGCATGTCTGAGAAAAAAGAATGCCATTTCCAGTTTCTACACATATCAGTGTATTCAAAATTACCAATAACTAATTTGCGCCCAGATACCGCATTTGGGCCAAAATCTCATGGGCTGACACAATTGTTGCTCGTGGATATAACATTTAACGTTGCAAAAAAAATGCTGCAAAAAATTGTGTGTTTTGGGCAGCGGTCTCAAATAAATTAGGCAGGGTCGGGTTTGAACTTTTTTTTTAAAGACACATTTCAGTAACAAAACATTGAAAATTATCTAATATGACAAATACTGACAAAACTTTAGGGTTGGGGGGTTATCGCTGGGTAGGGTCGGGTTGCCCGAAACACAGAATTTTGTTTTTGGCCTTAGTTACAAATGTTAATGGCAAAAACTGGCAAGGTCTCTGAAGGACTTACTGGGTGACTTGTTTCGCTCGTGTGTGATGTGTGCTCGACGTCGCAGCGTCATCAAATTTCATCCTCGTCTGTTGAGAACTCGAGCTCTTAGGGACGTGAGATTTCGTCTGTGAACCAGTTAATTTTCCAGGCATAGGGCTGCTGGATTTGTGCACGTTAATCTTGGAGCCCATGGCTGTAGAGGAGCGAGACGGGAAGTCGGAACCTTTCATGTATGAGTGTGCGCTGGATTTACTTGCAGATGACGCGGATGTTCTGGAATGAATAGAAATAATTTTAGTATCATTTAGTTTACAATTTTACAAGCAAAACAGAACTATGAAAATGAATATTTTAATATTAGTTTATTACTTATATCAGATGGTTAAAGCGCTTTTTTCACTTGTTCTTATGACTCCTATGTTATGAGTATGATACCCACTTGAGATTTTCACTTAAAAAAAAAAAATTGATTAATTTTTTAGCACAAAATATAATGTAGTATAGTATAATTTAATTTACATGCACTTGTATTGCAAATGTCTAAAATATCATTATGTTTGTTATGGAAGATAACTTTTTTGTAGACATACAGGCCTTTTTCTATAAGCCTCATAATATCTGAACCATTCCCAAATGTAAAATATCGCTGGTTTTTTTCTCAATTCTAACAGAAATTCCGATCTGCTACAGAATTTGGTTTGTTTTTTTCACAATCTTGAAGACAATTACATAAAGAACATATGCATTTATAAAGAAATAAAGAACAAAAGCATAACAAAACTCAATGACATTTGGCAATATGCTTAAATTTTTATTAACTGATCAATGAAAATCGACACTGACTGCAATATTTATCTGTACATCCTTTTCAAATTTATGTTGAGAAATACCCGATTTCAAACCCAGTACTTTTTCCCAAGCAAGTCACAACTAGATGCCTGTTGGCAACATGTCGAGCCCATTGTCAAGAAAGCAACTTGTATCGTAATTATTTTAAAATCTCATTTTCTAACAAGCAGATCTTCTCCTTTGACCTCTAAGTATGACCTTGACCTTTGAACTAGGGACACAGGTCTTGCGTGCGACACACGTCTCCAGATGGTGAACATTTGTGGCAAGTTATTTTAAAATTGCCTGATAAATGAGGAAGTTACAGTCCAGAAAACAACTGATGGATGCACACACTGACGCACTGTTGCATATAACGTGCTTTAATGCACGTGGCGTCACAACGTTTCGTTCATGACATCACTTCCGCCCTCTTGTATATTGTTATGTTTACATCAGTTATTAAAAGGTATCGAACCTGGGACAACGTCTTATTCGTTTTATCCACATACAATCACACGCACTAACGCACATACACGAACCGCAATTGGGACAACTAAGTAGAGCTGACCGCCGGCGGGCTCAACAGAAAGGCCTGCTCCTGGTTCCTTAAAAAAAAAATCAACATAAAATGGGTTTCACATACCCAGGCCTGGGCTCCTCATCAAACAAGCTGACGGGCTCCAGGCTGGCGGGACTCAACACGGGGCTCGGGGACCTCTGGGTCCCGGAGGTCGAAGGTCGCGAGGCTGATGTACCTGGTCTGCTTCTGGAACACATTACTGTAATCGTTAGCTTAGCGAAATATGTGCATCAGATAGAATGGTAGATGGAAATAGTCAAAGAAATGTAATGCGTTGTTATAATTGGCATATCTCTCCAGCTGTTTTGCATCCGTCTTTTCACATAAAAATGTTTTAACCTAGAAAGCATTGCTCATGTGTTTTGTAAGTTAGAAAACAGAAAACGTTGCCTTTCGGATGAAGAACATGATCGGAAATTTTCACTTAAGTACGACTTTATGTAAGGTAAAACATTTTAACCTATTAAAGATTGCTCACATGTTTTGTGTTTTACCATTTACAAAACAGGAAACGCTGCCTTTCGGATTAGGAACATGATCTGAAAAAGTACGACTTAAGGTACGACTTTTCTACAGAGCTTTGTGAATATCAGCCCCGGGCTTGCAGGCGTGTGCTCGAACACGGAACCCATATTATACCTTGTGTCATCTTTCATTCGGTCAAGGACGTTCTTCACTCGAGTCTCATCCCAATCACAGACCTGCAATGCCATCTCTATTACTGATTTCTCCATGTCTTTGTGCACGCTATGTAATTGGGACACCACTGAAATTAAACAACATTTGCTGAGTTTCCAAAAAAACTCATTTGCGGGTGTGATAACCCACAGTTTTAGCTATGAAACCTCCATACTTTATGAAAAACTCATTCAAAATTCACAGATTCTACTTAATTACCATTTAGTGAACCCTAAGTAGTGGAAACTCTGAATTGATACATGTTGTTGGACACTTAGAAAATTTATTTTTTTTAAAGTATCCAAATTTTAAGAATTAGACAAAAACATTGACTAGCAAAAAAGTCTGATAACTTAGATTCTGATGTTTTACTCATTTGATTATGGTTGTATGGACAATGTCAGTATCATTCAGATACTCCAGTATATTGCTCATTGCATTTTGTTGTTGCTACTGAGTTGTTTTCAAAATGGGTTAGGGGCCAGAAAAAACTGGGCTACTGCTTTGAAGAAAGTTTTTCGTTTAGATAAGCCAGGGACAAATGGGTACACAAAATATATATGAAAAACATGAGCAATTTACGTACGCTGCGATTTCTGTCCTTCCGACAATGCTGGTTTTGCAGGGGAAGCAACTCTAGATGGAGATACTGATCTTTTTAGAGTGGTCCCCCTTGAAGCCGAATTTGCGGAGCTTTTCTCAGGTGCGGTGCTAGTTGCCGTAGGCCCCTTAGCAGACGGGTTCCTGTGGGTCTCGGGGAACTTCGGTTTGAAGCCCAAATCTTCCAAGACTTTGCGCATTGTCTTCTCATCTCCATGGCAACTGAAATCAGGCACAGATCTCAGAATGTGTTACCTCATCCAGATTATTTTAAGTTACTGTAATAAGGTCTGTATCCAGGACTCTCTTTGCCATTCAACATTTGGCTACAACTATTTCTTCATAAAATACTATAAAATACCTCAACTCTGTAGAAACTCCATGCAGTCAAATTTGGTTAAAGAATTTTTTTCACCAGGGATAGCTCTGGTATATACAACATTTCGTTATCATAATAATAAGTCAAGAACTACAGCTGATCTGCAGGATGATTTAGTTTACAAAACACCAATTAATGATGCAAAAGTGTGCGTGTGAGGATTGTTTAGGTTGATATTTTGCTGTCTCATTCATTACTTTAATGTTTCACTTAAAAATCAATTTACCAAGTTCACATAATTGAATAATATAAAATCTATAATTTACCTTTCAAATAGAGGTTCGGTAACTTCAGGGCCTGCATCCGGATACATGGCATTCAAGCGTTCCAGAATATCCACCCGCTTCGGTTCCGGATGACTAACCGCTCCCCAGCGGTACCCCATTGTGCGAAGATTGCTAGAAACCCTCAAGAAGTTGTTATGGTGCCTTAAAAATAATAAGGCATGTTTTTGTTTATTTTTTTAAAAGAAATTTTGATGAACAAAATTCTGTGTTTGATAAACACACATGCCCTCGGTTGATGCTGGGTAGCCCATTTCTTAGTCCAAATTAGGTCGAGGTGAAAGTGAGGTTGGGTGATATGGGTGGATTGGGAATGGTCATATGTAAAAACTGTGTAAATATTCATGTGTTGTAGTAAGCGGTGTTGGTGCTAGACAAAACAGTAAAATCAAAATGGCACTTTTGAATTATTGCAAGTCCAAATTATGTCAAGGTCAAGTTATGGTTGGGTGATATGGGCGGAAAGGGAATGGTTATAAGCAACAACTGTGTAAGTATCCAAATGTTGTAGTAAGCCGTGTTGGTGCTAGACGAAACGGTAAAATCTACTTAACCTCGTCACAGACGTACGGAAGGACAGGACAATCACTATATGCCTCCCACATCAAGATGCCGGGTGTATAAAACTGTCTGGTTTGTTGGTATGTTTTTTATTCTTTGACCAAGATTTTGCAGACGCGTTCCAGCTTAAAAAAGATTATATAATGTTTTATGTCTTGCAGGCGCGTTCCAGCTTATAAAAGATTATAATATAATCTTTTATAAGCTGGAACGCGCCTGCAAGACATAAAACATTATATAATCTTTTTTAAGCTGGAACGCGTCTGCAAAATCTTGGTTATAATGTTTTATGTCCAAACAAACTGACACAACATATTTATTAAAATCATGTGTTCATGAACGTTTATTTTTACCATTAATAAGCAGATTTAAACAGTTCTGCATACGCTCCCAGTAATTCATTTCTATAATCTGCATTACTACAAGAACATAGCATGTTGAACAAAGATGAATTAGCCACAAACAAACCATTTAATTACCATATTACGTTATGAAAGTGAATCTTGCAGCAGTGTCAAAATCGGACATTCCCATACTGTTTTTTCACAAAATGTAATGCTGTTTGCCTCTTGTTGATACAGTAATTATATAGGCAAAATTTCTCTAGTCCGTACATGCTATGGGACAATCTGGGCAATACATACAATGAGGCTTATTGTGGGAAAACTGGTCTTAATGCCTGCTCGTAAAGTGTCGTACAGGATCAGCCCGTGCAGTCCGCACAGGCTTATCCAGGACGGCACTTTCCGCTTTTATGGTATTTTCTGTTTCAAGGAAGTCTCTTCTAACCGTAAATACACTTTAGGCGGAAACTGCCGTCCTGGATCAGCTTGTGCGGACTGCACAGGCTGATCCGGGACGACGCTTTAAGCACATGCATTAAGTCCGGTTTTCCCAAGACCCGCCTCCAATGTATTTGGACATCCCTGATCATTGTGTCTATCCAAACCTCTAATATAATACTTGCTAATTTTTCTATAGACAAAGAACAAATTATCGTTGTAAAACTACCCAATACCAAAAAGGTTGTCCCGATTCTGAGAAGAGCATAGTAAAATGTAGTACTCATTACACTTGCAAAATTACTTTTCAAATCATCTTAGAATCAAAATAAGTTTCGCATTATCGCTGTTTATCGGCCAATAAACAACTCTTTGTTGTTCTGATGCAAGCATTTAATTCTTACGCATCCTAACTTCAAATCATTGTTTACAGGCAGATAAACAACGATAAATCGAAAATTATTTCTTAACTTTATAATGACACACAGGGTTGTCATTATTAACTGACTGCCGATCAAATTGGTCGTTCACAATAATGAGAAAATATCTTTTTCAGGAACTTTAATATTGCGATTGGTAAGATCACAAAAGGCCTCCCCCCACCCCCTAGACCCCTGACCAAATCACTTAGATTTAGATAACAATCGCTCGTTTCATTTGATAATGACAACCCTGGGCACATATTAAGAAATACTGATGAATGACAACACAAGCCTCACATTTTCAGAAGCTGCTGGATAACATCTTCTGGCGCCAATGGAAACGACTGCTTCAGCTGATGAAGCTTCAATAAGTCCACCTTCTCTTGTTCCTGAAAACAAAACATGAGCTGTTTATACACAAGTTATGCCTCCTCTAGGTTAAAAGCAATCTTTAAATTATCTATTTTTGGGAAGATCAGATGAAAACTGTTGGACATAGGAAGTGGAAACTGCTAAAAAGACCAATTTTCGATACATCAAGGGCCATAACTCTGCAGTTCCTGGGCACTTTGGTTGATCATCAAACTTGGCTAAGATATTATAACGTCAAACATTTTCATCAAGTTTGGTGAAGATCGGGTAAAAACTGTTGGAGTTTGAAAACAGAAACGGCCAAAAAGGCCAATTATAGATTATTCAAAGGCCATAACTCCACAATTTCTTGGGTGATATGGCCGATTACCGCACTTGGCCAAGATATTATACCCACAAACATTTTCATGAAGTTTGGTAAAGATCAAATGCAAACTGTTGGACTTTGAGAGTGGAAACAAAAGTGGTAATCAAACCAATATACCCCACCATCTTAGATGGGGGGCATAATAATAAGCTCAACAATTTAAGTCTTACAACATTGATGCATTTCACAGGAGATATTATAAACTGAATGTAACATGCTAAGTAGTATTTACTTAGGATTTTTTTTACTACTGTCCTAACGATGATACATAAGTAATAACATCCTTATGATACATGTACAAATATATGAGGCAAATCATGGGAAAACCGGGCTTAATGCATGTGCGTTAAGTGTCGTCCAGGCTTATCCAGTACAGCACCAGTGGATTTATGTTTCGAGGAGACTTCCTTGAAACATAAAATACCATAAAAGCGGTAAATGTCATCCCACATCAGCCTGCGTGGACTGCACAGGCTGATCCAGGACGACACTTTATGCACATGCATTAAGCCCGGATTTCCCACAACACGCCTCATATATACAATACCTACATATAAACCGGAATACATTTCAATAAAAAAAGGAACTTGTTTTTCCAACACTTTTACTGCTCTTTATACTTCTTTAAAATTCATACACAAAACACTCTACATAACATAATACACAATTCATTTAACAACCCTGATAAACAATTATAATATCACAACGAAATGAATAAAACTGATATCATTTCGAAATGGAAGTTTATGAACACATGACAATCTGCTTCTATCACATGACAAAAATTATCACACACGAGACAGAGGTAAAATTCTGTGTTAAAGTAGGTTCCCAATATGAGGATGATATATAACACTTTGGCAGGTAAACAGTTGCTTTAGCTTGTACCACTGCTATGAATAAGTTGTGAGGGAAAAATGTTTTTTATCGACTCATTGTTTGTTTTTTCCTGCCTGGTTGGTAACCAACTAAGGTTTTGAAAAATCATGGAGACGCTAAACATAGAATCAAATTTGTATGGCCTAATATTGGATTGTACAAATCTGTGTGGCCTAATATTGGATTGTACAAATTTTTGAGGCCTAATATTGGATTGTACAAATTTGTATGACCTAATATTGGATTGTACAAATTTATATGGCCTAATATTGGATTGTACAAATTTTACAGCCTAGGGCCATCTTCCAGAAACATCTTATGTTCACCTTAAAAAAAAATTCAAGTAAGTTGTGATTTTTTATAGGTAATATTTTTAAAACTAGATATAAATTAGTGATTCAAATTACAGTACAGTAAATACCTAAACATATTTTGATACTTAGTGTATCCTGACATGAATTTTATATATACATTAAATAAAATGCTATAGAAAAATGACTATTTTAAAGCTCAGTATAAGATTTCGCTTAAGATGTTTCTGGAATATGACCCCTGGTTAGATATATTTAAAGATATTAACAATGATAGACAACAGAAATTTCTTTCGACAAATCAAAATTATTTGAAGGAATTTGGAAAGTCACCCAAGGGTCATTCCTTTGAAATTGTGTTCAAATCCAATCAGTGGTTTGTAACAAGAAATTAATTTTCCATACAACCCAACAAGGAAAACTGCTCTGTCACCTGGTGGCCATGTTTTTTAACGAATCAAAATGATCTGAAGGAATTTGGAAAGTCACCCAAGGGTCATTCCTTTGAAATTGTGTTCAAATCCAATCAGTGGTTTGTAACAAGAAATTAATTTTCCATACAACCCAACAAGGAAAACTGCTCTGTCACCTGGTGGCCATGTTTTTTAACGAATCAAAATGATCTGAAGGAATTTGGTGGAGGGTCACCCAAGGAACATTTCTGTGAAATTATTTTGAAATCCAGCTAGTAGATTCTGACAAGAAACGTATTCAAAGTTTGCGATCTAGGCATAAAAATCACCGTGGGCAGCACTACACTTTTCCGTCACTTGTCAATCACACTTTTGGAAGTGAGACCTTATCGATCAATACGGCGTTCGTTACGGTCCTTTGATTAAAGATCGTGTAATTAGATAAAGGGATTAAGGGTGGTCACTATGAAAATTAAAGCATGTCGGCGTTATTTAATCATGTCGGCAAATTACTTAACTGCTTTGAAGGCACGTTGGGCCCGACAAGCGAAACAGGCCTGCGGGAAACCCTGCCCATCCCATGGAGGTCATGTTTTTCAACGAATCAAAATGATTTTAAGAAATTAACTAGAGGGTCACCAAAGAAATATTTTGAAATCCTGCGAGTTGTTTCAGACAACAAAATTTTAACAGTTTGTTTAAACTTTTGGTTGCCATGACACCTTTTGGTTGCCATGGTAACCAGAGTTTTCTATATATTCTCATGAATTGAAGAATTTGTTAAGGACCATCCCAGGAACACTAATGCCAAGTTTGGTTAAATTTTACTAAGCTGTTTCAAAGAAGATGTTTATGTAAATTGTTGACGACAGTCAACGATAACTGACCTGAATAGCTCACCCTTAAAAAAGTTTCATTGAACATTCTCTATTTCGTGTAAAACCACATTCAAAAGGCGGCACAAAAACAGGGCAGAATGCAAAACCCTGCTGTTTTGCTGATTTTTCCTATAAGTTCTGGTCATGTTTTAGTTGTTGTTTTTTATTTAACACAGCTGCTACACAAAGAAACAATGAAATTACATATTAACATAGTTTAAAAAAAAAAAATTCAATTAATTAAATGCACCTGTTATGGTTTCGAAGATTCGCTCAGGAATTAAATGCCGACAACACACTTAGAGTTTTTGCAAACAAAATTCTCTATAATGCATACGCAGAACCAACAAAAGTAGTAGCAGAATAGCTTTATTTTCACATATACAAATAAGACAATACAGATACTGTTAATCAACAAACATAGCAACACATGCATGAAAAAAGTGGTTATTTATATATGTGCATTACAAACAGAGATTTATAAATGCAATACTGGGCTGGTATTTATAAAGAATCTTAGTTGAAAATTAAGAAAAATCTTAAATTTCTCAAATTTAATTATTGGAGTTTTTGACAAAATAATGCATTTTTGGAAGATTTTGACACATAATGTGCAATATAATTCAAAGTGTATTAACATCTAGCATTAGTCATGCAAATGTTCCAAAGCATAGTGTTTTAAGCACATTTTCTAATTTTGACTTATTCTTAAGTTAAGAATGGCTTAAGAATCTGTATAACTATGGGCCCTGTGGACTAAGAACTATCTCAATCACAAACTTAGTCTCAACTTAAATTATTCAAATTATTGACCAACAAAATTTGTTTTTACATACTGACTTCGAATTCCATTGGCTAAAATATTTCAGTTAAGACTTAATTTTCGATTAAGAACTTTCGTAATCATGGGGCCTGAATCTAGAATATGCACAAAATATATTCTTTTCACAAACAATGCCACCAAATAGTCAAATGGCTCAAAATTGCGCAACATTTGCATACAATTGTTAGCAAACATGCTACCATTATTGAGGTGCTACTGCATGCTGAGCCATGTTCCTGCCAGTACATTTTACAATTCCTAGATAGTAAAACTGTTACATCTTGGATTTCCATTAAATACAATGCCTTTTTTTTTTCATTACTGTAAAGTTAATGTTGTATAAAATTTCTTCTGCTTACTTTGTTTTTAGAAAAACTAACTATATCAATGACCATTTCATTTCCATTTTGTGGATGTGGTCCCTTCTCACTTTCATTTCCAGCATTCCATGGCAACCGTTGACAGGCTAATTTCAAGTCCCCTCACAATCAACTCGATTCTAGAACATTAGCCCCTCCAACAATATCCCTTTCCTGAAACTTTGCTAAGGTGGACATTAGCCCCTTAAAAGTAGTTCATTATGCTCTTCTAGGTAGGTCATTAGCCCCTTCGAATTTTTCAGAGCCGTTCCGTAGCCACTTCGCTATCTGCTAATTGAAATGAAACCAATGTTAAAGTAATAAGAAATAAGACAGCAATATTAAAGGTCACCGTTTCATGAAATCAAAGCAGATGTTTAGAAATAGATGCATACACATACAAACAATACATTGGCAAATTTCTGCATCCGAAACATGAAAGGGACTGATTAGTCGATTGCAAGGGGATATTGTCCTAAATAAGGGCTAATGACGGCCCCGGAAAATTCAGGAACAGACTAATATCCGCCTACGAATTTTTTGACAAAGTGGATGGGCTAATGTCCATTTACCAATCAATTGTGGCGGTCGTGGGAAAAGTCAAAAGACTATCGCTGCAACATGCACTGTGAAGCTCATATGGGTTGGTAGACAAGGGGCGATCCAAAGACTAGTGGCCCCACTCGATGACTGCATGCCAGCAACCTCATACAAGGATATGGTATTGACAGTTAACACAAACACAGAGCAACTGCTGAAAGTTTTACGATGTTTTTACAGATAACTTAAACAAACACGGACACAGATGCAGGGTGGCTAGTTTTACGATATACTTTGATTAAGAATATTTTAAGGTAAATTTAACACAGACATAGTTGCACCAAAGAGTGACGTATTTACAACAAAGGGTTAATAGATAACACAAACACAGAGGTTTCAAAGGAAAACACATTTTATGATATAGATAAGCAATGATAAGGCATAATGATTTACAGGTAATTTAAGCACGGAAGTCCAAGTGGCATTTTTGTTATTTTTTTATGATTTTCTAGTTGACAACAGTTTAATTTGTTTTCTCAGTTTTCAAACACAATGCATAAGATATTGCTCATTTCCTACCCCTACTCAGTATCATTCCATTTGTTTTGGTAAATCAACATAGCTTAATTAAGTACAAGAATACCAAAAATATTTTGACACTGGACCAACGGATTTTGACAAGAAAGAATTTCCAAGAGATGGCAAGTTCTACTGACTATGCTGGCATTCAAAGCCTGCAAACTGATATATAGACTGCCATGCCATACATGCAACCAGTGTTTTTTAGGGCCAATTTGGGGCAAAGTTTCGGCCCATTCCCCTGCTTAAAAAGTATATATTTTCCACTAAATTTACCTTAAAATTCCCCTCAGAATTTCAGCTCTATTGTTTAAAAAATGGACCACAATCGGACAAAAAAATTACTAAGATAGAGGAATTTTAGTAAACAATCCCAGCAATTTTTCATCAAATCAAGTGATCATGCACTACCATTTTTAGCAAAACAATTCATTAATTAATGTTTTTTAACAAAGTAGAATATAAACATGTAATACTGCTTTTCTGAAAAAAATCCCCTTTTGCCGCAAAAGTTCCCATCTGAAGGGCCCCGCTGAAGGGCCCCGCCACCATTCCCTAAAAGAACAACACTGGCAACAGACCACGATGCCATGCGACATACACATTTCCAATCATTGTTGACTACAGTTGATTAAAAGTTGATTTTAATAGATGCATATGAAAAGATTGAAATAATGTTTCAATTGAGGTCACCCCTGTATTTTCTTTCAATTTAGTTTAAACCTATTTATTCAAGCTCAATTATGTCAAAAGCTAGAAGATTATTGAGACACTTTCAAGTCGGTTTCCTGGGTAGAACAAATACTTGGCGTCTTTTGAGAAATATAGGATCTGACATGAGTTGTCATTTCATACCATATTTTATTAAACGAGTTCAGGAATTTTGTAAGTAAGCGAGCCTTTGGCGAGCTTACTAACGAATTTCCTGGACGAGTTTAATATATGGTATGAAATGATAACGAGTGTCAGATCTTTTTTATCACATGCTTTTTAACGAAAAAAAAAAAAAACATGTCGATAAATCCTAAAAGATGTGTATTGACATGACGTCATTTCATGTTGATGACGTCATTTCCTCAAAATAACGTCATGCGATTGGTCCGTCAAATAATATGTAGCCAATGAAAACGCTCCAAATGTTATCTTACACATGTATAAGATAGAAATATTTGTAATGGTTGTATTACATGGGAGACAAGGTATAGCATGTGATAAAGATCATTGTAACGCTCCCCGAGTAGCGGTTGAACTTACGACCTCCCGATCGCAAGGCGGGCACCGTATCCACTACATCAGCAGGGGCGTAGCTTGGGTTCAAAAAATGTATAGGCACAAAAGGCAGAATCTACAAAATGACGCTGCAACCCCCTCTTGTTTTTATTGCATTTTTGGCATATTTTAATTGTTCATCTCTGAAAAAAATGTATAGGCACATGCCTAAAGTGCCTAAAGGAAGCTACGTCCCTGATCAGTGCCACCCCTTAATTTACATTTCAATATGGACTTTTCTTCAGATGCTTAGGCCCCCCCCCCCAAAAAAAAAAAATTATGTGCTTTGGGCAACCCAACCCTAACTAGTGAAAACCCCCGACAATAACATTTTTAGGGATGATTATCTTCTGTGAAATCAATATTTTTCAGATTTTTGATAATTTTCAATGTTTTTTAATCAAATTGTGACTTACAAAAAAAATTAAAAATAAAACTAAATCTCAACCCTACCTAACTTTTTTGAGACAGTTGCCCGAAACGCATCTAGAGAATATAAGGTTAGTGTCTTTGTGTACTTGAATTTATCCGACGAGTTGAAGAAAGGTTTACACAAAGACACTAACCTTATATTCTATTTATCCTACCATATTTTTATGTATTTATTTTATGTTTAACAAACACACTATTAACGTTTAATTATTTGAAACAAGACTCAAAAACGCATTAAATTTACTGAATCTAACCTTGCGTAGTAATATGGAATATATTCACGATGTTTCCGCCACTCGAAATAGTCCGAAACAATTCAATGCAAAACGCAGTGTAACAAGATAAAATATCGCCATATGCTTCGTTTCAAATATGTTCACCATGCCAAATGCTACACACTACAGTAGATAAAAGAAGGTTTTATTCAAATGCAAGTCCGTGTTTCGACCAAACTGTTCAACAACAAAAGACCAAAATGGCTGGCAATTTTAACTTTCCAAAAGTGTATATGCAGGATTTATCTTCATCGAGATGTTTATTATATACCATTTCTATTATCTTTCAAAATATACACACAACTCGTGTGACTCAATTATTCCAGAATGACAAAGCATAAAATTAAAAATGAAATACACCCTACTCACGATTTTTTCATTGATAAAAACGTCGTGTAGTCCAGATTTACAGAGGTTCTAGCTTCCATAGTGAGTTGTTAACCCGCACTTGGCATAAGCGATAAAGGTGCAAACATAATCGTTATATTCCTTTTACGGTTGGTGTAAGCGGGTAATTCTTTGTGGATAGACTTTCTTTGATCAACCAACAAAGAAACGGTTTATTCATCAAAGAAATAACCCTTTATGTAAATTTCCTTTCAAAAGTAAACTAATCGAAAACTGCATCCAAATTACTAGATCTAACACCTTATGATGGCAACTCTGTTCTCCAACAACAATCCAGCTCAGAATACACTCGACTTATAGGAAATTGAAATGGAATTAATCTCACCGGTTCCATTCGAGCCATATATTCCATGGATACACTTTTTGATATAAATCTTATTATCATAATCCATCCAAAAACCACAGAAACACTAAAGATTGTAATCTGATTGCTCTTTTTAAATTCCAACACTGTGTAAACTTAAAACTCAACTGAACGACGTAAAACATTTGATTTCGTCATTACGCGTGCACGCTAATTTTGGCAAGTTATTTTCAACCGAAACTACCTGTATTGTGTCGATACACTACGTCTAGCGTGATTTCTGCCTTCTGCGACGCACCACCGTGATTCAGCCCAGCGTGACACACTACTATAGTCACCGCGATACACCGTGGAACACTGTGGAACGCGGTGATGTCGCCGTGGCGAATCGCGGTGACCGCGGTGACAGTCTCAATCAAAAATGTTGATAAGAAATCGCCGTGGATCGCGGTGATTTTAGCGAGTCATAATTTCACATTGAGCTTTTTAAAAAATATTTTACATTTTATTTCAGGTACGACCAAGAACATGGTTTTCGGAAAATACGGAACATTATGACAAAACGGGAAAATGAAAATATGCGTCAGTCAAATCACAAAGACCTCATCAAATTCGTTGTCCGATTCTATGACAAATCTTTGCATTTTTAATATGACTATCAAAACAATTGATTAACATGTCGGTAAAAAACGTGATTTTATAACAATGATTGACATAACCAACACCTTTGTTCTCTGTAAAAGTTCGAAAGGCGGAGCTATGCACATGCTCTTTCATAATAGGACGATTGCCACTGAGTAACAAACACGCGATTGGTTAAGCATGTCGCTTCTCTAAACAAAAGAAGCCAATTTTATCGCCGAGAAAGGTGTTATTTTATGGTTTCTTGTCGGCTTTACTTTGAAGACGTCAAACTGTCAATTCACGCAGATTGCGAATTTTCGCGAGACTTGTATTAATGCCCTTGACTCTTTGTTTACGATTTCACAACACAACTGCGAACATGGAACTTCGGAATAAATTATCAAAATAAAAAAGAGATCAAAATAAAAAAGATTAAAGTTGCAAACTGTGATTATATTAATTGGTAAGTATCGGTTAATAGAAGACGATTTGTACTTTGCGAATAGTATACGGTCTGAAATATCGAACTGTACTTGTTCATTCACATGTACCTGTATTTCACCGCGACCCACCGCGACCGCAGTGGTCCACCGTGAGATTGATTTCCCGATAACGCCCGCGGTGCTCACCCACTATCACCGCGATTCTATCGCGATGGAACCACCTTTTAATCGCGGTGATTTTCCACGCTGACGAAAAATTGTCCACGGTGGGTCTGTGTTTTAGGCAGAAATCACGCTAGACGTAGTGTAGCTAATTGTTATTGATTCTTTTTCCTCTACAAATTTTTTACTATTTAATTTATTGTAATGTAGTATTTATTGTAAGGTATATAATAAAATGTAATAAGTGAATGTTTAGTGTCTTATTTCCACCAATAGATGAACTGTTAAATATCGCCCCATTTCGTAACCTTTAAAATTACTTGTGTATGACGTCACTCACATTCCTGGAAAAAGTAGTACGCCAAAAGTATATACATGAGGGTGTCAGATAAACCTTGCCTGTCGGATAAAGCAAAAGTTTATCTGACAGGTAGAGTTTCCTGCTATAAACTCATTTAGTGGTAGGATAAAATTTCTTTTTTGCCTTAATTATGATCACTTACACAATAAGGTGACCTAACATGGGTACATATAACAGTCTCCGCGAAAGTCGTGAATTTATTACTGGCCACGAGGACCGGTAATGCCCCAAATATTACTGGCCCGGAAAAACTATTACTGGCCACTTATCGTTTTGCAAGAGACATTTAAAGCCGACAAAACAATATATTTAAAGAAAACTAAAGCGATATACACTTGAGAGTGCTTTATCAACTAAAGCTACTACCATCAGCATGTTAATTTTGCAAAATATATATGAATTCAATTGTACAAGTCAAAGTCCCTTCAATATCTTCAACACAATCGGTGACCCTTGAGTATGACTTTATGACTGTTGTGGATACAGCAATCGATGTCGTAAAATATTTTTTACCAAATATTTTCACTGGACACGAGGACCAGTATTTAGACAGTTTTTCCTAGACCTCATGGATTTTTATCGGCAATGTCCGAGGCCCGACGGTCTTTCGCGGAGACTCATATAACATTCATAACAATAAACATTAATTTTTTGTGACACTTACCACTTTTTCAGGAACAAAGGGCTTGGAATCTACTTTTTTCTTTAGCTCATAGCCCCTTTCGTACAATTTGTTCTTGACCTTCATTGTTAAGTTGTCATTGCTGGGAGAGAAAGATTAAAATAACATAGTAAGTTGTCATTGCTGGGAGAGAAAGATTAAAATAACATAGTAAGTTGTAATTGTTGGGAGAGAAAGATTAAAATAACATAGTAAGTTGTCATTGCTGGGAGAGAAAGATTAAAATAACATAGTAAGTTGTAATTGTTGGGAGAGAAAGATTAAAATAACATAGTAAGTTGTCATTGCTGGGAGAGAAAGATTAAAATAACATAGTAAGTTGTCATTGCTGGGAGAGAAAGATTAAAATAACATAGTAAAAGTTGTCATTGCTGGGAGATAAAGATTAAAATAACATAGTAAGTTGTCATTGCTGGGAGAGAAAGATTAAAATAACATAGTAAGTTGTCATTGCTGGGAGAGAAAGATTAAAATAACATAGTAAGTTGTCATTGCTGGGAGAGAAAGATGAAAATAACATAGTAAGTTGTCATTGCTGGGAGAGAAAGATTAAAATAACATAGTAAGTTGTCATTGCTGGGAGAGAAAGATTAAAATAACATAGCAAATTGTCATTGCTGGGAGAGAAAGATTAAAATAACATAGTAAGTTGTCATTGCTTGGAGAGAAAGATTAAAACAACATAGTAAGTTGTCATTGCTGGGAGAGAAAGATTAAAATAACATAGTAAGTTGTCATTGCTGGGAGAGAAAGATTAAAATAACATAAGTGATGATGAATGCAGATTCAAGGAAACTATGTAGAGCTTGGCAAAGTGACAATTTTCACATATTTGTCAAAGAAGTAGCCAAAACAGCAAAAGAAATAATATTTTAGAAATTCTTTATAAATGATAGTCCAGATGCCAGAGGGGGTAACCTCACTTTGGGTACACAAAAGAAAAAAATTGTATCAAAATGCTCAGGAAGATGTCCTCTCTTAGAATCTGTTGTATGACACTTTGTCACACTTGGGCATTTTGAAATAATCCAAGATGGCCACCAACATGGCCCCTACAATTATAAATCGGTCTATGGATTTGTATATCGACTTAATAGTTATTTCACATTCTCCAAATCATACACATTTAATGTACGTGTGTTATTAATGTATTTGTATTCTTACAAAAAAATTATAGGCAGGTTTTAAATCCGAAATGGCCGCCAAATTGGCCTCAGAAATGGCCGCCAAAGTATGAAAAATGTATTTTAACTGTTTCAATGGTAACAAATTGGACAATTGCATGTTATTTGGATGTGAGTTGTATTCTAACTAATAGCATGTGTGTTACTAATGTATTTGTATTCTTAAAAGTATTTATAGGCAAGTTTTTAATCCAATTTTTTTTAAATTTTTAACTGTTTCAATGGTAATAAATTGAACAAATGGATTTTATTTGCATATAAGTTGTCTTTTAGCTTATTTATGACCCTTATAAACTTATTTTGCAGTATAACTTTTAAATTATAGTGTTCAAAATTACAAGAATATACACGTAGCCATGTAAAATGATATAATTTCAATATAGTACAAGATAATGAAGTCTTCTATTTTTTAAACAATGCATATAATTATTGACTAAATTCGCACATATCCTGAAATCATATCTTTGTGTATATAATAATGTTAATGGTTTGAATCATTACACAATTTTAACTAGACATTTTCTATTTATACCCTTGTAATAACATACATTTGTATTTTGGAACTATTATTTTCAACTTTCTGTGTCACTTCCAGATTCGCTATCATCACTGTCATAATCCAATGCCTCTTGTGTACACCTGATTTTACAATTACAGGTTTCATTACATAATTATTGTACATGCATTGTTTCACCTACATCTATTAGTAACACAATGGGTTTAACAAGAACAGCCACAGCTGATAAGCTTCAGGTCACTTGGTGGAGCTGGTGTTTTGTTGTTCTTTACTGTTACAGGAACAAGTGCCTCTTATGGTATGTCTTATCTCCATCCAAACAGCTCAACGTCAAAGTATGGTGGATCGGAATCGAATGACAACGTCCATACACATGTTTGAAAGTAGTTTCGCTTGGCATTTTCTCGAAATGACTCAGAAATTGGTGGGAGTATCTGAGGTTTTGGCATCTTTGTAATTACTTTTCTTCCAATTTTTGTATTCCAAACCTCGTAACGTAGATCAGTCATGCTGTTTCCCCCATTTCTATAGCACCAAACGATGAAAGCAGTGGCTTTAGTAATACAACATCAAGGTTATAATCAATTTCACCCAGAAGTTTAATTTCGGTACCCTTCTCTAATTGATTCTAATTGCCAATACCCCGATGTTGATTATCGTTCGTTCATCGCTAGTACCCTTCATGAAAATCATTGTAAACAATTTAGTCAAAGAATAGAAGGAGAAGCACAAAGACATCAGTGTCTACACAAAGTAGGTCTATCAACGACAGGTACTATGCGAAGCTACTTAAATGGGTTCTTGATTTCCATATCACTGCTCCTGAGCACAAGCAATGTCTTCTTGGTGTTTGATAGATACTACCAATACAGTACCAAGAGAAGCAGAAGAATAGAGGCGATCAGCAATCCATAGCTCATAAGTTGACACTCGCAACTCCTTTACCAAAACAGTTGACAGTCTCACCAACACTGGCACCATAAAGGTACAGATGAAACCTACTTTGTGAAGACCTGAAAATGAAAGCACTCACACATACAGGATCTAGTAAAAGTTTCATGACAAGTCTCTATTCTGACGTTCCTATGGAAATAAAAATGGATGTTCTTGTGTCCCTTTGTGATATAAGAACACGTCATACGGAAGCAGATGTTATCATCACCCAACAGTATATGCCGCAGCACAAGGGGCCAAATGTGTTAAAGTTATATTTGACTACACTGATGTCTTCGTGCCTCTCCTTCACCTCTATTCTTGGACTAAATTGTATACGATGGTGTTGATGGAGGGTACTAGCACTCAACGGTCGATAATCAATAACGGGGCATTTGTAACAAAACACCAACCTATCATAACAAGTCGCTGCCCAAGCACTTAACATGATGCGACACCGTAGCGAGACTGGCCAGTATTGGCAATTAGAAACAGTTTGAGAGGGGTACAGACATTAAACTTCTGGATGACATTGATTGTGACATTGATGAGGTAGTAACTGAAGCCACCGCTTTCATCGTTTGGTGCTTTGGAAAAGGAGGAAACAGCATGACTGATCAAGGTAAGGGAGTTTGGAAGACACAAATTGGAAGAAAAGCAAGCAGAGGAAGATGCCAAAACCTCATATATTCCCACCGGTTTGAGAGTCATTTCATGAAAATGCCAAGTGGAACCACTTTCAGACATGTGCACATTATGGAAGTTGTCACTTGATCCCGATCCACCAAACTTTGCTGTTGAGATGTTTGGATGGAGATAAGACAAACTATCGAAGGCACTTGTTCCTCTAACAGTGTAATACATGTACAACAAAACACCAGCTTCATCATGAGTCATTAAGCTTGCCAGCTGTAGCTGTACTTCTGAAACCCCTTTTGTTACAAACAGATGTGCGTGCAACAATGCAAATCTAGCATGTACGATATTTTGTAAATGTAATAAAACCTGTAATTGTAAAATCAGGTGTACACAAGAGGTATTGGCTGATGACAGTGGTGATTGTGAATCTGGTTAAACAGGAAGTTGAAAATAATAGTTCCAAAACACATATTTATAGTATTACCACTGTATAAATAGAAAATGACTGTGGGCTTAATATTGTGTAATAATCAAAACATTAACAGCATTATAAATATAAAGATATGATTTGAGAATATGTGCGAATTTAGTCACTAATTATATACATTGGTTAAAAAATTAAAGGCTTCATTATTTTGTACTATATTTAAATTAGGTGTATTCTTGTAATTTTGAATACCATAATTGAAAAGTCACGTTGCAAAATAAGTATATAAGAGCCACAATAATTCAAAATACAACATATATGTAAATAAAATACAATGGTCCAATGTATTACCATTACAACAGTTATAATTACACAGTTCAAACTTTGGGGGCAATTATGGAGGCCATTTTGACAGCCATTTTGGATTTAAAACCTGCTTATAAATACTTTTAAGAATACAAATACATTAATACCACTCAATCTGTTAGTTAAAATACAACTTCAATGCAAATAAAATATCCAATTTATCACCGCTGAAACAGTTGAACAAAACATTTTTTATACTTTGGCGGCCTTTTTGGAGGCCATTTTAGATTAAAAACCTGCCTATAAATATTTATAAGAATACAATTACATTAATAACACACATAATATTAGTTAACATACAATTTACATGCGAATAAACTACAATTCTCCAATTTATTACCATTCAAGCAGTTAAAAATACGTTTTCATACTTTGGCGGCCATTTTGGACGCCATTTTAGTGGCTATTTTCAATTTAAAACATGCCTATGAAAACTTTTGAGAATACAAATATGTTACTAACAAACATACTATCCATGTGTATGATTTGGAGTGTGCGAAATAACTATTAAGGTGATATACAAACCCATAGACCGATTTATAATTGTAGGCGGCCTTTTTTGGTGGCCATCTTGGATTATTTCAAAATGCCCAAGGGTGACAAAGTGTCATACAGCAGATTCCAAGAGAGGACATCATCCTGAACATTTTGATACAAAAACATTTTGTGTGTACTCCAAAGTTAGGTTATGCATATGTACATCACTGGCTGTAAGGAAATTTTCTTGAGAAAATATTTCTAAATGAAAGGTTTTTTAGGAAAAATATTTGAATCCATTACGTTTTAATGCCTGCACCAGCTCAAAGTCATATTCATTGATATACCAACCTTTTCAGCAGCTCAACTATTTCGCTTTCAGTCGCGGTTGGAAACTCGGCCTGTATTTCTTTGACCTTCTTCTGAAATTCACTGTCTTGTGATGGCTTTTCAGCCTGAAAAGTAAAAGACTGATAAAAACAGTCTAGAAACAAAATTTGCTTTTACCCAAATATTTCACAGTGAATTTTTTTCAAGTTAATTTGGGGCCAAAATAGGACCCCATTCACAAAGCAAAAAAAAGTACCCTTTTTTCACAAATTTTTTATGAAAATTCAAAATTGCTTGCAAGTTTATGTTTGACTTATTGTCTGCTTTATTTTTATTCCATGCAAAGGGTTTCTTCTTGACTGATGAGGAGATGTTTATATCAAAATGCATATAATATGTTCAAATTTAAATAAAATTGTAATTTCATACATTCACAAAGGACTGAAAAAAATGTTTCAATCAAGACTCTTAGTTAAGACATACACCTTTTCTCCATCCATAATTTTATGTACGATATTTTATTCTTTTACATTTGAAAAACAATCCCAATCTGTATTGATACCCCCAAATATTATAATAATTGATTTCAATAGATTTTATTTCAAACATGTTAGTTGCTACAAAACTTACCATTTAACTTCTAGAACGTCAGTCAGTCCAGTCAAAATTTCATGCTCGTTTGACAATGGACAAATATCGTCTCGCCAGAAAATTTGGTGGTGGCTATATCAATGAGTTATTCTCAGAACACATTTCATATTTGAAGCCAAACAAAAATGGGCCGATAAAAAATAAAATGGAATTACCAAATAATCATTTGAGGCATATCGTGGAAAAACCGGGTTAAATGCATGTGCGTAAAGTGTCGTCCCGGATCAGCCTGGCTAATCAGGGACGACACTTTCTACCTACAGTGGATTTGTGTTTAGAAGAGTTCCTGTAAACAGGAAAAACCATAAAAGCAGAAAATGTCGTCCCTGATTAGCCTGTGTGGACTGCACAGGATAATCTGGTACGACACTTTACGCACATGTATTAAGCCTGGTTTTCTCATGACATGCCTCATTTACATTCATTAAACCACAAAGAAGTTGAATAAGTTATTCAGGGCTTTCCTTTGACCCGAACTCCCGGGAAATTTCAAAATACGCTTGTTTGACTCGCGAGGTAATTACTTCATGCGTCACTTTTGACCCGGGGCAATTTCCGGACTTGCATCATACAGTATAATTCGGCTGGCTGATTATCCCAATCAGTCGAACAGCCATGTCTAAGCTGATAAAACACTCGGCGATTATTGGTTTGAGGCGGAGTCAATCCTTAGAAAGACGCTGTCGATCAGCGGTCAAGTTATCGTGTAGCTCTGCCCATTAGGCGGAGTTTTGTAGCTCAGAAAAATCTATATTGACCAATTAAAACGCAGTTGCATATGCTTCCAATGACGTGAACAATCGACATATCGGCGTAATATACATGTATCCACACTTAAGTTAATGTACACGAGTCCGTTAGAGCATGTTTATTCCCGACCATTTAACGTTTAAAACATAATTTACTCACCGCTACCGTTGTTGATAATATCCACATTCCTAAATATAAAGGCATTGTTTTAAATTACTTTCCTTTATATTTCGGGTAAAATTATTAATATATTTCCAAAATTTGGAATACGATTTCAACAAAAATTCTGACTCTTATGTAAAATTTCTTATATCCGAAATATCCACCCTCTAATTTTAATGTTCGATAGTCATAAACACATTTTTAATAGTATGTGAATTTCATGTAAATCCTTTGTGTTCTAGAAAAGCACGTGAAAGCTATGCTGACACAAACGACGTCAAGTTCCACGCATGGAAAGCGTGCATGTATCGTCCATGTGCTTTACCAAATATATACATATAGTATGTAAAGAATACGCTAAAATTGTCTTAATAATTATAATAATAATAATAAATAATAATAATAATAATAGATCTAGTAATAATAACAATAATAATAATAATAATAGATCTAATTATAATAATACTGGATCTAAGAATAATAATATAATAACAAGAAGAAGAAACTAAAATTAAAAAAATTTAAAAGAAAATAATAAGTTAACAAATAATAATAATTAATACATTTAAATAATATTATTAAATTATAATATAATTAATACATTAATACAAATAATAATAAAAAGAAGGGAAAAGAATGGAAACTACCAACAAATCATCGACTCTTGAGGGTTTATATCTGACTCTTGGCAAATTTGATTTTGACTCTTGAAAATTTGACCCCAAGAGTCATTGACTCTTGAAATGAAAAGTCTAAGGAAAGCCCTGTAATTCCTAATGAGTACACTTCGTGAAAGAAAGTGTAAAAATGAAATGACAGAGAAATGCATGAATCAATATGCAAAACCAAGTGAACAAGTATCATATTTCATACAAAAGTAATAAGATGCATGTAGAAGTAATATAAAGTTTCATAAATCATTCTTGGCCAGGCCAGGGGTGTGATTTCAAAAGCCCTTCAGGAGGACAAAGACCCTCCCGAAAAAGTTAAACAAAACTCTCCATTTCCAAACAGTTCCTGCATCTTCCAAGGGTAGATCATGAGACTGTTGCATCTGTTTACCATTTCTTGGCAGATATAATAGTCTTATGTTCAACCCTTGATTTATGAACTTCGTGTCTACAAGGGGGCCAAAGTGACCCTTATCGCTCACCTGAATGTAAGCAAATTCACAGATAGACATTATGCTGTATCACTGAGAAGTATTGAACAAATACCAGAAAATAAAATTTGGCATTCAAAAAAGGAGAAATCGTCACGAAGGAGTAAGAATCACATCCGTGTTTGTACATAAAATGTGGCATTTAAAAGGGGAAAATCAGCGGAAAAGGAGGGAAAAAGCATACCCCTCTTAGTACAAAATGCACCATGAAGAAATTAATAGTTTACATACACATGAGGTGAAAAGATTGTTAATGTCTTGGTCCTCCTCGTCACTTGAACTTTCCGAGCTCTCAATGGTGGTGGTCCCCCCGAACTGGCGACATTTCAGAAACAACGGGATGTCCTGGCCGCCCGTAGCGCCACCTGTTGGCCTCGTTCCAGCCCCCTGATTCAAGGACTGTTGAGTGAAGATTAGGTACAGACTCACTGAGTGAGAAGTGCAAAAGCGTTGGCATAAAAAGCACAGAAGCATATGCATACCCAATGCCAAGGTGCAATTATTGTAGGGAAAGATCTACAATACAAAATGGTACAGGGTGCTGCTTATGCACTTATAAATATTTTTCCCTCAGGGGGGAGCGGCGGGACAGGCGGGAATTTGACACGTCGAATGATTCCGGGTCCTTTGAAATAGACTTTGTTCTGATTTTAGATCCAGGTAATATTGGCTCCACTGGGGGAAAATATTGATAGGTGCATTAAAATAAGCATGGGCGACACACCAACATTAGTTCTTTGAACTTTTCTAATAATTTGGTAAATCAAAAGTTTTTATTAAATTAATGTTCCTTATTTCAGGTTTTTAAACACAATTTGTTTTTTGTAAATGACTATTTCCAAAGTATACTAAATTTCAATAGATTAGAAAAAATGTCAATGTCACAGGTATTTTTACACAATTAAGCTGGTTTTATTATTAGCGCTCAACTAGTCTTTGCCACACAAACCATAATTTTGCTAAAGCTAAGCCTTATCAAAGAACAAAAGAAATCTGATCATGAAAGTGCATTTTCCAGTTGCAAACATAATAAGGTATTATACATTAAAGCAACTTCTTTATCAAAAACTATATTAAACCTTGCAATTTCCTGCAAAATTTGACAATACAACTGCATGTTTATCACTCCTTTTCCATACATTTCCCCTGATGTGAAAATGTTTTCCCTAGGCTCAGAAAAAATCCTCAATTATCACAAGTGAATATACTGTACATTAATTTTATTACGCTGTGTCTAAATTTCGCACATTCATGAAATATGGTTAAGGCCAAAAAAATTAATTGTGTGTTTCGGGCAACGGTTCCAAAAAAATTTGGATGGGTCAGAATTGAGTGTTTTAAGAAACTTTTTTTATTTTAAAGACACATTTTGGTAAAAATTTTTGGTATAATTATCTGAAATCTAACGAATATGGATTTCTTGGAAACAATCGTCGCTAAAAACTTTAGGGTCGGGGGGATTTTGCTAGGTAGGGTTGGATTGCCCGAAACACAGATTTTTTTTTGGCCTTATTCAAACAGTCTTAAATTTGCGCTTTTTGTTATCTTTCTCCATATATTTCTAATAATGATACAAAGAGAAAACAAATTATACGTGGTCTTTTAATTCGCTTTATATTCGGACCGGGAAATATGCGAAAATTAGACAACCGGGAAATTAAATGATTTTACAGTAGTAGATTTTAAGAATGAAAACGAGTAACTGAAAAACACACCATAGGAAGGCAGGTGTTGGTGCAAAACATAGAAACGCATACAAACATTTTTGTAAACATAACACACAATTTAAATGTACAAATATACTACATACAAAATTAAAATCAGGATATATTCCCAGTCATTAGAAATTTAATATAAAAAAAAATTATAACTAATAAGCAGAGCAACAGATAAGGATTTTTGCCAGAATTGAGTATTGCTCCATAATTTTTAAAATACTTGAGTACTGAGTGCTGTAATTGAATCCATGCAATGACATTACGCCATTAACATAAATTTATTGTTCAGAATACCCAAATTAAGTAAAACTATAATAATACACAAATTCAATAAATATGTTAACCATTTTACAACCATTCATGAATGATTCAATCAAAATACTTCAGGTCACGTGTCATCTTTAGCTTCCATTTAACTTTCATATTTTCACTATCATTAACCATTCAAACCTTTAAGCATTCTGTTTGGCTTTTTTTTAGTATTCCGTATATAAATAGAGTTTTGTCACTCATTAAATATTAAATTACGTGAGTAAATGGCGTTTCAGAATCGGGTATTTACGCGCCTTATATGTAGCTCTTGTTGAGGCTGAAATACGTAACGAAGAATCTCAGACATGTCTACAAGGAATAATATTTGATGGCTTTTTGTTGGCCAATTTTATAGCCGTTAGTGTTTCATATTCCCTTTGGCAAATAGTATATTTTTCAAAAATCTCGTCCCAAAATTGCCAATTGACGGTTTGACTTTCAGATGTTTGAAAATACTGAGAGGTGTTCAGATGTTTGGAAATACAGAGAGGTGTTCAGTATAGAAATACTGAGAGGTGTTCAGTGTAGAACTTCAGATGTTTGGAAATACTGAGAGGTGTTCAGTGTACAACTTAAGACTGTTGAAGTTGTAATGACTGTTTTACTGATTTGTTTTTGTTCAGAACATTCTATTTTATGTAGTTAATTAAAAAATGTTCTAAGTTTATTAATCAAACAATTTTTTCCCAGTTTTAGGTGCAATGACGCTTAAATTCCCAATTTCATGGGTACAAGTCATTAGGGAAAGATCTAGGATCACAAAAGGTACAGGGTGCTGCTGAAAAGGAGCAGGGTGGAAAGCCTGACCAGTCTGCTGACATGTTCTAACAATTTGCTAACTCCAGAGTATTTATTAGTCTAATGCTTGTAATTTAGGTCTTTAAGCATAGTCAATTCATTTGTCATTGAATATATGCACAAATATATTAAATTTCAAAAAATACTCAACATTTCTATGTTGACCAGCCCAGAGGGGTAGCTGGGGTGAACCAACAAGGAGCAGGGTGCAGCACCCTCCTATTTTACTGTAGATCTTTCTCTACGTCATATTCCCAAAATGTTGAAAAAAAAGCCATTACTTCCTGCATAAATCACACCCTCACCTGTGCTGCAGCTTGGTGAGTCACCGGGGCTGGGACCTGGGCCGGAAATCTGGGGTCCTGCCATGAGGTGGTTTTGTTAGAGTGGTCAATGAAGAAACTGAAAATATAGTTACAAACACTGGTATAAATTATCAGCAATATGTAAGAAAGTACTTTATAATAGCTTCAGAAAGTACAGTATGGCCTTAATAACGATTTGCAAAGTCAGGGGTAAGTTTATATGGAGTAGGCATGTGTACAGCGCAAAATATAATGCTTTAGTAGAACGATTTTTCTACACGTTTTCATGTTACTTATGATGATTTTGCATTATTTTAGGCAAATATTGTTTGGGGGCAATCAATGTTTTAAAATAGCACGTGACGTTATTCGTTATTGTAAATATTGCATCATGGGAACCAGCTTTTGATACTGTCCGAGTTATCGTGAATTTTTAGTATGAAATAGTGTCAGCAGATTCCCAATGAAATCTGCAATAGCAAAACCAGTGCTGTCCTTAGTTTTCCTACTCTGCCCGAACATACCAGGTTTTGGGTGGCCTAGTTTCTCACGCAGTTCAAGTATTTTCGAGTATACTCAGCATTGGTATTCTCGCGGTATCTCTATTTCCACAGTAATTGTTTATCTTAGGATTTTCAGGCTTATTGTCAGCATCAAACATATTTTGGGTTTTCTTTAAGAAAAATAATAAGTTATAAATCATTTCATTCAAAAACAATTCAGTAATATAATTTGAAACCACAAATATAAATTACTTTTCTATCAGCTTGCAGCAATCAGTAGAAATTAGGGGGTCAATGTCTACACTTTCGTCTGCTGGAGTTAATATAAATGAAGACTAAAATTACCGGTATTGTTTTGTTATATCTGTAAAAGATTACAATAAAACAATTTTAAGTGTATTTGTGTTTATTTATACACTAACAGCGAACTTATTTTTTTTTAAAGATGTACCGCGAGATTACAGATGACGTGATTTTTCAAGATGGCCGCATGGTGCATTGAAAAACACAATAATTCAAGAACTAATATTTTTCTTTTAAACACAATTTCCAGTTGTTATTTTCTTAAAAAAATTGACATGATTGCATGCTATTGAATGAAAATGTTTGGTTAGTTGTTTTTGCTCCAAATATTTACTTATAGGTTAAGTACCGTGACAATACATATGAACAGGCTAAAGAAAGCTATATGAAATCATCGAAACAATCTGAGGAAGACAGAGATTTCCTTGATTTCATTCATCTGGGGATATACTACAGAGCTAGGCGCAACATACTGACGATGGGAGTCCTTGTGAAAACTATCCATACTTACCCGTATCTATCTTACCAACACACTGACGATGGGAGTCCTTGTGAAAACTATCCATACTTACCGGTATCTAGCTTACCAGTTGTGCTATTCTACTTTAGTGCAAATTTTTATACACTGATGGTCGAGTATATGTCGGACGAAATAATAATATCAGGGTTGGCACTAATTACCCACCCCCGGGTTTTCCCAGTTTTACCCGCCCCGGTCAATACTCTGAAAGTGCGTAATACTGGGCAATACTGGGCAATTCTATTTTTGTCTTCAGTTAATTTGCAGTTTTAATTGTTTTTATGAATTCAAATGCTCAGTTAACTAATGTCATTAAGAAAATGACTTGTTTAGTTTTTCAGATCCAGTATATGCATGGTTACAGTATTTTTGTAAGTGCCTGCACATATCCACTGGTTCATTCATTCATTTTTTATGGCAATGCTTATGATGTATTTTCTATAATGTTTGTGAAATTATTCTGCTTGATATTGAAATATGTCTACAATTATTTTTTTCTTGCATTGAACTATTCTTTTTTTTTGTAAACAATAAAACTTAGGGAGGCCTTCTCTGTCTGGACAATAATGCCAGCCTGGTCAATATTATTATGATTATTATTGGGCAATACCGGGGATAATTGACAAATTACTTATCTTCTATTTTCATTACTCACTTTCATTTGTTTTCACTTTAAAAGCAGGATAATGATAATGATGAAGCAAAGAATAAAAATATTTATTTTTATACTGATGCACAATTAACAGCAGGAATCAGTCACACTTAAGGTGCCAAACAATGCATGTTTTCATGGTTTGGAGAAGGCCCCTACTTGACATGGGCCTTTGCCTGACCCCTCATTGAGATAGGTCTAATGTTTATTCAAGGGGCCAAGTTTAATTTTTTTTTAGCACTTGCATCTGTCAATTCAATCAATGTTTGTGTTTGTTTAAGAGGGTGTACATATTGTGGATGGGTCATAAATGGTATCACTATATAATGTCATTAATTTAATGTACTGCATGGGGCTGCAATAGGGTCTTGTTGCAACATGATATTGACTAAAATATTTTATAACATAAAAATATATTAGAATTTTCAAATTTCTCTTATACATTCAGTTCTTCTTTTTCTTTCATAAACATAATTTTGTGACATCATACACTAGTATATACTGAGAAAAATGAAATAGATGTGAGTAAAACCACAGATGCCAAGTAATACTCAGTATTGTCCAGACTGACAAAAAATCCAACTTAAATTTTGTGAAAAAGAAAAGAAATTATTAATATATTTGCACATAAATAGAAATTAACAATGTAACTTACAGTATATAATTGTTAATAGATATGTGTTTATAATGTAGAAACTCAGTATTAGTATGAAATGTAAACATAATTGGGCAATATCTTTTTTCCCCAGTATTGCCCACTATAGCCCAGTAAAACCCGGTTTTCCCAGTATTACCCGCTCGGGCTGGTCAATACTATAAAACCCGGGTTTTATGCCAACTCTGATTAATATGCATTTATTTTGGGACATTTTATATACTGTATGAACTCAGCGTTGAAACTTGGCATGTAACTTCCTGGGTTTGTCACCCATTTGTGTATGTAAACAAAATAAGTGTCATTCGTGCGACTGTGCAACAAACAAGATGTAAAATGGGGTACGTAGAAAGTAGTAATTTTCACGATGATAGTGGTATTTTCTGGACATTTTTTTAAAATTACAATATACAAGGAAACGTATAAGAACTTTATTTAATGCACAAAGGGAATACAAATTAATAATAACCTGATAGTTTTATATAATAAAATATCATGGCATCAAATGTTTAAAATATAAATATAATGCTTTACCAGGGATCATCCTAGCCCAAAATTAGAGGGAGAAGTGGCTTCTCCTTTTGCCGAATTCAGGGAGAAGTTTATCAATAACTGACACTGGCGCGTAAAGCAGCTATTTAGCCAATCGATCAATTGAAATATGTATAATTAATTAATTACAAAGACTACAACCTGTAGTAATGAAAGAGAAACACAAAATAGCTTAATAAGTTTTATTGGCATTAGAAACAGTATTTTCAAAAAAACAAGCACTCATGTTTATGTTTATGACAATTGATACTAACACTTCATAAGGCAGTCACTGGTTTCCTTTAAAATAATGTAATGATATAAAGAGTAAATGTTACAATGTAAATTATTAACGCCCTTGATATTTTTCTTATAACGCTACATGTTATACATCGCTCAGGTAGACAAGTACCGGTATTGTACACCACTTGTTTGTCAGCAAGCTGCACGTGGAAATCGTGCAACATAATTTTCCCGCAGTTAGTCGGAGCCAGAACAAAGAAACCACAGGAGAATGAAATAACGTTGTTATGGTGTCGCATGTTGTTTAATGCTTTTGTTTGGATGACGTCATTTACTACAAAATGGGAATTGGATTATCTGTTACTTTTCACACGCCGTGTTTGTTACGATTGTGTTATTTGCGGAAATGGAAAATAATTGATCAGTGTATCTTTTTGTTTCAATTTTAAATTAATCGTCAGTTCTAAGGTCAAACATTGCAATTAAGCAAACAGCAAATATTCATTGCCTGAATATAAGTTCTTTAACAGTACGTAAAACGATTATAATTACTCTGAATGACTGTAAATTCTAGTGTAAACCGGCTGATCATATCGCCCAGTGTGCACTTGCTGTCTTGGTTCCCGACAGCCTTTGCTAATAAACAGATTTACTTTGAAAGCAAGTAAGCAAAGTCTGGAACCGCAACTGGAATAATATTAGTTGCTTGGTTGATTGATTAACACAATGCCAGGTCAGTGATGTGTAACAAACTTTCTCACGCTGTATACAGATCGATTATGGATGATTGTAGCATCGTTATCTCCACAATCAGATAAACCATGACAGTAGTGGGCATAAGATTAGAGGAATAAGCATTAGTATTGGCAATTTTTGGCAATTTTGACTTCGCTTTGATCAGATCACAGGGCAAAGTCAGACACCATAGGGCGACGATTTCGCCCATGTCGCCCTCTAGGATAATCCCTGTTTTCTAAGGTGTTGAAAAAAATATTGAAGCATAACGTTAGGTATCCATGTAGCTACTACACAGATTCTTCAACATCAATTGCCTCAGTTTTGTTGAAATTAAGATTTCAAATAGCAGATTTATCTCGGTATAAAATTACGTTGCTACAAATAAAATCCGCCACTTTGAAAAAAACTGGAGCCACTTTGAAACAAACTGCTTCCGCTTCTTTCAAGATTTTGTAGCATTTGGCAACAGTGGCGATCAACAGTGAAACTTCTGTCAAAGAACAATGAAATGGACATGAAAATACAAGTGTTTATTAAATTTAAATGTATATGATGACAAAATATTAGTCTAATTCATGAGACATGCTGCGAATTTAGTGTTACTTTTTTATAGGGCTAAATTCGCTGGAACATCTGAATGCCGAAAGACCATTTATGTGGTGGAAATCTAAATCAACATATTTTACTTAAACAACACCTAAACTGCTTAACATGTGTGGAAATTTACCTAGAACACGTGTTTAATTCCGATTTAAACTTGCCAATAAATCTGCATTCATGTCCAGTCCACCATGTTTACCTTGCCTTGTTTAACCCTTCAAATATGCTTCAACCAATCGGATGATGAATGACAGAATTGAATGACCAATCAAAATGACGCAATCGTTTCAGTAGCAGAATATCGATTAAAGTTTACACAGTGGAGGACAGCAAAATGTGTTGAAAATGGGAGTGCTATCGTACAAATATTTATGAAACATTACTGAGGAATAAATTCTCTTTGCAGGTATGTACATTTTATTAAGAAATATTAATGCTAACCATGCCATTTCAGCGCATGAAAGTAGCGACGAAAATCCTGTCGCTACTCTATAGACATATAGGGAGAAATTTCCACCACAGAATTGTTCTTTCCCTGGTTAGGCCCTCCGACCAATATTGCCCATATAAAAAGTAGCTCAATATTGGCACAGGGCCTAACTTGTTATGCTAGACAAAATATGAAAAGCAGTTACGAAACACAAATATTTAAAACTGTATGGAAAATACTACTGTCTGATAAATACTCACTAACCAGTAGGGCTAAATTCACGGTAAATTCTAATCCCTCAAACTTGCAAATGCCATTGGTGGTGTTTTTTTTATGGCGGACAACTGAAAGTTTTACTGTTCATAAATTTCCATTATTTGCGACGATAAATTTATCCACTAATGTACTTTGCATAAACAACACCTACACCGCTTTACTCGTGCCGAAATTAACCTACTATATGCATTTTAATTCCAATTTGAAAGGAGTTACTACTTTCCCCACACACTTGATTGAATCCAACAATTTCGCAATAATTACAAAACAAAAAAGTAACATGCTCAAAAATATTAGAGTACAAAACATTTCTTTAAGACGCGAAATATAGAATGAATCCTTTATTGCGTATTCCACGTAGCATGCAACTTACTAAGCTCTCTGATTAGGGTCCCAGCGAGCTTCAAAGCCTGGGGGTAACGGTGGAGCCCACTGCGAAGCCATATTGAATTTGTTTTGAAAGCATTGGAGTGTGACCGCGGGTTAAAAACCACAAAGAGATTTTTACTATAAAAAAGAGATATATTTGCAGGAAAGATAATATGAGTGATTCAATCATGTCCTAAGCGTAGATAACAATTTGCTGCTTACTACTGTAAAAGTGTTGCTACTGTTATTGATGCTGCTACTGTTATTGATGCTACTACCACCACTTCTATAATGTATACTACAACTACTATTACGTACTATACTACTACTATGCTACTAGATTCACTACTGCTGGTGCTGCTGCTGCTACTACTACTACTTCTACTACTACTACTTCTACTACTACTACTACTACTACTACTACTACTACTACTACTACTACTACTACTACTACTACTACTACTACTACTCTACTACTACTACTACTACTACTACTACTACTACTACTACTACTACTACTACTACTACTATTACTACTACTACTACTACTACTACTACCACTACAACTGCTACTACTACTAGAACTACTACTATTGCTACTACTACTACTACTACTACTACTACTACTACTACTACTACTACTACTACTACTACTACTACTACTACTACTACAACAACAACAACAACAACAACAACTACTACTACTACTACTGCTACTACTACTACTATTACTACTACTACTACTACTACTACTGCTACTACTACTACTTCTACTATTATTACTACTACTAATTACTATTACTTTCAAATGGGGCTTTCTTAGGCCTACCTAATACAGTAAACAGTAAACGTCTTGCCGTTGAGAGTTTCTTTTTATGGAAGCTTCTTGGTGGTAGGCTGGGAAGTTGTTTTATCTCAAAATTCCCAGCAAGCAATCCCATATGGGCCAAAATGGGCTATGCCTGGGAATATATCGCCCATGGACCCCATGTGGGACTCATATGATGTTTTTTTGCACATATTGGGCCAATTTCGGACCCAGCAAGCAAGCCCATATGGGTTTCCATCATGTATGTTCATATGAGTCCTGGAAAGTCATCCCAAATGGGCCCGATATGGGCTATACCTGGGCTGATGTACCACGTGGGCCTCATGTAGCACCAATATGCGTTGTATTGCCCATATCAGACCCATTTGGGTGGATTCCAGCAAGAAGCACAAAATGGGTTCCAGCAAGAAGGCCAAAATGGGCGCCCAGCAAATACGCCCCTAAGGGTCCGAGCAAAAAAAACCATATAGGTCCCCAACAAGCAAGCCCATATGGGTCCCATCAAGAAAACCAGTGTGGGTCAACAAAAAGCTAGCCCATATGGGTCTATATCAGCAAACGCATATGGGCCCCAGCAAGAGAGCCCATAATATGGGTTCCAAACACCCAAGCCCATATGTGTCCCAACAAGTAGGCCCATATTGGTTCGCAACAAACAAGCCTATATGGGTCACAAAGAGCAAGCCCATATGAGTTACTAAGTCGCCATAAAGAGTATCTGAGTCGCAATTATAAGTTATTAATTCGTAATTGCTAGTTAAGTCAAAATTACTAGATTAAATATATCAGCATAAGTCCTAACAATGACATAAATTAATACGTGGGGTACAGATTCACCAAGGGACCGAGGGGGCACGTGTTTAGCTCCCCCAGCTGACACAAAATCTATATATATATACGCTATATGCAGCGCAGTGCGCGTTTGCGGATGTTTTCCACCCAGTCCAGTGAACGGGGAAGACGCGGTTTCTAGGAGCCATCAAACATCGGGTACTGGTCGTGGTAGCCTGATATCTGTTAACTGAAATCAACTATTAACATCTCTCCATTCTTATAAACTTACACAGGTCTCTTTTACCATGTCTTCGTTGAATCCAACCTAACATACTCTTTCCCTCCTGATTATGTTCCTTTTTTAATCCACCCTTCTCTATCCCCCAATCTACAATGTCTTCTCTCCGTTCTTCTACATCCCTCTCTCAACACCCATTCATTCTTTGTATCCTCTAATACTATATCTCAATTTCCCTTTCCTAACCCACTCTTATTCCATCACACTCTACAACCTCTTTTTTTCGAAATATACTAAAACCATACTGTCCTCCTTCCAACTCCGCGTTATCCCACCTCTTCGCACCTCTCTCGTCACTTTCACCTTTCACTCCTTTCAACAAAGTGTACCCCTACCACACTCCTCTTACCATACTCTCACGTTTAACATCACTCTCTTCCCTCTATGAACCTGCGTCTATTTCACTCTCCTCTCACTCTTCTCCCACCTCACTCTCGTCTCACCTCACTCTAGTCTCACCTCTCTCTCCTCCCACCGCACTCTTCTCTCATCTCTCTATCTTCTTTCACCACACTCTCCTCCCACCTCCTACTCCTCCCACATCACTTTTCACTCATATCACACTCCTCCCACCACACTGTTCTCTCACCTCAGTCTCCTTCCAACTCTCCCCATACCGTCCAACTCCACTCTTCTCTCATCTCACTCTCCTGCCACCTCACTCTTCTCCCACCTCACTCTTTTCTCACCTGACTTTCCTACCTAACTCTCCTCCCAGCTCTCCCTCTCCCACCTCACTCTCTTCCAACCTCACTCTTCTCCCATCTCTATCTCCATTTACCTCACTCTCATTCCACATTTTAGCCTTACAGCTCACTCTCCTCTCACCTCACTATTCACCCACCTATACCTTCTCCCACTTCACTCTCCTCTCACCTCCCTTTTTTCTCAATTCACTTTCCTCTAACTCCTCCCACCTCACTCTCCTCCCACCTCACTCTCCACCCACCTCACTCTCCTCCCACCTCACTCTCCTTCCAACTTACTCTTCTCCCACCTCACTCTTCTCCCACATCACTCTTCTCCCACCTCACTCTTCTTCCAGCTCACTCTCCTTTTACCTCACTCTCCTTCTACCTTTCATCCGCCAACCTCCCTCTCCTCCCTCCTCACACGTCACTTTCCTCTTACCTCACTCTCCTTCCTCCTCTACCATCTCCAACCTCACTCTCCTCTCACATCCCTCTCCTATCACTTCACTCTCCTCTCACTCCTCTCACCTCACTCTCCTCCCAACTCACTCTCCTCCTACTTCACTCTCATCTCACCTCACTCCCCTATCGGGTCACTCTCCTGGCACCTCACTCTCCTTCCACATCTCCACCACCCACCTCACCCTCCTCCCTCTTCACTCTCCTTCCTTATCACTTTCCTCTTATCTTACTCGCCTTCTACCTCTCTCCTCTCCCATTTCACTCTTCTCCCACCTCAGTCTCCTACCTCATTCCCCTTCTACCCCTCTCGTCTCCCACCTCACTCTTCTTCCACCTCACTTTTCTCCCACCTCACTCTCCTTTCACCTCACTCTCCTTCCACAGTTCTTATACCTCTACCATCTCCCACGTCTTCTCTTGTCCCACCTCACTCTCACCTCACCCTCCTCCCAAGATGCAAAATTTACTCGCATAGATAATCTATTGTATTTATGTATGGAATACTTTTTGAATGGTTCCATAACATGGTAGAATACCTTGTCTATGTACACAAGATACTAAACATGTCTATGAAACGCCAGCTGCATCAGCAGTAAGTAAAGGGTAAAACCCATTAACAGCCTAAGATCATTTATTTCAGGCAAATGAATAATTACCAAATGAAAACATCACTTTTCAAAAACACGAAACAAACAAAAAACATCGGCTTGGAACCGACAAGGCAAAGCGCTGGGAAAGAAGTGGTGGGCTGGTGCAGTTGACCAGTTGCGACCTGTCAATCAATGTTATTTCAGTGGTAAAGAATTAAATAATAGCACATGGTTGCATAATCCAATAAATTTTCTTCAAATCCTTGGACAAACAACCTTAGACAAACAGAAAGGCAGAAAAATAAACAGATCTATGATTTTGCAATTGGTAAGTTTTTTCCCATGCTATAGATTGTTAACATCCATCATAACCAAATGAATGTATATTTTCTGAACACATACACATACTCGTATATATTTGTTAAGCATTTATGATTTGACCTGTTTTCGTCATGCAGTCGTTCTTGCAGTTAATTTATGTGACTAGTTTAAACCAATAGCCACGAGCAACGTACATGTTAAATATTCTGAAGTGGTTTAAACCGTATTCAATGTTGTGCAAGTGTGTGGGTTAACCAATAATTATAAACCTGCGATCTCTTGCACACCGGCTACATTCCATTCACCACTGTAGTTCGCTCGGGTAGTCACAACTCACGTGGTTTTAGTCACATGATCATAACATTTAAAATGGCTACACAGACAATACCATCCACTCTATTTTGTTGACCTATGCGAACCGATTCCATCTGCGTAAATGGGCATCAACATTATTCAGTTTTTCCCCATTTATGATAATTTAAAAAACATTTTCAAAACCCCATGTATTCTTTCTTTTTATGCTTGTGGTCCTAAACATTAACTTAAGTGTGCTTTTTATTCCATTTTTCCGTAGGGACAATTAAGATTCTTGTCATTGAGCCCGTTGCAGAGTTGTATGGTGAGAGCAACTAACGACTAACGACATTTCTGCTAGGAGATTAAATTTAGGACCAAGTTGTCATAGACATGTTGCATAGAGTTGCACACTGTGGGACGGTTTCTGCACTTTTGCTTCAATATGCATTTGCACAATTCAACACGCATTTCCACACTGCAATATGCATTTGCACGATTCAACACGCATTTGCACACTTCAATACGCATTTGCACACTTCAATACGCATTTGCACACTTCAATACGCATTTGCACACTTCAATACGCATTTGCACACATCGTTATGCACTTTCACAATTCAATATGCACTTGCACACTTCAAAACGCATTTGCACACTTCAATTTTACATTTTCACACTTCAATATGCATTTGAACACTTCAGTAAGCATATGCACACATCAATATGCATTTGCACAATTCAACACGCATTTGCACACTTCAATACGCATTTGCACAGTTCAATACGCATTTGCACAATTCACTATGCACTTGCACACTTCAATATGCATTTGCACAATTCAACACGCATTTTCACACGTCAATACGCATTTGCACAATTCAACAAACATTTGCACGCTTCAATACGCGTTTGCACCCTTCAACACGCCTTTGCACACTTCAATACGCATTTGCACACCTCAGTATGCATTTCAGTATGCATTTGCACACTACAATATGCATTTGCACACTATTTTGCGTGCTATTTTGCGTGCTATTTCATCTGCTTTCTGTTATTCTAAATGTATTACTTAAATCGGCAACCGAATTCATACATGACAGCTATTGTTAGTTTATTTGCTGTTATTTTGTTTATCCTAAAAATAATTACATTGACAATAAATTTTGAAATTCACGATGGAAGAAACAACATATTACGTTCAATACAAGCGTTGAACAAAATTCATCAATTTACAACCCAGAATAAAAATGCGAAGATTAAAGCGTTGTCTTAAATAATTAGTTAGCGACTATTCAATATTTTAATAGTTTTGCACACCCTAAAAGAAATGTCAAATTTGTATTCTCTGGGATACGTACATTGTTAAATAAACTTCAATCATAAAGGTTGTGTTCGCTTTGTATTGAGATGATTAAAAAGGCTGATCTCTCTCTGCAAAAAACGTATGTCAAGGGCTTGTGTTCGAATTGGTATTTTTATTTTTCCACCGGATACTTATCTAAAGCAATATTTCATTGTTATTAACTTACCGGTACATCTAATGAACAAAACTTTGAGCTTTAGATAGAGAACTTCCTGGTTCCCAATTAACCAATAAACAGCTAGCCTGTAAACTATTGGTTGCATACCCACCGAAGACTACAATGGCCAATTATATTTAGATTTTCACAATTAAAACGTAAAACGTTAAACGCTAGATTTGGAAATTAAGATAAAGTAATCAAACGGTTAACATTTAAAGTTGAATTAAGAAATTGAGATAACACTCTTACGTTTTTCAAAATTGTGGAATAACACATGTTTTTACTATGTACGCGGTGGTCTTGCTCCGGACGCACCTTTTCGCGTTTTAACTTGTCGGCTTGGCGTCTTGCCATTCCGCCAGTGCAATATGCTAGAAAGCAGCTATACTAAAAGTTCTCAAAGTCACATTGACAATTCGGTGAAGATCACCGCTGCCAATCGGTTGACCTATATACTGTTGAGCGCCAGATTACGTTTTGATTAAATTGTCCGAATTTTTCTGCAAACAATGCCCGCATAAAAGTACCTCTATCAATAATAATAAAGATACATTATTTATTTTCCGGTATAGATTTGTGTATTTGCATATTGACTTCATAAGTATGAATAGATAATAACAATCTTGTTTACTAGTAGTTGAAAGTGTTGCACATTTACCATTGAGATAAACTGTGCTCTATTACATGTATTCTTTGGGTTATTCTCTTTGACATTATTCTCTTTGAAATTCAATCAACACGTAACAGCGATTGCTTCAGTTTGTTTTCTGCTATTTGAAGCCGCAATTCTACAATTTGATTCTATCAATGGCATGTTAAAATCGATCTTTATTATAATATTTTAACTTTTGATTTTTTTAGAATGTGTTAGCATTTCCTCATAATTAATTAATTATTGTTTACAACCAGAATAAAAAAAGCGAATATTTCAATGGTGTTTTATATATACGTTATTGAATGCTATCACTCACTATTCAAAAAGGTGTGCAATCCAAAACGGCAAGGCCATACGTCCACATCTCTAATAAGACAGACAATCACCCGCGTGATTCGTGCCTTCTCAGTGGAAAACTTGGTGAAACGCCCAATCTGGATGAGTTTGACTACAGACAATCACCCGCGTGATTCGTGCCTTCTCAGAGGAAATCTTGGTGAAACGCCCAATCTGGATGAGTTTGACTTTCAAAAGACCTCCACTGGACCGGATACCAAGCCCAGTAAAGGAACTACTACCAAAGCAGATTGACTACAAATGTGATTTTTTTTTGTTTTCAGTGATAACCCGGGGGAGCTTAATCTGTTCTCGCTATTGTTCGGTTTGTATGGGCAAAAATATTAATTGCCGACCTAAGCAAAAATACTTATGTCAAGGACTGATTTTCTATATAGATTCCTTTAATGCAATTTCCATTGTTATGAACCTGTTAATTGGGATTGAAAGATAACACTCTAATATCTGAACGGTTCAATACGTAGGAATTGTAAGCATTACGGAAGTCTAATAGTCCCACTAGAAGTACGATTTTCAACATTTTAACTTAAAGCACATGTTTTGCGTTGCATTGTGTCCTCTTGCCGCATCGCCAACCCGCCAAGGCTATACATGCTAAAAAAGAACCATTCTAAAAGTCAGATTAACAGATCAGCATCATTCGACAAATGTCACCTTTTTGCTTTACTCATTTAGCCAAATAATCTCTACAGTTCAAATACAGTAGTCTACACAAATTCAAGCCACGACCAGGGCGCGTATTCACCAACCCATTCTTGGACTTAAGAATAAAGAACATACTTAGACCCAATAACATAAACATGGGTGTATCTGATATACACTGCTCCTACTGGGCTTCTACTGGGCTCCTACTGGGCACCTTTTTCTCTTATGTCATTCACAAATCGTTCTAAATACAGACCTCTGTAGTTTGAGTTGGTGAATACGTAGTCAGATTCATATAAACTGCATTTTCAGAACAGAATAGTTTCAAAAATATTCTTAATTCTAAGAATGGACTGGTGAATACGGGACCTGATACTATCATAAGCCGAAGGTATATTGCAAATGGTTAATCAGTAATCAAATCGAATATCGCGGATGCAATTACCGACACAAAGTAGTATTAGCTACTAATAACGGAATAACGTAACATATATTTTCACTATGAACGATATTATATGACAATACGACAACGCACCTTTTCGCGTTTCAACTCGTCGCCATGGCGTCTTGCCATCCCGCCAAGGTTATATAGATATATGTGCAAAACATCAGCTATATTAAAACTTTAAAAGTCACATTGACAGATCGGTGATCAGTTAACCTTTATGAGTTCATCATATTTCGTTCGATAAACCCAAACAAATATTTGTTTGTAAAAACTATACTTGCATAACGTATGTCTCATAATGATAATAAAAAGCCTTATTTATTCTTCTACTCTATTGTAAACACGTTCATTTTTAAATGACTTACGGTACCTAGGCGACCCTATTTCTAAATGCACAATCCTTGAAACAAACGTCGAACACTTATTAATGAGTTTACGTTTTAAGCCAGAATCAAAGAAAGCAAATATTCAGATTGTTTTTTTTTCTATGCATTATGACAAGATTTCACTATTTAAATATTTTGGGAATCCCTAGCAGAAAGGTCACAGTCGTATATTAGGATTTCAGTTTTAACAAGACGCGCAATCATTCCTGCAATAATTGATCTCTAGGTAGTTAAATTGGCGGAACGCCCCATCCTGGCGGCGTTGACATTTCCAAAGTTGGACCTCTCGAGCACTAAATCCAGTCTAGAGCTGAACTAATGCCAAAAGCAAATTAACTGACAAATGTGATTTGGAGCACAAATGTTGTTCTAGTTTTTTTAATCATACCCGGGGGTCTTGTTCTGTTGCCAATATTGTTAGGTTTGTATAGAATGAACAAATAAATTGAGACAGCAGCAATAGACTGACGTCAAATGCATGTATTCGTCACATTTTATATTCATAAACATCTCACTCTTCTCTCACCTCACTCTCCTCTCACCCGTTCTCCTGACATCTCATTCTCCTCTCACCTTACTCTTCTCCCACCTCACTCTCCTCACAACTCCTTCTCCATTTATTTTATTCTTCTTCCACCTCACTCTCCTCACTCCTTACTCTCCTCACCTCACTTTCATCCCACCTCACTCTACTTCCATCTCAATTTTCTCACACTGCACTCTTTTCTCACCTTGCTTTTCTCACACCTCACTCTCGACACACCTCACTCTACCACCATCCTCCCAATATCACTCTCCACTCACCTCGCTCTCCTCCCACATCATTCTACTCTTACCTCACAACATTCCACCTCACTCCCATCACCTCACTCTCATCACCTCACTCTAATCACCTCACTTTCATCACCTCATTCTCATCATCTCACTATCATCACCTAACTTCACCTCATTCTCCTCTCACTTCGCTTTCCTCCCACCTCATTCTACTCTTACCTCACCCATTACACCACAATCTTATAACCTCACTCTCACCACCTCACTCTCATCAGCTCACTCTCATCACCTCACTCTCATCACCTCACGCTCATCACCTCACTGTTATCACCTCATTCTCATCACCTCACTCTCATCACCTCACACAACCCCATTTTACTGTCACCTCACTCTCCTTTTACCTCATTATCCTCCCACCTCATTCTTCTCTCACGTTACTCTCCTCTCACCTTACCCTCCTCCATTTCACTCCCCTTTCTTCTCACTTTCCTCTCAATCACTCTGCTGACACCTCACTTTCCTCTCACCTCACTCTTCTCCCACCGCACTCTCCTCACAACTTATTGTCCTCTCACCTCATTCTTCTTTCATCTCACTCTCCTTCTACCTCATTCTTCTCCCATATCAATATTCACCTTACGCACTCTTCTCTTATCTCCACTCTCCTAAAACCTCACTCTCCTCTCACACTCCTCCATCTGACTCTCCTTTCACCTCACTCTCCTCCCACCTCATCTCCTCTCACTTCACTCTTCCCACCTCACTCTCCTCTCACCTCACCATCCTTCATCTAACTTACCTCGAAACTCTCTTCTAACACCTCATTTTACTCTTACCTCACCCCATCCCACCTCACTCTCATAACCTCACACTCCTCTCACCTCACTATCCTCACAACGCATTCTCCCTTTACCTCATTATTCTTCCACCTCACTTTCCTCTCACCTAATTCTTCTTCCACCTCACTCTCCTCAAACCTCACTATCCTCTCACCTCACTCTCCTCCCACCTGACCCTTCGCCCATTTCAATCTTCTCCCACCGCACTCTACTTTGAATTCGCTGTTCTCACACCTCACTTTCTTCACACCTCACTCTCTTCTAACCCTCCACCAGCTCACTCTCCTCCCACCTCATTCTGCTCTTAACTCACGCCATTCCACCTCACTCTACTCTAACCTCACTCTCCTCTTAACGAACTCTCCTTTCATCTCGCTCTCCCTCCACTTTACTCTCCTCTAAACTAACTTACTTTCCTCTCACCTAACTCTATTTCATCTCACTCTCCCCCCACCTCACTATCACTACCCTTTTACCTCATTCCCTCTCATGTCACTCTCCGTTCACGTCACTCTTAAGTCAGGTTTGTATCCTCTTATGCTACATCCATTCTACCTAAACCCCAGTTACTTCACTCTCCTCCTAGTACAACGTCCTCTAACTTCTCTTAACCCACTTCGCCACGTCCACACAAAACTCTCCTCTAATCCATTTCCCCTCACTATCCGACAGTAATAGTAGGCTATTTTAATATGCTTATTGACTCAACGAACGATAATAACATTGCAGTTTGTGTTTATGGGTACTAAAACGGGAACGCGGTGCTGAATTACCCTCGAGTACACGGGAAGTAAATTTATAGGCCTACTAAATTCACATTAAACACAAAATTCTTGAAATGTCAACTGTAAATAATGGCGAAACAGTTATTCTAACATGACACGCCCAGATTGTTCTATAGACAAAGAGCAACATTATCGTTGTAAAACTTCCCATAAACAACGCAAAAATGTAGTTCCGATTCAGACGTCATTCGTTCAGTTTTTATCAATGAAAATGACTTCTCTATGAATTTGTATCAATGAATGACGTCACTGGAGATAAACAACGATTTGTCGTTTTGATGCGATGACCCCTCGTGGTTTAATTGCTTCGCATCAGAACTCCAAATCGTCGTTTATTAGACGATAAAGAACGCTAAATCGAGGATAATTTCTTAATAAACATTATAGGGTCACTTATTGAAGGCAAATGACAAATCGCCAACACAACACACATACAACACAACCCATTACGATAAACACAAAACAAAACATAAAACCCAGTAATGATAACAACTGTGTGTATCACCTTGGTGCATTTATATTTTGTTCAGTATTAAGCTCTTAAGTGGCTCAGTATTTATTTGTGGCTTGAACTATTTGTTAGTTGGTCTTACAGTTTATTTACGAGACTCTGGAATATATCATTGGTCGAGCAAACGTGCATGTTTTAATTGATATTCTAACTCGTATGAAATGTGCTACCGGTGTGTGTATTGTAACGGGTAAATAAACACATGTTTCTGATTAAAGCAGTAGTATAGAAATATGCTAATAAAAATAAAACTGTGAAAATTGTTTTGTTTTTTTACATTTTACGATACAAATAAATAAAAAACTCATTGTCATCTGTAGAATAATAACGCTTTGGTAACTTTTTATATAGTCATCTGTTTTCGGACAAAGGCATTAAACAATGCTTTCGTAAATAAGAAACAGTTTTCAGTCGAGTAAACGTAATTAATGTTCATTAGAACGAATGCCAAATTAAGATGTATTGCATTGTATTCTATGGATTGCGACCTTAAGGTTCAAATTTTCATAAACTGGTTGCGTACAGTTGAATTATATGGGACAGCTTCTGCAAATTGTGCACCATATAGAAAATATATATGCATGGATTTATATTGTAAAAATGTTGTTAACTATAATGCGGTTCTTAACTCTTATCAATACACATCTAATGATATATGATATATATCTAATGATATATATATTCACGGTCTGAACTGTTACATGCTAATGTTTTCTTTGTTTAAAGGGCTCCTCTGCTCAAGTTGCAATTGAAGCATCACAATCGCTTTCTTGTCAGAGACATAGCTGGACATGAAGATCGTTTATTTTAATGTTGCACATTTTGTCACCATTTCGGTCTACCGTCGTGGAATTGCAACGGTTTTTTTTGCTTAAAGAAGAGAAACTGAGCTCTACTATCTGCCTTCTTTGTGCAACTGTATTCTGAGTTTCTGGATCCATGTCTTTTGGTCTACATTGAATGTAGTGCTAATAAAAGTCGTGCATATTTTATATTTGGTATCAATATGAAAAGTGACATGAAGATATTCTTTGCAAAATTAAAGTATTACGACGATCATTACAAAAACCAGTGCCAAGCTAAAGAATGTTGTCAAAGATTCAAAGTTGTATTATTATTTTGCAATGTAACAGGAGTATAAATCAATAAATTCCACAAGGACACCCTTTAACAAACTCTCTGTCACAACTACGGAATACTATAAGTAAAAAAAAAGAAATAAGATTTTCCAAAGTATAACCTTAAACGTTGAACTTATTGGTTATGAACTTGTGGGTTTAGAAAATATTACTTTTATATTTCACCTTTTCAATAATACGGAAATATCGAGGCCAATGAATGCAAAATAATAGTAATGATACTAATACATATTAAAGATGTAGAGCAGCATAACGTTTATACTACAAGTTTCCAAAAGCACCCACATCTTGAAGCAGTACGTAATGGCTACGACCCACGTGATCTAAAAAGCTGATCGGTCGCGAAGTAGCAAAAAAACGTTTAAGCGAAAGATTTTTCTTTTGCAAAACAAAGGTATTTGTCATGCCAGGTTATAGTTAAAGGTTTAATTTTCTTTCGTGAAAAATTTAGAATAAAAGCTCATGGTGTAAACGTTAATTAATAAGGTGTTTACTTTGGAAGTCTTATTTCAAAATAAAAATCACGATAAGTTTTATTTTATAACAGTTAGCTTTTTTTAAAGATGGTTCATTACATAAATCATAGACATGATCGAAATAGTGTTTGCATCTATGCTAATAACAGTCGCACCTAAACTTTCCCATATATACAGGATATGAAATACATTCAGAAGTTGCAAAGGCATGCAGACATGCAGAAATGAATTGTTTTCGCTATGGGTTCCTTCCTGGTTGCAGTTTTTCTGCGATGTCAGCGTTTTGAAATTAATCTCTATGTGCACTGGTAATACTTCTGATGCAAAGCAATCCTGTTGTAATAACATTTGCTGAGAGTTCCCAAGATCAGATTTATCCAACACAAAGACGTTAATATTGAATGACATGTAGATAACATATATTGTGTCTATCCCGCATTACGTTTCAGTTCTTAATGGTCGCTCAATTGGCATTATCGCAGCACTGAGGGCCAAATATATTTGACACAATACGATGATTTCGAAAAATTTAATAAAAATCATATATAAAGTCATGTCAGCCAAAAATTACAGTTTAAATAATTAAATCACACTCAAATAAAAGAACATTCAAAAGAATGCAAGTACTGACAAAATAAATGTAACAGACCCTAAATTTGCAAATTTTTAAAGCGTTGCAAGCATATTGTTTCACGGTGCATAATACACAGTTTAATCGGTAAATAACAATGTTATAGGAAAAGAACCTTCCAATACCAAAACTACACGGGTGGCATCTGTTTCTAGATTCATAAATACATGCACCATATTTAACGTTAGTTCTATCTGCATTTCTAAATAGATGTGTATAGCTGAATTTATTTTATGCTTTCCAGTAATTTATTGGGAAATATCTGTGAAATAAAATTGGTAATTCACTGTTTAAAACAGTGAAAATTACCGCTCTGATAATTTTTACTATTTCGTACTGGTTCCCGATTTAAAACAGTAAATGGAACGGACCGTCAAACGATGCCGCACTTAAAATTGACAAATGATTCCCGCGATATATTCCATTAAAACTCACTGAAATAGTTATTAAATGAAAACAAAAATCGATGGAAAAAGCATAAAATAAACAGAAAATTTGCTGTTTTCGATAGAGATCGTAAATTTCTATGATCACACGTGAATTAAAACGATATTCTACCGAAACCAACAAATATCCTCTATATATTTAGTATAACAAACACTTCATACATATATTTCAAACGTCTACAAAATATATGTATAGTAACATGTTGCTATAATTTGTTGTTATTATTGTTGCATTTATGTTACAAAAATTATCATATTTGTATGGTTTAAATACATTTGGGCTGTATCTTTGTTTATATAAACAAAGACCAAGGTTTTTGTAAATTATACGCTAAACGAGTTCTTAGTTTTTAAATGTTTCTTTTATGTATATGAACCCTACGAATATATTAACTCATCGACAAGCTCATAGATACGCATTCAAGGCCAGTGACATATATGAAATAGGAATTAGTAAATATTCATTTCAAATTAGGTCAACTCAAATTTATCCCAAAAAAGAATGTTTGAAAAAAAAAGATAACTGCAGGTACATTTATGGGTTATGACACAAAGCCACAAACGTATATAAGCATTGTAATTCGATAACTGCAGTTTTTATAGTTAAGAAGAAGTTAAATCAATAAAATATAGTTAATAAAATTAAACCAATAAAATCACAACAACAAAGAGATAACATTTAAAGACAATAATATCGGTAGAACCGATGGATGCTCCCCGATGCCGCTTTGCCCTCTAAATGTGGCCTTGACCCGAAACCTACGGCGACATGTTGTCATATTGAGGCTAACATTCGTGTAGAGTCTTAAACCATTCAAGAAATTAAAATTCCGGACAAGCAAAGGCCAATTTCGACTTTTGACCTTTAAGTATGACATTGACCTTTGACCTACAGATCTAATTCATGCTCGTAACATGCAGTCTCATTTAGGCAAACATTTTGTGCCATTTAATTAGACAATAGCTCAATCTATGACCATGTCATAGTCAGAACAAGCAAAACACTTATTTTGACCTTTGATTTCTAAGTGTTGCCTTAACCTTTGACATATGGATCTGGTTTACATGCACTTGATGTTGTCTCTTTGAGCTTAGCATTAGTGCCAAGTAGTTTTTAAAATCCATGGCAAGCTAAAGCGAGGACTAGCAAAGTGTCAATTTTGCCCTTTGACCCCTAGATGTGACCTTGACCTTTGATCTAGGACCTGATTCATGAGCTGTACACACCAGCTCTGTCCATCCTAAAGGGATGTTGCTTATAAAGTTTCATCAAATTCGGGTCATTTGTTCCTGAGATCTCGCGCGGAAACGAAGCATCGGACGGACGGACGGAAAGACGGAAGGACGGACGGATATGGAGTATGATGGATAAAATCAACATGGTAATTCGTTTAAATCTAGGACAAACTGACAATATAATGAGAATGTAAGGAAAAAAGGCCTTGCCCTGAGGCGACCATGATTTTTTTAACGATTCAAAATTATTGTTAGTAATTTGGTACAGAACCACACAGGGAACATTTGTGAAATTATTTTGAAATCCAACCAGTGGTTTTCGACAAGAAGCTTTTCAAAAGTTTCAATATTGCCATATAAGGTAAAATGGGACCATGTTTTTTCAACGGATTAGAACCATTGGAGTAAATTTGTTACAAAACTACCCGATAAACATTTACGTCTATCTTGATCTGACAAGGTTAATATAGTTTTGAATATAGCCCCATGGAAGGCATGTTTTTCAACTGACATGAACCATTTGAGCAACGTTGGAAGAGAACCACCCAAGGAACATGTCTGTGAAATAATTTCGAAATCCAACCTGTGGTTTCAAACAATAGGATTTTAAACGCTTTTAATATAGTCATATGAAAACAAATGGCCCCCACCCCCGGGTGGTAATGTTTTTAAACAGACCAGTCCATTTCAGCAAGTAATGGTAGAAAACCACATAAAAAACTTTTCCGTGAAAATATTTCAAAATCCAACAAGTTGTTTCTGAAGAGAGGACTTTCAAAGTTTCAATATAGCCATATTAGGAAAAATGGCCCTGCCCCTGGCCCATTTGTGTTAACTTTGGTAGAGAACAACACACGGAATGTTTCTGTGAAACTATTTAAAAATCTAATCTACCCTGGAGTTTAGGAGGAGATGTCGTTTAAACACAAACGCACGCATGCGCGACAGACGAAAACTTACATACGCTTGATGGCCTTTGGCCAGTGAGTCAAATACTGTAAATCCAAACTTCTAACAAAATAAACAGAAAATCCTATACAAATCAAATAGGCACTGATTCTCAGTATTGGATGTTTAAACATATAAATATTTGAAATGTTAACTTGGAATATTACTTTTCTGACGACAGGAACTTTGAAATTCTGAACTAATATAATGGTGATTTATTCAGATTTCAAAAAATTAACAGAACAGTATTGTAAACGGAAGAGCATCGGAACGACATACCATTGGTTATTACCGTAATAATCAACGCTAACCCGTCAATTATTTCGATTCTAACACGATCTTATATAAAATGCGTTTTTTAAGGTAATGAATGAGAACTATTTTTACTTATACTCCGCCCATTTTTCCGTGAAGTACATTCACGCGTGCGTTTCAGTGACGCCAGTAAATCATAACAATTTAATATGACGTCAGCTTCATTAAGATAAGATAAGATAAGATAAGATTTATTTAAAGTTTGTTATCGCGCGTTTAAGCACATGCATTGTACGGAAACAATGTCTTCGAATTTCCGGAACTATTTTCAAAACATTAGGTTCCGCCCACTAGCCGCGTGCGGTGTTAGAATTCAAGTTTATTTTTCACCATTTTACACACACACGCATATATATATATATATATATATATATACGTAACGTTAACGCCATATATCTTCTTGAGGAATTTTAGGGTTTTAATATAGATATTAATCAACCATGGGTAATACTGTGAACTTCACATTTTTGCACTTTCAATCGACTTGCATGTGAACAGATCATTATTAAACTATTTTGCCAAAGCAACGACTAACAACATCAACATGATACGCTTTTCACTGCGACATAACATTGAATTACATGTTTTAGGCAGTCCTTGAAGCCAATAATATGTTTGAGCTTCAGATGGTTTGGAAAAGGGATCGGATGACTGTTTCCATACAGTGCAACCAATCGGAATAAGAAAATCTGTGTTAAAAACCAGGTTTCTTGCGTACACCGCTGGAAAATCTAAAACAAAATCAATAGTTCTCTATTAGTCTCATCTTACAAGAAAAACTATTTTATCGCGTCATTAAATTTCTGTCGCCTATATCTGTATAATAAAAATAAAAAAAAATGAATTTAAATAACTCGATCGCTACGATTTATTTTAGAATAATACAATGAACAAGACTTAGTTTGGAATAACTTATAATTATGGACATAATATACGGATTGTCTTTGCCTAAAAATACAATTAAAATATTCAACCTTATTAATCGACTTGCATTATATACACTGATTATATTTATATATAGACGAAAACTTTATTTAAACATTATGAAACTAATGGCTAAATCGTATACTCACCGTCGCTAATCTTATACGAGTAGGAGCTAATTCCGTCTCTGTTCATTCGAAGAGCAACCTTTTGTTTACAACTGGCTCCTTTATCTTGGTAAAGAAAGCACTTTGTTTCTTCACAATTTGTATCTTGATAAACGCACTTAAACGACGAAGCCGAATCATTGCTCACTAATATGTCATGGCCTTTTAGGTCTATGACAAAGAACACTTTATCTGTATAGCGTTTAACAAGGTTTATATGGAGAATTTCCAATGAATCATTCTTTGTTGTTATGTCTTTCAGATAAAATCCTGGAAATAACCCACGACATTCATCAAAGAGAGCATCGACTGCAGCATCAAACGATAAAAGTTCGGCTTCCCAATAGGCTTTCTCTATTTCCAGTGATAAATTGTGTTCCTTCAGTTTATACAATGCCTCTATACTTATTCCACTCAACACCAGCTCGCGAACGTAATTGGTGAAGTCTTGCATTTCTGTCATATGGCAATTGGTTTTGTCTTTCACTAGTTGCAGTAAACTATCTGAGCCAATAGAATGTGAGGTCGCATGAGAAAGTATAGCGCGTGTTTCACGCACATAAGCGTCGATGTCGTCTAAAAATATCGTCCAGTATTGAGTCTGTTCACTTGGAACCGCTGCAATCAAGTTTTTAATGTCCTGTAATCTGTTATTGGTTGACAATGCGAAGTCTTTGAACAACTTTCTCCATCCGAATTTGTAATTTTAGCTCTCTGATAAGCTGAGTAACATCCTGACGTAACTGTTCTACACTTGCTTTTACTTCCTCTATTTTCGCCAACAGCTCTGCTTTTAAGCTTTGTAGTTGTTCTTGTAGTGGGTCTGGTTTGAATGCGTCATAAATGGTAACTGCTAAATCAAAAGCACCAAATAAGAACCCAACAAAATTAAAAGCTTTGGAGGCAGTTTTGTTGGCAGATTTGGCGCCAGTTTTTGCATCAGCGTAACAGATTCCATACGATATTATCAGCAAAATAAATCCAGAATACGCCATCATTTATTAATATGATGTTTCGTTGAAGTGTTCGTCTAAACTATAGTTGGCAGTGCAAATGTTGGCTTAAATAACTCTACGCTAAAGGGTATGGTGCACCAATCATGCCATAAACTTAGAACATACAGTCATTACCAATACAAGGATTAAGTGGGTTTGATTTTCACGGCGAAGTCTTATATTAATTATGGATCAGCATTTTCATTTTATTTCCAATAAACCGTTTATCTTTGAACAAAGATGTTTCGAATTAAATGATCAAAAGTTATATATTTTGTGTATAAAAGTTTGTTATGGAAATATTAATAGAAAATGTATAATTTGTAATACACCTTTCTTTTTAGAAGATGTGTACCCCATATTGTGTTCGGCTTGTACCTCCCTGAGTCAACTCTTACCCTTATTGGTCAACCCCTGTCCACTATTTTAATAGAAATGACACGGTTAATAATATTTAAACTTACGGTTAAATATCAAATATTTGACACAATTAATATAATTTATGTATAACAGCGTTAACGGCCATTTACATGTGATTTGCAGGAAAAAGTGGTCGACGTTCCCAAAAAAATATATACCTGTTTTAATGTATTTATTCCTCTATACACTTTGATGCAACATGTAGGAGTTGGCAAGAGGTACGAATTCACCAAACGGATACGAGTTGACTAAGGTACGAATAAGTTAGTTAACGATCGTTGAAAAGAACCTTCCACTCGATTGTGAAATGGTTTACACGATTAGGTTGAATGTTGATTGTTAACGATCGTTGAAAAGAACCTTCCAATCGATTGTGAAATAGTTTACACGATTAGGTTGAATGTTGATTAATAATATTTGAGATTGTAGAATTCTCATCTAACAGTGATCTACTTAAACATATATCTAGTTAACCGTGTTATGTTTAAACTTCTGAATTGCATAAAAAACATCTACCTTAAGACATTTCAGTCTTCGAAAGATGGATAGAATAAGCCGTTTTGCGTAGAATATCGGTCCAGGGCAGGCACATTGCCTACACATGATTCAAATACGTAAGGAATATGTAAAGAACAGGAATAATATCATAATTTTTATTCTTTTTAAGACATGAACCATAGTTTTTTTTCTGAGTTCGACTTCGACAACCGGTCTTATGCTACCATTAGAGCTGCAACTGTAAATAATGTTTTGAAATATCGAAGGAAGTATTTGACACAAAATAGAGATTATTGTTATTTGTATCTGCATATTCAAGGGGCGATGTCTGCGAATAAATTATCTGAAGTTCAGATTATGATTAAAAACGTTACATTATTTAGTTCGTGTTTTTGGTCCATTTCTTGTTTACCTTTTGACGTCAAAATAACCATAGTTTGCTAAAATATGTTAACAAATCACACACAGCGCAGATGGTCAGTGCACTTCCAGTTGTCATTTTTTCTTACGACTCAAACGTCGAGATCCAGATATACACTCTTGGCTTTTGTTTTCACAGCATCTGTTTTGATTAGTTTTTATCAAATTATCATAATGTAGTATAACATATTTAAAACATCATCATTATTTCGTATCTTTGTATTTTAACTTGAACAAAATTATCCTTGTTAAACTACCCAATAAACAACGCAAACAACGCAAACAACGCAAAAAGTACTTTCGATTCTGAGGGCAGCGTAGTAAAATGAAGGTCTCATAGCGATAGCAAAAATATTTGTCAGATCATGTTAGAATCAAAACAGTTTTTGCATTGTCGTTGTTAATCGGCCAATAAACAACTCTTTCTTAAGTGAATACCGTAAATAAACAGAAAACAACCGTGGCAGTACATAGCGCAGCTAAGCGTAACAATAACGAGAGTTATGCGCAGTGCATCGTAGTTTAACTATTCAAATAACGTAGCATTTGGCGGTACTCTCGTTCTGTTCACATTGTTCTACGTAAAGCCAAGTTGCTCTACGTTGTTCTACGTTGAGCCACGTGTACCAGTACGTATAAGTACTTAGTGGTATAACGTTGCAGTATTTTAAAAATGTTCAACACTGAGATTTGTCGTTACGTTGAACTACGTACCTGCAAACTTGTGCCACGTTTTTGCGCGTTATGGTTACGTTGAAATACGTACCTGCCAAGTTGGGCAACGCAGCTAAACGAAACGAAACGAAAACGTGACACTATGATTGGGTATATCTGATACCTTTGGCAAGATAGATAAAATAGATAAAATAGAAAATAACCTTACAAACGACCATGATTTAAGCTAGGCGAATGCCAAAAAATATAATGAAAAAAATACAACAGCTGGCATTTTGTGTAAAGTATACGCAATTTATGTGAAAATTAAATTAACTGAGACAAAGAGTACTGAAAATTTTCATAAACCAAACAGGAACCCACAACTTTAATTAAAATATATCAAATACAAAAGTTACGTTTGTGAACGAATATTGAACTGAAAATATGTCTGCACAAAATCTGTGAATGCCAGTAATTATAGGATAGAAAGCTAATAAAAAAGAAATGTATTTAAAAAAAAATTAATATGATAAAGTAGTATAGTAAGGGCAACAATGTCAGGCATTTTAACTAATGGGTACGAAAGAGTTACTCATCGTTACGATCTGGATGTTCTTACAAAAGTAGGAACACGCCCGCCAATATCTGCCAATGGTGTAAAGCATTACTGTGTAGGCATGCTTGCCGAAGCAATACTGGTAATATTTCTTAAATAATGTTTCCGAGGGGGCATACATGTAGATAATTGCACTGATTTGCTGAGAAACATGTCCACTTTTCTAGCAAACTCTTTAACCGACTGAATTTTAACTTGGAATATTTATTTAGCATAATGAGATGAGTGTGTAGAGATAAGCATAGCTATGTAATGAAATTCGATTGGTTGATTGCCCCTTTCCACTCTTTGTCGACTTTGACTTTTCTTGGTAAGGTTTTTTATTCAGGTCCACTAGTAAGAAGTAAATATGAAGCCTTCATATTATTCAGTATGACGTGATCAACTCGTGGGATAAAAACACAACTCTGACTTGGATTTTGATTGAACGATGGCCCTTTTTACTTTATTAAATTTTCTGTTGAGGTCCACTTTTCCAACTATTCAAACACAAACCTTCATTCAGTATGATGTGGTGATTGTATATAACAAGAACCATAACTCGTTTGTGGGTTTCGATTAATATTGCCCGTGAATGCGTAGACTTACGGTGTGGATATTTATCAGTATGATCACATGTATACATGAGTACAACACGAGTTATATATATGTTTTATTTTATTTAAGTATAGACTCTTCACTTGTTTCTTTCATTTAGATGCACTTGTTTTAGAAAATATTGGAACAAAAACCTCAGACTTAGCCTACTGGTAACTTATTTTTCGAAAAACAAAATCCAACTATTGTCGGTAGCATATGCAGACGATGCTTGGTATAATTGTATAAGAACTATTATGAACACCTCCACCACTCCTCTCCCGATCATCACCACTGCCACTACTACAAAAACTATTTCCTTTAGTACTACCACTACTGTCACCACCGTGGCGTATACTACTTTACTTTACACTTATCACTTCACGTTCCTAGTAGTGTCAACTAATATACACAGCTGTTCCAAATCACCCATATTCAAATGATCAACTGTTATCATTTAATTTGACCAACAGTAAAATTATCAGGTTATTAATTTTTGGTAAATGTTTTTGCGAGCTAAAGACAGTAGCTTAGACATCCCCGTGTCGTCTAATTATATGCGATGCATGAGAACGAGGTAAATACTCACACTTACAAATTGAATTCGAATCAATTCCAATAGAGCCAACACCTGTGGATTCATTTAATTTCGTTGACGTGGATTCGTCAATCGGGCATATTCGTTGGATCTTAAATTCGTGGATTTCGATTTTTTGCCCCCCCCACCCCACCCCTCCCCGAAAAAAAAAATACTGTATCTATTTGCTTTTTGTTTATTCTAACAACCCTTGCGCTCAGTTGACATCCGCTAAAACAACAGCGTGTCAATTACCCGCATTGTCCGTATCTTATCGTCTCAATCTCGTGGTCCTCAGTGTAACAACACCATACCAATTAGCGGTATTAAACATAGGTGCAATATACCAGTACCGCAATAACAGTACAATTAATAGTGGTACCCATAGTGTCTTGTATAATTGTAATAAAACAGTGGGTCCTATTAATTTCAGTTTGACACGATGCCAGTTAAGCGCATGACAATTAACAAGTGACAAACTGCGAATATCGATACGTGCGTGACAATTGAGCAATCTGTACCTTTCTATTATTCTGTCAGTATTATCTGTTCTTTCAAGAAGGAAACATCATACAATTATTTTTTCAAACATAGCTAAGTATAATTTATCATCATGTCAGTATTCACAGTAAATAATTATCAAGGGAGGTTACACAATCGCCCAAACATGGGTCAAAAGTAGTTGCATCCCTTTAGTTTGACGTCACAGTAGTGCAGGTACTAATAATTTCGGATATAAGACTTCGGACATAAACGTTCGTCGTACATTTGAATATGTGGTTGAAATGACCCACGAAAATCCACGAAAATTAGTGTCCGACGAATATTAATGGGTTTACAGTACATTCAGAAGTTGCAAAGGCATGTAGACATGCAGAAATGAATTTTTTCGCTATGGGTTTCTACCTCGTTCCAGTTTTTCTGCAATTTCAGCGTTCTGATATGAATCTCTTTGTGCACTGGTAATACTTATGGTGCAAAGCAATCCTGTGGTATTTACATTTGCTGAGAGTTCCCAAGATCAGATTTATCCAACCACAAAGACGTTAATATTTAATGAAATGTAGATAACATATCTTGTGTCATATCCCTCATTACGTTTCAGTTCTTAATGGTCGCTAAATTGGCATTATCGAAGCACTGAGGACTAAATATTTATGACACAAAACAAAGATTTCGAAAAAAGTAATAAAAATCATACATACAAGTCATGTCAGCATTCACAGCCAATTATACTAGCCAAAGATTACAGTTTAACAAATTAAATCACACTCAAATAAAAGAACATTAAAAAGCATGCTAAGTACTGACAAAATAAATGTAACAGACCCTAAATTTTTTTTCCAATTTTGAAAACGTTGCAAGCGTATTGTTTCGCTGTGCATAATACACAGTTTAATCGTTAAATAACAATGTTATAGGAAAAGTACCTTACAATACCAAAAACTACACGGGTGACATCTGTTTCTAGATTCATAAATACGTGCACCATATTTAACGTTAGTTCTATCTGCATTTCTAAATAGATGTGTATAGTTGAATTTATTTTATGCTTTCCAGTAATTTATTAGCAATATATATTTTTATGAAGAAGTCAAACTTCAAACATAGCTAATTTATTTAATCACACCGTTTCGGCTGAAAAGCCTTCTTCCGGTAACATGTTATGACAAAGACGTTATAATGACGTCATGACGTCATAATACATGAAACATAATTTGGCGTACTTATTACAATATATAGGTTTCACAAAAGATCCACCATACATGTAAAATGCAAGTAGAGCAACGTGTTAATAAATACAAGTATGAACTATATATATGTCATACGTACACCTGAGACAATACAACTATTAGTAAAGTCATTTTGTGTTCATACCATTAGGCATGATGGTACTAAATTTATACATCCACTCAGCTTCTTTTAAAAGTCGCTGCCAATTGTTATTAACTTTATCAATCGGCATAAATGAAAAGTCATCAATAGAGTGGCCATTAGAATATTGAAATGTTCCGATACAGAAGTAACTGTGTCTGGATAATGCTTGATATCAAACTTATGGCTATTAATTCTAACACAACATGTTTGATGAGTTTGTCCAACATACTGTGATTTACATTTGTACATGTTATAAGGTAAATTACATCTGTAGATGAACACGATAAATTATGTTTAACTTCATACTCTTTGCACAAAGTAATGCTAGAGAATTCATCAGATTCAGTGATATAACAACAGTGGGAACAACGGGGTCTACAACATTTTGAAACTTGACAATTGGTACCAGCAGAATAGTTCAATTTAGAATGCACTAATAAATCTTGTAAATTACATGGGCGTTTGTAAGCTATAACAGGTTTACAATTATAAATGCTCGAACACTCTGTTTTGAAGAATTTTTCAAAAGTCGCGAGTATTGGTTGATTGTCTTTCCTATATTCGGTAGAGATGGATTGTAAGTGCCAACAAAGGGTATAATGTCAGTGTCAGTGTGTAACGGGTTGTAGTGCTTCATCCATGGAGAATTCGGCTGCCATAGATATAGCCTGGTTCACAATATCATCTGGGTAGTTGCGATCCTTGAAATGTTCACGGATGTTATCGCAGTCTCGTTTGAATTGTTCTGTGTCAGATGTTATTCTTCGATACCTTTTGGCTTGACTGAATGGTATTCCTGCCTTGCACGATTTAGGGTGGCATGATGAAAACTCAACGTATTGGTGACAATTGGTGGACTTTTCAAAAACTCTTGTTTCTAGTTCGTTGTTGCCATTTTTCTCCACTGTCACATCAAGAAAGTTCACACTAGTTTTTGAGTACTGATGAGAAAAAGTCATGTGTTGATTTCATCTATAAATGATAATAGATCATTTTCACTGTGAGTCCATATGAAAAAAATGTCATCTATAAATCGCAGCCACAGGATAGGTGTCTTGCCACAAGATGATAGGACATTTTGTTCAAATTTCCCCATGAATAGAGATGCATAACTAGGTGCCATTTTCGTACCCATTGTAGTTCCCGAAACTTTTAAATAATTATCTTCACCAAACTGACATTTTTTTTTGGTAAGAACAATATTCAGCAACTCTTCTATGGACTTGATACTGCCTTTTTAAATGTTTTATCCTGCCTTAAGAACTCTGTACACGCTTGAATGCCTTCTTGTGGGATATTACTGTACAATGAAGAAACGTCCATCGTCACTAGGATGGCATTGTCAGGAAGACTTCCCACTGATTTGAGTTTCTTGATGAAATCTGTAGTGTCTTTGACACGGCAGAGTCTCCATATGCGGCTTGAGAATGCTGTCAAGATATGAGGAGATGTTTTCTGTAAGAGGACCACAACCAGAAACTATTGGAAGACCAGGATAGCCAAGTGGAAGATCTTCATTTTGCTGTTTATGAATTTTTGGAAGAATGTAAAACACTGGCATTCTGACTTCATTAGCAGGAATGAGATCCACCTTAACCTTTTTCATTGATACCGTTCATGCCCTGTATTTAATTTGTTACCTCCTTTATAAACTGTTCTTGTGGGTTACTATCTAATTTTTGGTAGTATTGTTTATTGTTTTACTGTCTGAACACTTCCTCACTATAATCTTTATTATTCATTATCACTATGGTAGCTCTTTTATCAGCTTTTTTATCACAATTCTTTGGTCTTCGCGAAGGGATTTAAGCGCTTGTTGTTCTTCTTGAGACAAATTGGACTGGTATTTATACTTCTTGTTTTCAGATAGAATTTCTTTAGTTATCGCCTCAATGTAAAAATCTAGGGTAGGATCACGTCTAGCTGGTGGGATGAAAGTAGAAGCAAATTTTTTGTAGGTTGGATGGACTTTATAATCCGTGGTGTCATCATCAGTAGTATCTTCACACCGATGTTTTCTTTCGGAAAAATATTATTTCAATCTTAATTTTCTAGCAAATGTAAAAAATGTCTTGTCTCAATAACATTTCACAGTGTGGTTTTGGTTTTATGCAAAATTTCAATCCTTTACCTAACAACCGATATTCAGTATCAGTCAAATGTCTATCGGATAGATTCAAAACTGTTTTCCTACCCCTCTCAATTTTCTTTTTTATTTTATTTTCCCGCTTCCATTCTCTTTTGTTGATTATACGGACAAATCTTCTGTTTCTTTTATTTCTTGGAGTTGTTCTATCAGTTGATGAATAGTGTCTTGTAGATTCTGGTGGGTTGTCTTTTTATTTTTGTTGACTGTTCTCCATTTGTTGTACTGTACTGCTTGGTGAGTTATTTGGTGTGTGACACTTTTCTTCTTCTGGGATTTCTCTTGACAAACTCCTGTTTTCACTACAGTTTGTTTGTTGTTCTGGTTTTACTTTTGTTGGTTGATCTTTTGTTTCGGAACCCCCATTTTGATGGCCTCGCTGTAACTTATCTTGTTGCCGCCGGGGGATTTTCCGTTTTTTGACTGACCTTTAGTGGATTCCTTCTGTTGACTAGTACCACGCTCACTTTGGTTTTGTGATCTGATCGTTCTATTGTTATTAGATATCATATGTGTACCAGTTGTTTCTGTTTCAACTATGATAACATCGTTTTCTTTAGCTGATGGTTGGTTGTCACGAGCTTGTATTAGTTTCCTTAGCAACTTATTGTGTCGGTCTACTATTGAATTCTTCTTATTTTCTGTATGGAGAAATATCTCATGTGATATAATGTTCAGGTAACATGTTATGACAAAGACGTTATAATGACGTCATGATTTCATAACACATGAAACATAATTTGGCGTACTTATTACAATATATAGTAATTTATTAGGAAATATCTGTCAAATAAAATTGGTAATTCACTGTTTAAAACAGTGAAAATTACCACTCTGATAATTTTTACTGTTCCATACTGGTTCCCGATTTAAAATAGTAAATGAAACGGGCCGTCAAACGATGCCGTACTCAAAATTGTCAAATGAGTCCCGCGATATTTTCCTATAAAATCCACTGAGATAGTTATTAAATGAAAAAAAGACGATGGAGAAAGCATAAAATAAAAAGAAAATTTGTTGTTTTCGATAGAGATCGTGGCTGCGCCACTTGTAAAAATGTAAATTTTTATGATCACTCGTGAATTAAAACGATATTTTACCGAAACAAACAAATATCCTCTATATATTTAGTATAACAAACACTTCATATGTATATTGCAAACGTCTACACAATATATGTATAGTAACATGTTGCTATATGTTGTTATTATTATTGTTGCATTTATGTTACAAAATATCATATTTGTATGGTTTAAATACATTTGGGCTGTATCTTTGTTTATAAATATTAAAAAAAAATTATTTATCAGGTAAACATCAATATTTGTGTTCTATAATTGTGTATTTATATTCTTTATATTTTATTTGTTTGTGGTAAAAACGGTCATGTTTACATAATATAGGTGCATCATGTGACAATAGCAGGAGGATTGTAGCGAAGGCTTTCATTGAGCAAATTGCTGCGGTCTGCTATTGGGGATAAAAACCGGGAAATCGCATCTTTTATTCAATAGGGCCCCGTAATAAAAACAGCCAAATCGTCTTTAACTTTATTTCTAACTCAACAAAACATATATGCTCTCTACAGATAAACATATCAAAATTCACATGTCATTTAAGTCTGTGATAAAATACATAGACATGTTCAGACACAGCGTTCACAGGATATACTCATATAATCCCTTGTTCATAATTACAAACAAAACGGAATCTTTAATAGACGGACACATATCAAGAGGAGTGCAGAGAGGTACCCAAAAATTTACTGGTATCTAACCTGATTCTTTTGGAACAGTAATGTTATCTTGGTCCTAATTGTTCTGACCAATCAAATATTGTTTTCAAATATGTCCAATGATACAATTTTTGAACACAAATATCATTATTTACAACCTAGATCTATGAAAGGATAGCACAAACATAGGAACATTTAGAACATACAATTATTTTAACACCATAATTAGAATTTAACATTTTTATTAACACATTACTTTTGATCTTGAATTGCGATTATTCACTAGATCTATTTCATATTTTGCAACGGTGGTCATTCGCTATTCAAATTGTTTTGCAAGCCCTTAAGGAACGGTCACATTGGTCCCATACGAAAAAGAAATGAAACAAACTACTAACGATATACCAACAATAGTGTACTGTTCAGTACACTATTGCAGTATATAGTTAGTATAGCAATAAAAAGTATACCATTTGAGCAGTAATCGCGTACTGCATTGGGATAAATTCATAGTATAGCATTAAGATGGGTAATGGACCCGAGTCCATCTATAATATAGCATCAAACTATATTCTCACCTGTAGTTCGTCATTAGTATATCATTGAACTTCGAAACTGTCCATCAATGCGTTGTTAGTATAGCATTGTACTTTGTCCGCTTTCAGTACTATGCACCAGTTTGTTCTTAGTATAGCATTGAACTCAACCTATTTAACCTATTTATAAGAGCATTTAAAAGTGTGTCATTAGTATAGCATTGAACTCTGTGTATGAATGGTAATGGTTATGCGTCAAAAATATGCTTGTTTCAGGTAACATGGTCGAATAAATAGGGTCGGTAGATCGGTATACTTTTTTGTGTGTAAGAAAATGGTCAACTTGAAGAGTCTATCTTCAATACGGGGTTAATATGGTGTATATGCTAGATCCTCAGTTTCGGCTGAAAAAAATAACCACAAGAAAATGCTTATAACCAAAAAAAAAATTTTTATGAAAATATTACCATTAAGAAAACAAAATTCCGACGAGCTCAACAAAATGTTCTAGGGTCGGGGCAATTTTCTGGTTGGTCGGGTTACTTGGAACAAACATATTTTGACGCCTTAGTATAGCATTGCAAATATAAATAAATTGTTTGCTATTTATCAAAGATTTTGCAAATATCATGCAATATGTTCTGCAGTCCGATGGGATTAAAATATATTTCTACGTGCAATATGTTTTATGTTTGCGACCGTATTTTCCTTGTCTTCCTGAACAATTTCTCATTGGTTGATAATTGCTATCACTTCATTATATTTTGATGCCTTCTTAATTTACACCAATGATTCACATATCAATCATGCAACCTTTATCTTAAAGACAAGAACTCAAATTTAAATATTGTTAAATCTCTTTAAAGAAATGCAAATAGTATGGAATGCAACTACTACAGTTCAAAGTGGCAGGTTAAATTTAATTTTTACAAACAGCTTTATTTTGTTAATTCAACATAGTTTAAACTAAATGTGGTTAAAATTAGTTTACGAAATGAATATTCTTCTGAGACTGCTCCAAATACAAGCCTCAAATTTTTAGGCCGTGTTAATAGCCATAAGATACATGATTGTTTTAGTATCCTGCAGTAAATCTAAGTATCATTTTTTTGTAATCCTGTTTTTTACAACATTTCAATGATACGGGCCAAAGACAATATCGCAAGAAACACAATTTTCTTAAATCGCAAAGAATTTGACCCTATGTCATCGGTGCAAAATTCATGACGTCATTTTATATTTCTCATCCTACAAGTTAAAGCAACGTTTATATAAAAACTGTGTTTCATCGCAAGCGGTTTAACTCAAGTTTCTCTGCAACCAATGGGCCAATTTCAGTGAGATTTTCAACATATTAACCAAAACTCAAAGCGCATATAACTATGACATTTGTTTCTTTTCATTTGATGGGATATACCAAATATTGCAATTTAAACGCAAATCTATATGTTGTTTGAGCGAAAATCCGCAGTTCTCTTAACAACATAACAGATATACCATTCAAACTTATATCAGCTTGTAGGGATTTTCTTGTTGTATATTGTAATGTATAGTTTATGATATTTTGTTTAGGAAATCGAGATTTCAATCGCAAAACCGAGCCGGAACAAACACAACTGGCAAGTCGCTTTAGTAGTAAAAATCATCGCTCTCAGTGTAGATTCGTTACGTCATTTAAGATATGACGTCATTGATTTCTCGATTTTTCGAAAAGCTTGAATTGTTTAGCAGAGAAATTAAACGTGGAGAAATGGACATTTTCCTTGCTTTTGTTTTGTTAAATATTGTACGGATTTATTTCTTAACACGATCTATGATTATTTCAGAGCATAGACGGTTAGTGAGTTTTCCTTGATTTTAGTTCTCTATGGCAAAACTGACAGATAAAATTTCGGCTCAAGACCTCGAATTTTTTGTTGTTTTTTAAGGTTCTCCATCCATCATTAGATCGTCAATTTCCGTGTTATCTCGCCACTATTCGGTAGTGCCGAACTATGCCGAAAACGTTCGGCTAACTGCGTAATATAAACAGTGCGCCAAAACGAGCTACGAAATAATATTTGTGCAAAAGATATAAATAATGGTAAAATATATTTTTTAAATACTAAAACATATGTATATATAGTGGAGGTAGCAGTACTCGCGGTAGTAAACAAATGATTGATATTTTTTATCAAACACAAAATATATCTTATGTTTTCAACTACCAATCACCTTAATAAATTAGTTTTACATCAAATTCTGCCAAAGATGGCACGAAAAGTCGAAGAACTAACTTAAAATTATAAATTTACTAACATGAGTAAGCAGACATTTTCTTCTAAGGGAAGTAAGTCAAGTTCGCGGGTTACACCACAGTAAACAATAATCCGGTTACACTACACCATTAATTTAATCAGTCATTTATAATCAATAAAACAACATGTTTTCAACATAAATAAATAAATAAATCTCATGAACTATTTAAACAATTGTTTATTTTGCTAATAGAGCAGCAGGGAAGACCATTTCATTTCACTCTTCAGCCTGGTTCTCTGGACAATGGGTGCACCGGAACAGAGAGTCTCTCCTCAAGACAGATACAGCAGTGCAGTATCTCAGGTGGACCCAGTGTCCACACTGATCACACTGACCCCATTTAACAATAACCAGGGATGTACAACCCCTCAAAGCTTCGGGGTATCTCTTCTTGCACACACAACACAAATCCTCTTCAGTGTCATTGCTGTTCTGGCTTTCATCTGAGGAGTTCTGTTGTTGCTGGTCATCTCGCAGTGTCACTACAAGTCCAGAAGTGGATGGTTTTGGGTTTGATTTTCTGTTGACTGTTTGGGACTGTTGCCTTACTTTTGGTGTTTTTCCACTTGATTTTGATGTTTTCTGACAAGTTTGTGTCTGTCTCTTTTCTTCTTGATCCCTCAATGTATTCATGTTAACTTCTGAAATCAAGTTGCCGGTGACCGAAGGTGGGGGGATGAATTTTTTACGGGGCCTCTGTTTCACAGTCTTTATCAATCTGCTATTCAAGTATTCCTTTCCTTTGCAAGGTTGAGGATTAGCAGTGGATGGTTCTGTGCTGATAGGCATAGTAGATCCTGGTGTATGTTCAATCTGGTCTGTACTGGCATCACTAGCTGGGTAGATAGTGGCTGGGGCAGTCTGGATGTTGTTTATCACGTCACCATTGAAAGGATAAATTCCTGCCTTTCTGAACGCCGAGCATATATTTTCGGTTGAAAATGCCCTGGTATATGGTTTGGCGTTGAGTCTGGCAATCTCATACCTGGTGATGGATATTCCAGGATTGCTGTGAATGTATGATTGGCACTCTTTGTTATATAACTTCTTTAGAGGGCCAAACACTCCAACGTCAAGTGGCTGCGTCAGGTGACTGGTATGGGGTGGCAAAACAAATAGAACCACATTGTGTTCTTTTGCCCAGTCAGCAAGGGTCAATGACAAATGGGCTTTATGTCCATCATACAACACAAGAACAGGTTTTCTCGATGCTGTATCTAGACAAGCGTGCTTAGCAAAGTGGCCCATGAGATATGTCTCAAAAAGACCCCTGTTCACGAAACCACTGTCTGACATCCCTCCATCAGACCCTGGAAGTGCACCGTCCAGCAACTGGTCCACCCATCGCTTCCCCGGAAACACATAGAATGGTGGGATATGGTTACCGATAGCATTGGCCCCGCCAACAATGGTCACAGTCCTGGTCCTCGGGGATGTAATGGCCTGTGGCTTACATTCCCTGCCACATACAATTTTCGGAGGGGTGTGTTCTGTAGAGAACCCTGTTTCATCAATATTGTAAATCCTTTCTGGGGCATTCAGCAGATCGTTTTGTTGAAGAACATCAGAAAGTTCTGAGAAGTATGTAGATATTGTCTTCTCAGAGGATGACTTTGCCCTTGAGGAGGTGAGTTTCTGGGGTGTCACAACTTTGAGTTCTTCATGCCTCTTGAGGAAAGAGTAAAACCAGGGCTTAGATAGCTGATCCTTAGCTACCGTCTTTCCAAGGGATTTTGCATACCCAGCCGCAACACCAAGAATTTCAGAAATTGGATAACCATACCCAATGTTTCCCATGTGAGTTATATGATGTGCTAGTTGTTTCTCTTCTTCAGGACTGAATAGTCTTGCTGGGCCCATGGTACAGTACAGAGTTACGTTGCCCCTGGTCCTATCTCTCAGTGTCGACTCTGGAACCCCATATAGGCGGGCTGCCCTGTAAACAGATGTTCCGGTCAATGTGGCCTGGAATGCCCTCTGCAAATTGTCCCTATCATACGGCTTCTTTTCCCTTACAGGCTTTTCTTTCTGCAAAAGAAAACAAATGACATGAGAAACAAAAGCAAATCAATCATAGACCCCATTAACCTAAGCATTCAATAACTGAAGTAAATTTACTACATCCTGACCAACTGATAAATTGGGCATGAATATAGTTGTATGTAACCAACAAAAATTTACTAGAGTCTAACCTGACATTGTTTGAGCAGACGGGACACAAACAAGTCGATTTGTGAGTGGGAACATAAAATATGTGTGTGTTTTTTGGTGTAAAACTTATTTAATTTCAATTTTTGATCAATTCAAATAAAAAAACTTACCAGAACACGATTCATTTCTGTTGAAAATCGATTTTACAACTGGTTGACAGCAACCGGAACCTTGTGAACGATGTAAACAAAGCAGGTGGCGCAGTTAGTTGCAATAATCCAACTCCCAGCTAGCTCAAAGCATTCAAGAAGAACTAGTGGCGCAGTTTCAAAAAACCGCGAGGACTACTTACCCGCGAGCACTGCTCACTAGAGTATACGTATATTTAGAATTTCCGTGTGTTTTATTTCAGAAAATAGCAATTTTAGATTAGGTAAATTTTGTTCAGTTTAGAGATTCCGGTGAAGGGAAAATGGCTTCGTTCAAGAAAAACGAGACAGACGTGGAAGATTTCAATTTTCAAAACCAAAGAAATGCTGTTAAGTAAGAACTTCGATTCGTATCGACCACAACTATGTTTAAGGGCATAATGTAAGGGTTCAGATTGCCAAAGTCCTAATTACTACTTGTAAATTTATATTAAACTTGGCAAACATGTCAAACGAAACAGTTGGCAGGAAGGTCGTCGAATTGTGGTGTGTAGTGTTTTGTTGAACAACTTTCAACCGTGTAAGCATCGTGGACTACACCCTGTACCACTTACTTAAACAATGTAGTTGGTGAATTGCAGCATGGAATTAGGGGATATTTGTATGTTCAGTGTAGCCATGTAGATTGTGCCACGGTAAATATTGTGCCCTATGGAAAAGCTCATGTGAAACAGAAAGTAAAGGAATCCCCAGCTTTGTTGTGAACACGAAAATTGGTACCAGTAAGTAATTAAATGCTTGGCTTTTAAGTTAAATATTATTGGTTAGGCGAGGTCGCGGTGGCGTAGTGGATATGTGGCCGCCTAGCGATCAAGAGGTCCTGGGTTCGATCCCCTGTGAGCGTTCTCAAGATCTCCCCCAAAGACACCAAGTACTGGTTCTACCCACGAAACGGACTCGAGAGTGTCTCAGTAAGCCTAAGGCTTATTGGTTATATAAAAATAAAATGTATTTTAAATTTTTAAATCTCAATATAACAATTTAACACATTTTCACAGTGTCATTCATTTGTTGTTAATGTTTAATGGAATACCATATAATCTCAAGTACATTTTACAATACTGATGTCACACATTCACAAATATGAGGCCGGTATCCTCAATTGGTAAGCTTTGGCACTTGTACGCTAACGCAATGGTACGCTTCATCCTGTACCTCTGAAAATCTTACCAAACATCCCTTGCTTGCAATTCGGGCGATATAACAACTGAGCTAACAAGCCCGGATAGCACACATAATTCCTGAGTTTTATAAATTGGAACAATGACACTAAAATCCATAGCACTGACTGCCCTTATGTTCCATCTCTTCATGGGGACAGTACATAAATTCACAAAAAGTAAAATCACAATTGTTCTGTTATATACACCCACAATTATTGTAACGACATTACATGTATTTAATATACTTTACAGAAGGTGATAGAACGCCATGCTGGAAAGCATCTGAAAGTTGTTGCATGTCACCAAAAGAGAGTGCAGCAGATGCATCATTTTCAATGGAAATGCAGTAAGTTACAATATAAATACATTAATTTCTTTTTAGCCATAATACTAGTAGGCAATTGTCTAAAGGGTGGAACAGCTGGAACGAAGTCTACATGTCTTTATGATTTCTCATTTTCTAATGAGTTTTAGAGTTTAAAATAATCAACAGCTTTTGTCACAATCAGGCTGAAATATAAGCCGGTTTTCATATCTCAAACAAATCACAGAAAATGATTTGCTCAAAACGAGTTATATTTGCACTAAGAAATGTGACATTATATGAAATCAGTAATCCCATATGAAATAACAATAGTAATTTCAATGTACAGTGTATTTGTTGTCAATGTAGTATGTGTTTCTGTTTGATAAGCGTGTGTTTGTTCTGTTTGATAAGTGTGTGATTTCTTTTCAGAGCGATGGCTTTCGAAATGTATGTAGAATACAATGTTTATGTGAGCCGTGTCGTGGGAAACTCGGGCTTGATGCGTGTGCGTACAGTGTCGTTCTAGATTAGCTTGTGCAGTTCGCGCATGCTTATCCGGGACGACACTTTCCGCTGTTATGGTATTTTCTGTTTCTTCTAACCATAAATTTGCTGTAGGCGAAAAGTGTTGTCCTGGATTAGCCTGTGCGGACTGCACAGGCTGGTCCGGGATGACACTTTACGCATATGCATTAAGCCTGGTTTTCCCACGACAGACCTCCTATGAATTATATCATGCTATATAAACACATATGTATTGCAGGGATGTTGCAGAAGAAGAAAGTATGCTGGCAAAAGCTAAAATGAAATGAGATGATTGGTGATGGTGATGCAATTCATCCAGAAGCATCCCCTTCTCTGAAGTATGCAATATTTATACACAGATATATTTTTATAGACTTTTAAGAATAAAATTGTAATTTACTTACTGAAAATGTAAGGTATCCTAAAGACTTGTCAAGCATACTGATTTGTCAGAGAACATGTTACTTTTGTATATTTATTATTGTAAAAGAATATTACAACTGTCAAAACAGGACAGTTTTTGTGTCGCCTGAAAAAGCAACATATGTTACTTTTGTCGGCGGCGGCGTTTCCTTTCGCTTGTCCGGAGCATAAGTCTTTCGTTACTCTGCACCTCATACTTTCGGAGTTATTGCCCTTTGTAAATTTTCATACTTATTTTTGTGTCGCATTTTTGGTTTTAATTAGTCTTTTCTTTGCAATTAGCCAGAGTGCAGTGCATTTGAAGATTTCAATTAATCTGTTTAAAAAAAAAGAGCATTAACCTTAAATGCTTCTTCATTTGGATTCACTTAAGCTATCTGGCGTCAGGCGACACTTCCGACTCGCGGAGTTCTAGTAATTTCGCGGAGTTCTAGTAATTTGTTAAGCATCTAAAGCAGCAAATCTGTTGAAAAAGTAGATGAATAAATTCTCAACCTCTTTAGAAAATCGAATCCGGGACCTTCGGAACACGAGTCTGACATGCTAACCACTAGGCTACTGTATACAGTATGCCACTACGACTTACAGCATGTAACATTCTGCCAGTTGTAGTTTCTGATATGATATAACTGACCTCGATTGTGATAAATCTCCAGAATGCTCGGTAAAACTCAACCGCTGCTGCGTAATAACCTCTAAACTGTTCTTTATCATGATAAAATAATAATAAAATGAGTTTTAATCATTCCCTAGTCAACAAATTTACCTTTGCATGAGTTGGCGATAACAAGATGAATAGGTAAGGATTGGACTTTTTCTACTCGGCTCCACTTGTGACACACAAAAATTCATTCATTAATGAATTAGGAAGCTGAATAACATACTATTTTATTTTCGTCTGCGTGTACAGCCATAATTTGATCCTACATTGAAAGTTGTTAACTTAAATATTCCCACCATGTCATATTCTAATCATATTCATTATCATAATGATTACCATTGGACAAATTAAATAATATTCAAAACGGCACTTCTTACTTTCGAATCTGCCTGGCATAAAGCTGTTGCTGTAAGGATCATAGTTATTTGATTGTTCAGCTGTTAAATAGCCATACCTTTAGTTGTTCTGTGAACAACTAAACAAGTAAAACAATAATTATGTGTAATTTGTCACTAGAGGATATTATCTTGTTATTGATTTCTGGCACACTAAGATTTTAACAAAACCTATAAAATACTTCTTTTGACAAATAACAGATCAATAACTACCGATTATTTGGAAATTACAGCTTGTCAGTGAACTGAAAATAGTTGTGTATTTTATAATACAAGGTGTCACTTGAGAGCTTGTAGTCGACTACGATGATATTTGTCTGCATTCAGATACCTTCAGAATGTCTGAACAGATTGTGAATGATTTATTTATGGTCCAATTATAATTATCTCAGAGGGAAAATTTTAATTTTATTTAATTATTTTCATGATTACATACAAAATTGCCAACACCTTAAATGCTACCTTTGTGCTTTGATGTCGGCACTATTAGCTCTGGTCTCACAAAGGCAGCTAACTTCACTAAAGAATGTTTCTATACAAAGGCAGATCTTTAGAAGTGGTCGCATAGTTGTTTGGTATTCGCTTCATAATCATAATTATTGGAAAATAAGTGGCAACATTTGTAGCTTTATCGGTGAGCATTGAAAATTGTGTTATTATCATGTCATGTTACAGTATTGTCCTTTACTTGTAGCAAATTAATCAAATATAATTAAGTCAAATTTTCTTCAATTTAGCAATACAATTACCGGTATGTTCATTTGGGGGGGTGGTCATACAAATATGTTGTACTTGCTTTTTTTGTGGACAAATTCGGTAATTTAGGGAGTGTACTGTTGTATCATGTCTTTCTATATTGCATGAAAAAACATCTGTCATAAATAGTATTATGATTTGGGCAGACCCTAACCCTGTGATTGTGTAGTATTAAGAAAACATCAAATTCTGTGGCATGGCCAATAAAGCTAATTTTATGTTGAAGTTGTTATAGCTCAACCAGTGTATCTATTCCTATCATTCTATGACATTTCTATTCTATGACATTTCTATGTTATGGCATTGGCAGTTATGATTTGGTACTTTCTGCCGAGATGGCGTGTGTATTATTACTCATAAAGCGTAAAAAAAATTATGTTTATTTCAGGTTACCCGACCTACCCTAAACAAATTCCCGACCCTAGAACATTTTATTGAGTTTGTCATATATTTTTGTTGTATTTACCTTTTTCCAATAGTTATATGTTTTTTGGATAAATAAGAGTTTTGTTTGGATAGCATCCACTTCAAAACAATGTTTAAGGATATTACCAGTATGTTTTGAATATTCATTTAGTTTTTGTGTCGCCTGTTTGGCGACATATAGGTGTTACTTATGTCAGCGGGGGCGGCGGCCCCTTTTGCTTGTCCGGAGCATAACTCTAAGACTATTAAAGCTTTCAACATGAAACTTCATAGGTAGATAGATCTCATTGAGAGGAAGTGTAGTGCACAAGAACAGTTACTCTGCACCTCATACTTTTGGAGTTATTGCCCTTTGTAAATTTTCATACTTATTTTTGTGTCGCAGTTTTGGTTTTAATAAGGTTTTTCTTTGCAATTAGCCAGAGTGCAGTGTTTTTGAAGATTTCAATAAATCTGTTTAAACAAATTTGAGCATTAACCTTATGTGCTTCTTCATTTGGATTCACGTAAGCTATCCGGGGTCAGGCGACACATCCGACTCGCGGAGTTCTAGTTTAGACATTAATGTTTTATGTGGTACAGTAATATATACAAATATGAAGAATATTTTTAATATGATAATGAGAAATATTTTGCATTATTTAATTATAAATGTTTCAGACAGCTGTTGTCCCAGCAGTATATAGTGGATGCCAGATAGGCTATCGTCTGATTCCGAAGATGAAGCCAGCTACGACGCCCCCAGCGACACTCCAACTCGTCCAATACTTCCATCCGATAGTGCGAAAAGAACATTAAATACTGTTATTCCCAAGCTAGGACTTAAATGTTTGATGGACATGTCTTATAAAAAACATTTGTTTACAGTCAATGGTGTTTGTCAGACTTTGTCCTAGGTAGGCGAGGTTATAAATCCCATATCATATCGTCAATTAGAAAACTGAGACCCCTGTAACAGATCATTAGATGAAATAATTCTAGCATATTCATGTGCAATTTGACCTATCTGTTTCTCGTTTTCTGTAGATTATTACAGGATATTCATGTACATTATTTATATTCATATTTGGATAATTTTCAAGATTAGCACTCTCAAGCTTACTGAACAGGGGAATAGGTTTGCAGGGCAAACACTTCTTATAAAGAAATGTATGTTAATATGTATTCAACAAGATCAGTTTTACACTGTTTGCATTTATTAGAATTGTATTGTCATAGGAAAGTGTGAATTTCTTTTTTTCAAATAGAAGTGGTTTTGCCATATAAGATGTAATTACTAATTGTAACCTATTTTCGTTGATAAAACTGCATGGATGATGATACATTTCGAGCTTCGATTTATACAAAAAAGCTTTGATATCCTTCATTATGTTTATTTCTTCACAGGCAATACTTGAAAAGCATTTAAATGGACCTATATGAAGACAAATGAGAAATGGACACACTTTTGTGAAATTCCATGGTAAATTAGGTCTCATAAAGTAGTGGGTGCACAATGAAAAGTACATGGCCTGAAATAAATCTGTGGTAATCTTTTTTATTTTGTTGTTTTCTAATACCATATATATTACTTCTAAAATATATGTAACAATTATGGTAGTCCAACCTTTCTATAAGGTGATTTCACACCAATCTTTATAGGGGAAATTTTCATCTTATAAGTTTGTAATGTTTTGAGGACTGGAACTGAAAGATGCAAGTAAAAATAATATTTGTTCATAGTCATTTGCAAATATACTTGACTATTTAAAAACATAAAGCTCTGCACAATATATGGATTTTACAAACACAAAAAGATAGAAAAAGAGCTTTGGTGCCTTTCTGGAAATTGCCCTTTTCCGAAATATAGGGTTACCATACTTAAAATGGAATTTTTCTTAAATGCCAGGGTAAATTGTTAAAATACATAATAATTACTTTTTTCACTAATAGTAGCCTAATTATTATGTATTTAGAATAGCCTTAGGCTACTATTAGTGAAAAAGTACTTTCATTCGGAATCTTAATATTGCTAATGATGGATGGATTACCTTAAACGCATTTAATGTCAGTGGTCCTGAATCACCATAAAATGTTAAACAATTTAAACTACCGCACACCAGACAAAATGTGTAAATGAATACATACGACACAAGAAAACACTGGGAACGTAGCAAAAAATTGTGGTGTTTGGGAAATGTAGCGCAGACCACAAATGGAATTTATGACTGGGGTTTGTTCAAATATTATACATCATATAAACAGTCAACAAATATACAACAGCTAAAGACATGTAGATATAAATTGAATAGTGGGCATGAGTAAAACAATTATTTTTCAATTGACCAGTAGATACTTGTCAATCAAGGATTGCGTTGACTAATTATGGGTTTATATTTCAGTGGTAAATAATAGCACATGGTTGCATAATCCAATCAATTTACTTCAAATCCTTGGACAAACAACCTTAGACAAACAGCAAGGAGCGATCTATGTTTTTGCTACTGGTTAAGTGAAATAAATATAAGTAAATTTCAAATGTTCAAGTGTATAAATACAGATATTAACTAAATAAAGATATTAACTAAATACAGATATTAACTAAATATAGATATTAACTTAATACATATATTAACTAAATACAGATATTAACTAAATATAAATATTAGGTCAATACAGATATTAACAAAATTAAATCACAACAACAGCAAACACGTCAATCTAAGTGAGTATAAATGAACAAAACAACATCGGGATCGAACGGTCAAGTGTGCATACATTAAATAAAGAAACAACACTGTAATTATATTATTTATACAGGTTTCTTTATATATTAAGTTAATTTTTTATCCATCGTGTCGAGATTCCACAGAGTCTGAGGAGAAGAACTTGATATAAAACTTCTTGACAAACTGCGTCTCCGCAATGGACGTGCCTTTTTTTTCTTCGTCGTATTTACAAATAAAAACAGAAAAGTATTTTATCATGCCTACATGTCTACCTTCCAGCCTATGTGTCTACTTAAAAGCTGCTCAATGCTTACTTGCGCATGTCGTTGGCATGTCCCGATGACTTTTGACTGGACTGTGAATAATTTTACAGTTAGGTTCAGTGACAAAATTGTGTTGTGTGTATTGAGTAATCCGCCATTTAACAATATACAAACTAATATAGTACACCATTTATATAGTATACTATGTATCATAATTTTGTGAATGTTAATTCCAAAGGAATGATAATCACTATTTAACATCGCATTTGATTTTTTTTTCGGATCGATCACCCGTACCTTGAAAACGCACTTAACAAAAGTTATAACGCACTTAATGGAAAATGTTGTTTTCTTTATTTATAAGTATTTCAGCTGCGCCATAGTAACCACGAAATTCCTTCGTACTTTTTTCCAAATATTTTGGTATGAACACATGTATAAATAAAATAATCATAGCTGACATTTCAAGCTAAAATTCTTATAAATAAAGAAAATACATCAATTGTCATATATTTCCATGTGGTGCGTTATAACTTTCGTTGAGTGTACAGTTATGTTGACAAACTGTGTAATATACATTATTTAGCAGATAATAGCGTTTGAATCTCTGTATGACCATTCGCCTGTTTGTACGACAGCAGTCAAGATTTAAAACTAACATTCTATCGCATGCAAATACGATATGGAAATATGGACACGAATTATTAGAAACTTATGAAGACAAACACAGCAAGTGCTATGAAAATGACAATTTCACTACGGAATATTTTAACTGATGAACATTGCGTTGTGATTTGTTCAGCTGATAGCTCGTAGAAGGTGTAAGTAGTTTTCCAGAAACAATTTGTTGGTAGGAGAAAATCTGTGTTTCCAACGAGGTTGACTGCAAACGCCGCTTCATAATCTTAAAAGAAAGAACAAAATTCTTAGTAGCATATACAATTTGCGAACTCTACAAGAGACCTCGTCTTTCAAACAACTGTTTCTTTTCAACTCTTTTTCATTTTTCTTCCTCAAGTACAGCTCCATACATTTTGACATAAAATATTAGCATAAAAAATAATACGTTTTAACAATTAATGTGTATTTAGTTAAATAATTAATATTTTCATATAATACTTACCATCACTAATCTCATATAAGTAGTAGGTATATGGATGTTTTCCTATTCGCAGAGCAAGCATGTCCTCACACAGGGTCTCCTCATCATGGTAAAGGAAGCATGTTTTACGGTTACAGCCTGGATTTCGGTAAACGCAATGAAAAGTGTGCGCCTTGTTATTGCTCACTTTGATTTCATTGTTCTATGATCAAAAATGATTTGTCGTATCGCTGTTCAAACCTATAATGAAATTCCTTCAATGACGTATATTCCTTGAGTATGTCTTTATAAAACTGCTTTCGAAATAATAACTCATAACAATATTTATCGATAACATCTACCGCATCGTCAAATGATTGTAATATATTTTCCCATCTATTTCGCTCCAGTTCCAATGACAAATTGAACTTTTGCTATTTGTACATTGTTTCAATACTGATTCCACTAAGGACCAGGTTGCGAACGTAATCGTTGAAGTCGTGCATTTCTGTGAGATGACAGTCGGTCTTGTTTTGTAACAGCTGCAGTATACTCTTGTCGGAGCTTAACGAACTCTCAATCACATACGGAATTATCCCGTATAGCTCATCCAAATAGTCAGCAGTCCCCTCTAAAAAAAGTTTAATATATTTTTCTCGCTCAGCGTCTGACGCTAAAACAATGTTTTCAGCGTCTCGCAGTCTACTTTCTGTTGACCTTTCAAATGCTTCAACGGTCTGCAACATTATTTGCATCTTCATCTGGAAAAATAGATCCTTTACTGTTTGATGCAAATCATTTATATTTGTCAGTACTACATCTAGTTTATTTAAAATCTCAAGTTTCGCTCTTTGTATAGCTTCTGTGGCATCGTCTGGTGAGAAGAAATCAAAAATATCCAGTCCAATTGTGAAAGCATCAAACACTGCTTTTCCAATTTTAAACAACGTACTAATTGAGCGAGCATGATGGCAAATGCCAAGCAATGAAATCATAAAAAGAATTCCAGAAAACGCCATGATACGAGTAATGCCTCCTAACGGCTTTAGGCCGAAATGTAATTTTACAGCGATCCTCTTTTCTTTTGCAAGGCGCACTAGTATGGTATACAATTTATGCCTTAAATCTCATTCATCGGTATTTTAAAATGCGATCATTGATCGTACAAATGCGCCTAATCATCGATCCTTAAAATTAATATTTGATTCCTGTAAAGCATCGCATATTTTCCACTGCTGTACTGTATTAAAAATTAGTTTAAGATATTATTTTCCAATAAGGTACATGTTTAATATTAGTTGATAACAGTATTTTTTCCTAATGTTTAAATGCTTTTGATGAGTGTTAATAAGATACCATATGGTACGCTAATATTATTTCATTGACATTTTTTACTTCCGTTTTATTGATTTTCGTCATTAGAAAACGAAAGTAAAACGTTTAAAAATATATATCGACAATGGCACTAAATACAGTATTATTATAATGTAGAACTTTACACTAGACGTTTTGTAATGTTTTGGTGTTTTGGGTCCTTGAAAGAAAGAAAAACTCAAATTTATCCATTATATTATAAATAACCATTTTATGATTTTGTAAAACAACAAACACGATTTGAATTACATAAATTACTTTTGAAAAGTGTACGTAAATGATGTTAAAGTGTTCCCGCAGTCCCTTAAACCAGAAATATAACTTTATTTTTGACTGGTTTGCTATTATGAAAAAGAAACTTCAACTGTATTCCCAGCCATACAAAGTCTTGTTTCTCATTATAACGACAACATCATAGCTTTAATATCGTCTATGCGAAAAAAAGGGAAAAAATGTCAATTTATTGCAAATTAATATTGTGTTTTATCCAATTATTGTACATTAATCTTGTGTTTTATCCAATTATTGCAAATTAATCTAGTGTTTTGTCCAATTATTGCATTCATATATAAAATGTTTTAACGCTTAACCTAGTTTACACACAATATCAAGTGGCTAAGACACATTAATCTTCAAAAACATATCAAAACAAATAAGAGCTGTTTGTAAAACAGATATGCCCCCCTTTAGGTTAAAATAGCTAAAAAGGCTAATTTTAGATAATCAAGGGCCTTAACTCTACAGTTACTGGAATGATTTGGTTGATTATCGAACTTAAACGAGTTAATACGCCCACAAGTATATTCACCGAGTTTGGTGAAGATCGGCTATGAACTGTTGGACGAAAACGGCTAAAAAGGCCAATTTTAGATAATACTAGTTCCATAACTCCACTATTTCTAAGCGATTTGGCTGATTATTAATCTTAAATTAGATATTATGCCCACAAACATCTTCCTGAAGTTTGGTGAAAATTGGATTAACATTGTTGGTCTTAGAGAGCGGAAACCGCTAAAAAGGCCAATTTAGATAATTCAAGGGAAACAACTCCACAATTCATTGGGCGATTTGGCTGATTATCGAACTTGACCTGGATATTATTATTACGGACATTTTCATGAAGGTTGATGAAGATTTGATGAAAACTGTTGGACATAGAGAGCGGAAACGAAAGTGGTCTACCGACAGACCGACAGACAGACCGACCGACATTATACTATTTAGACTAGTACGATTGAAGAATGTATCATGTGGGCTACTTGTATAAACTATTACGTTTATAGAAATTCAATACACTTAATGGGTTTGGTTTTTGTGATGTTTAATCTGATACAATAGTAATTCACGTTACAAACATGTAATCAATTTTAGTTAATGTTGGATTTTAGACAGGCAGCTATGGTGTTGTAACCGCAAGAAATTAACATTATTTCGATAAGGAATATTAACTAATAAATAACCACATCTATTGTCTAATGAATTTGCATGTATTTGTATTTATTGTAATTTGTATTTATAGCGTACTGGCGGTAGTCAGTGAAGTATTTTTCGAGGTCGATGAACCGAGACATGGTAAATTTGGAACAGGTACGACTTATGAGGAAAGTGTCTAATTATTAGTAGTCACAAAAATGTGCTCAATAATGTTTTCATACTTTGTTTATCAATATTTCCATCCACCTTCACTCAAATCCCCAAATCATTCCCACTAACACAACCAAATGTCATCACGTTGAAAGCTTTCTTCTTCGTGAATGTTGGTAAATCTGGGCCCGTATTCACCAACCTATTCTTCGTGGATGTTATTAAATCTGGGCCCGTATTCACCAACCTATTCTTCGTGGATGTTATTAAATCTCAACATCTGGGCCCGTATTCACCAACTTATTCTTCGTGGATGTTATTAAATCTGGGCCCGTATTCACCAACCTATTCTTCGTGGATGTTATTAAATCTCAACATCTGGGCCCGTATTCACCAACCTATTCTTCGTGAATGTTATTAAATCTGGGCTCGTATTCACCAAAATATTCTTCGTAGATGTTATTAAATCTGGGCCCGTATTCACCAACCTATTCTTCGTGGATGTTATTAAATCAGGGCCCGTATTCACAAAACTATTCTTCGTGGATGTTATTAATTCTGGGCCCGTATTCACCAACCTATTCTTCGTGGATATTATTAAATCTGGGCCCGTATTCACCAACCTATTCTTCGTGGATGTAATTAAATCTGGGCCCGTATTCACCAACCTATTCTACGTGCATGTTATTTAATCTGGGCCCGTATTCACCAACCTATTCTTCGTGGATATTATTAAATCTGGGCCCGTATTCACCAACCTTTTCTTCGTGGAAGTTATTAAATCTGGGCCCGTATTCACCAACCTATTCTTTGTGGATATTATTAAATCTGGGCCCGTATTCACCAACCTATTCTTCGTGAATGTTATTAAATCTGGGCCCGTATTCACCAACCTATTCTTCGTGGATGTTATTAAATCTGGGCCCGTATTCACCACCTATTCTTAGACTTCAGACTAAAAATAAAGAATATTCTTGAAAGTTTTATGTTCTAAGAGCGCTTTAAATTTTAATCTCACTTGGTAGTCACCCACTCTATTTGCAGTGTTCTTTATTTTGAATGCTTTGTTAATGCCATAAGCAACATTGATACCCCAGCATATTTGCGAACACAGAAGTATAGTTTCTCGAGTCTACGTCTGTTCTAACTTCTTAAGTCTAAGAATGTGTTGGTGAATCCGGACCCTGGTCTAAAGCACTATCTCACCTCCTACATAAATGACGCAATCCGACTGGCTAAGAGCGTTCACATGACTATGGGTTATTTTCTATACACCATGGGTTTATTTCAATACCCCATAGAAGTCTAATGACGCAGTCTAATGATGTCATTTTTTTTATTTTCGTGACGTCATTGTATGTGTTTGGTGTTATTTTGTAAGTTTTTCTTCCGTTAATTTCCAAGTGATATTAATTAAAAGTGTAACAGGGTATTCACTACTAATCCTATTGATATTTTACTGACCACTAATCGAATTAGAGAGTGAGAAGTGTCAGTGTGAGTGAGTGATTGGTGAACTGTTTTTACTAATGTCTGTCCCATGCTTTTATAGTGAGATGTTTATAATCAATAGGTGTAATAGATTTTTCTATCTTAGTGCATTCGCTATTTTGAGTTTGTAGAAGTAAGGTCTCTGGCATTTACCATTTGCCTATAGAGTAACTTATTTCATATTAAAACTATAGGGATTGGTCACTGGACATCATTTGGATCAAACGATCATACATAATAAAGTATATAATTATACCCACGAGTGGTTTTTTTATCACACCCTGCTACAAAAGCAACCAGTGTAAGGTAGTCGGTGAGATAATATATTCGCTCTCGTACGGTTTAACCCTCACACCCTCAGTTACTAACAGGGTAACAAATAATACGCTCGTTACGTCCATAACATACTTCCTCCCTACACAAACATTATGCACCAATCACAACCTGACTCTCTATCTTTTGAAAATGAAGTTATTCTCGTCAAAGGAAATACTACCTTTTCTTCGGCTTGCACGATGTCAGATGTTAAGTTCTGGAAACTTAAACACATCGGTTTCTTTATTTTAAATGTATAAACCCATGTTTATGTTGATGACGCTGATTGTCCTGTTTGTTCTATATTTACGATATGCCAATCGCACTGTTAAATCTAACAATTCATGATAAGCCCCATCTACTGAATATTAAATGCATGCCTGACACTAGTAACTGTTCAATTGTAAGTTAGCAGATGAAATAATAAACATAGCCACTTTGTAAACGAGTGTCTCTTATACAAACCCACATACAAAATACTTTTAATAACGGCCTCTACCTCTGGGCAAATGTGTTGTTTGTTTCACATTATTTTCGTCAATAAAATAAATAATTTTTATAAAATATATACCTATAAATAGCCAACACAGAAAGTATATATTGATTACAGTCGACGGAAGGTTACACACACACACACTAAAGGCAATGGTATTTCCCCTGTTAACGCATACAAGTGTGACCTTCAGCTGCGCACACTATTAGGCGATTCAGAGGTTGGATAAGCCGTTGTGTTTTTTTTCACTTTAACAAATCTGTTTTTGGTATACACATACTTTAGATCGAAGAGTTTAATAATCTTTGACCAAGTATTCAATTTTGGCGAGGCCTATTGGGGAATGCTATGTTATTTACATGTTATTTATAGGCATATTATAATATTGCGGAGACCATCAGGGCATCATCCCGCAATAGCCACAACATCCTTCACCTTGTATGTACCGGATCCAGAATAACCATTCAAGCTCTACAATTTGACAGACTTTCTGGAGCGCCTATTCAAGCCCGTCCCGAATCTGCTGTCATACCACCACTTCAGGTTTGCATTGATTGTTATTTTTGTTACATGCTTGTAAATACTTAACACAATACATTATGCATTAAATAATATCAGAGGAAATATATAGAAATAAGTAAATCACAGGCAATCATGTGTAATATTTGTTACACTGTTAGTAACTGATGGTGTATGGGATATACACTCTCAGTGGCTTCATACCACACGAGAGCGCAGCACATTGCACTGTGTCTAATAAGAACTACATCATATAGATGCTTTTTTTCCATTTAAAATGGTTACCATGGTAACCACTATGTTAATAATAATCTATGTCACATTATTGTTATTGCCATTTACCTAACTACTCATGTGTGAAATTTCAATTAATTATTCCTGCATTTGATGAAATTATAAAGGTTGTAGGATGGCAATAAATATCATTGAATTGAACTTTTAATGAAAATCACTTAGTGGAAGAAAACTTGAGAAAAAAGTACTTTCACATCAATAGTTACTTTAAGGGTTACCTTCTCAGTCCGAATGTATTTCAATATGGACTTAACTGTATGAACTGGCAAGGTTGAATAGCGGAAGATCATTCATTTCACGTCTGTTCATGTTATGTATGGTTGCCATGATTAAAGTTCTACTTAAATCTGTAGATACTTCGTCAACTGCAATGTCTATCTTTGGCAACATCAGATGCAAACTTTAAATAATCTGGGTACAGTTTTAAGGAAGATATTTCAATTTTGATAAATGGGTTCCACATTGTTAAATTTCAAAATATTTCATCTCTGATTCCAGTGTAATTCAATTATAGTAAGAGTCAATAAACAAACGAACTTAATTGTTTTGGATATAATAATACATTTTGTTGAATCAGGTATGAAACAATTTCTCTTACTTATTTTGTTCTATCTGGTACCAACTGTTTTAATAAAATGCTGAAAACTTCCTCTGTATTACAGGAATCTCATTCTTTTGAGAGTTGCAATCTGTTGCCAAGGTAACCAATATTTGTTGTAATTTTAATTTTGTTTTACAATGCTATAGTAGTATTATTAACTTTATTGTTGTAACAAAACCTTATGTTTGTGATTCATTTATAAAATTAGACATATATATGGAAAGTCCATTACTATGACTTACTGACATGAAATAAATCATGAAAATGTCATATTTTGTGTTTTGGACGGTAATTCTAAGACCAACCTGTTCATCTTAAATGTTTTAGCGGAGAGAGAGCACCTGCACTACAATTGTTTACATGTGCTATGATGGTACCAAGACACTTTCACATGCAAACGATTAATCAATTTATTTTTAAAACCTGAATAATACAATGACGTTTACTATAATTGAATGGCGACCAATCAATATTTCAATGGCAAATGAGGGTCTTTCTGATGTTGGTGTTCCGATTTTTGCACCCGGCACTTAAACCTATCACCGTACACACAATTGTAAAGCTTTGTTGTAAGGACCATTTGAACTGAACGTGCATGTGAAAGCTCCTAACCGATATAATTAAGCCCTGCTAGCATATTCTTTACGCGAATGTTAAATATTCTTCTGTTCAAGAGACAGTTACTTCTGAAGATCTTAACTTGCAACGTAAACTATGAGAAAGGTACTTAAAACTTTCGGAAGCCGTTTTCCCGTGCATACACCATTTCCGTCGAGAATCGGAAGGCGGTTTTCGACCCTACTAGTCCTATTGCAACACTTCCGGTTTCTGCACTGGACAGCGCAGAACCCAGGTCTGTGGCACCGGGCACCTGCTTTGCGTGCATATGGACAAAAGCACTTCCGGCGAAAATGTCCTCTCGTTCGAGCAGGTGCCAGTGAATAACTTCAGGCCAAGCTACAACTTCGTGCTGCAAACGTACATTTTCTGTGTTTTACCTTTAACTCGCTTCATTTTTAAAATTAGACTTAAACAACTGTTTCTGAACAGAATCATCATTAACTTGAATTTTGGTACAAGCATGTGCAGGTTTGATTTAGAAAATACGCCAACGAGTCCAGTTTCTTTGTGTAAGTACATATGCGACTTTCCTGGCGATAAGGGCGGTAATGAAATGTACCATAAGTTTTTTGTTTTGCCCTTAGGGTTATCTTTCGTGTGCTACAAGTATTGAATTAAATTATGTCGTCCATTGGTTTAGATGGTATGATTGCTTCATACCATGTTTGAGACGATGTTTTTGGATGCAGTCGTACTTATGAAAGTGTTCATATATAAACTCTGATATTTTAAGTTCTGGTTTCATACCGGTACAAACATGGACTATTTGGACTGTGATCTTGCCACCTTGCGTAGCACGACTTTTACACCGCATCGACAACTGAATAATACTTATTAAACCAATTAAGAGCCAGTTGTTGTTTCAGGGAGAAAGATTAAGGAAAGTGGCTAGAATTTTATGGCAGCTGATTTGGATGTTAGAAGGAATTGAAATTGTTTGACAATTAACGACATGATATTAAAGTACACATATTCTGAATGCCCGCCATTGGGATTTATTCGTTTTCTTAAGTTTTAATAAGAGTATAGAGCAGCTGTTGATTGGGTATCATAACCGTTTAGAGTATCATAACCGTTTCGGTATCATAACCGTTTGGGTATCATAACCTTCTTTAATAAATGAGAAACAGTTTGAACAATCACATGTATGCTCTAAACTTTTTTATTCAGATGCCAGTGATATGTGTTATGTGGATACGAAGTTAATACGATAAAATGGGGGGTGGGGGGGGGGAGGTCCCATGGTGTTTGGTCCGGACAGGAAAGTACAAAATCCTCTATTTGATATTTGTTTAGTCACCAATAGGCAAGAAAGACACGTCCGAATTACTAAAATATTTAAGCTGTTAATTCTAAGAAACACACTCTAAAACTGAACAGACTTTATTGACTACATGTGCATCAAACACCTCCACACAGAAGAGCTCCCATTAAAGATAACTCTTACATGCAAATGTTAATAGTACAGACGGAGTTGTGCTCCTTTCATTAACAGCAATAGTATAACATTAATTATACTTTCTCTTTTTTTTTATTGCAATAAACAAAGAATGAAAAACAAATATAATGAGCATGTAATACAAATAGCATTACTTAATGAGTACTTTTAGAAAACAAATTTAGATAAACATAAGCCATAAAATAATATAATAAAACTGCAAATAAACACATAATTATTTAGTAATTTAAAGAATTGTACATTTACAATAACCATGTTAAAACTATGCATCAACCATAGATATTTATCCATGCAATTAAATTTTTAAAGTGATTGTTAATCAACATATAATTGATCACCTTACGGATTATTTCACTAATATAATTATTTCATCAGTAAATTTTCCAGTTTGTAGTATCTGTAACAGATGGCCACTGTCCGCTTCCTGTTTAGTCCTGACATTTGGCTAGCTGCGAAGATCCAGGAACCCAATGGATGTTCTTGACTTTACCGCGTCGTAGCTCTTGTTGTATAGCAGCAATGTGTATTCTCAGACGTTTATCTCCCACCAGCTTTGTTGAGTTGATAGCTTCAAGCACACTTTTATAGTCAATGAAGATGTGTATTGATATTTTCTCATTGCTGGTTCCAAGTATTCTAGAGAACATATGTGTCAGCGTCTGAGATTTTTGGCCCAAATGTCATATTTGGGAGAATTGAGATTTTTGTATCAATTGAAAGGTCAATTTATTTCGATCACAGAAAATGTAGTAAGACGTCAATTTTCAATCATTCAATGTATATTTTTGGCAATTTTGTAACGTCACCATAACAACCAAAACTTGTTTTTTTCCTTGTTTTAATTCAATTAATAGCCACATCCTTACATGCTACTGAAATACAAAGAAAGCATGCATCATTGTTATACAGCATGCATAACATGTATAGCACAATTGTGGATACATCAAAGCAATAATTGTCTTATAGTGAACCGTTGTCATGGCAACCGAGTTCCAAAACTAAATACTACATACAAACCTTGGATTTTTTTTTAACTTTCTTTGTTGTTGGGAATTAAACAATGCCATTGATTAAATGCTAAACTTATCTAACAAGCTGTTTGCACAATAAGAAATTGTATATGAGACAGGCTGCCAAGTATAACAGGTGCTCTTTACACAGAAATGATTTCATAAAAACAAAAACAAATGAACTGATAACTGATTCAACTTTCCATATATGTACATGATATTGAAATGCATAGATTGCATTTTTTATTATTATACAACATAAATAACATGAAAATACCTATAAGGATACATCAATGCAATAATATATTAATAATGTACCGTTGTAATGGCAACCAAATTCCAAAATAAACTAAAAAATATTGGAATTACTCAAATTTCTTTGTTGATGGACGAACAATTGCAATTAATTAAATGTGAGTGCACTTTGATACTTAAACTAAATCAGTCTACCTTTCCTACAAGATTTTTGCAAACTAAGAAGTTGTATATAAGAGGATTTACCATGTAAAACAATCATTGTCTACAGTGCAAAGAGATCTCAAATTCGACAAAATGTGTACAGATAACTGATACAACTTTCCTTATATGCACATGCTATTGAAGTTTCTTAAGTTAATTTATCATTGTTTGGCAACATAGTTATCATGTAACATACATTCATGGATATATCCTTGCAATTATATCTTGATCTAGTTGCCATAGTAACCAAATTCAAATGTTATAGTTGTTAAATAGAAAATAAATATCACCTCAGTTATTATGCATTAGTGAATAAGATTGCAACATAACGAAAACTTAAGTACCATTGTTCTTTAAAATGTATTATACTGACTTTCCAATAAGCATGTTGAAGAATTATCTTTAAAAAAAAAGTTTTTAGTTAACCGATTTACATATAGTAATGGGATTAAAAAAAAACAAGAGCACCGCTTTGCGGGTGCAGATTACATATCTGTTTTCATGGATAGTAAGATTAAATATTCTTAGTTAAAAAAAGTCCACAAAACATTCCAAAGGCAAATGCTTCCCGCATTACATAGTAACCGTATAATGAAGAGTAAGTGTTTAAAATTTGAAAACAATAGCTGTGACAATTTAGTAGTAAATTAGATACATGTATAAATGAAAAATTAAAACAACATTCAATATTTTTACATTTTTTACAGTGTCATGATTCCATAGCAACCATATTCCAAATTAAGGCAAAATGCTAAAAAAATATACTTATTCTAAATAACACCTTCATTGTTGTTCGGTAAACACAAACATTAAACAGTGTATTTTTTTAAAAGTTTGTCAAACATAAAATTTGGTGTTCAAATTGTGTTTAACGAATGTACTAATCTGAAAGAAAACAGCAATATCTCACTGTTACAAACACAGACAGCACTAAGCATCATGTCCTTTGGCTTATACTTTGCTAGACAATTGTATTATATGAGTAATTTCTCACTTGCATTTGTCAACCGTTGGTTTTGGGCATGCATGAACACTGTTCATGCACAGTGGAGCAATTTCCTCATATAAGTACCATTGTCTAGCCGCGTTTAAGTCAGGTGGCTCAATCCGATCAGGAAATCCCTGAACAGAGGCGTTGGACTTCAACATCATGAAGGACTCCTCCTCAGATAACATGTACTTTCTAAGGAAAACAGCAGAGCTCATGCGGAAGTAGTGGTACTTCTTGATTTGCGGAATACTCTGAAAGAACACCTTCAGGTAGTTTGTCCAGTCGTAGAATATGACTGGGCTTGATTGGTCCCCAACCTGTTCAGGGATGTTGTGCCCACCTCTGGAGGAACTTCTTACCGTATCAGCAATATCCTCCATACTTTCGGCACTTTCATGTCTTCAACGTACCTGAATAATGCAGATGTCAAAAGGTAACTGTCAGAGTTCTAGGAATCTGGTCATGTATACAAATACCAATGAAAATATCGGACTATAGAAAGCATAATGTGTGGAAAAAGAGTCAATACTTGAACAATTATAAATTCAATTTTATCAATAGTTTCTGTTCCTCAAATATAATGTACAAGCATATCATTCCATAAAAAAAAAAAAAAAAAATACTCACACTTGCAAACCAACATATTTGAAGCTACATGAATTACTTTATAAAGGCCTTGCAATGAAAATAACGTACTTTTCATATACCAAAGTGCCAGTCAGGGTTAAGCTTGGTGTGGCCTGCCTCCATTAGGGAGAATTCTACTTTTGCACTAGCCCCTGTCAGAGTCCTCCATAGGCCGTACATGCAGCAGCATGCATAAAAAAACTTAAATTTCCCGTTGTGACATGAATACAGCAGACATATAATATTCTGAATGTTAATGTGTTGGTGATTGGTAAATATCTTGTAGTTTTGTGCGAAGTTAATTAATTTATCAAGTGAAACAAGCGTCAAAGACGCATTAATTTATAGTATACATATGCACATGTATGTCGTTGACTTTTTTAAACATAACCAATGACAGTGTTATTCTTGTTTTGACCACTGCAGTTGTCCATGTTGAGCATCACATGCTTCTCTCCGTAACTGTGGTTACTAAGGTTGTGATGCAGCATGGGTGTGACACTGTTGGCCCCTTTACCAGCTCCCTCCGCTGTAAAACGCTGGAATGCTGCGATAAATGAATCGGTCGTCAAGCTATGCGCAACTTCAATATGCACTGCTCTTGTTGTTAAACACGTGAAGAGACAACCGTATCTCTTTACACTTGAGCACCCTGACTTCACTAACAACGGACCGAAATAGTCTACCCCTACAAAGGTAAACGGGGGTTTATTCGGTTTAACCTGTTCTTGCAAGACTGGTGCCATCTCTTGACTGAGCAATGGACTGTGCTGTCGTCTGCAAGTAAAGCAACTTCTGTGTGTCTGTTTAATGGTACTTGGGCCACGTAATATCCAGTATTTATCCCGTGTAGCTGCCAACACCTGTTGCACTCCAACGTGACCGTTAATCAAATGGTAATGACGAATTATCAGCGTTGTAACGTGATTGTTGCTAGGAAGAATTATGGGATATTTCTCTTTGTCCACATTCATCTGCCTTCCAGCCACGCGGACGAGGCCTTCGATTAATTTAGGATTCAAAGGAGCCAGTGTACAGTCTTTATTTACTTGTCTGTGGTCCCTCAACGCGCTTATAGCATCCGCGAAGTGTGCGCTATGGACATTCTGTAAAATGAATCTTTTGGCGTTCCGTATTTCTGTCACAGTAAGTGGTCCTGCGTTTAACTGCACATCGTGTCGTAGATAACGTTGTCTGCAGTAAATCTTGAATCTTAAAAGCCACGCGAATGCTCGCTGTAATTTTGTCCATGTAGAATAACGAACAATCAAGTCTTCAAATTCATTTGTTCGTGTAATTAACGTCATGACAATATTGTTTTTCACTTCATGGTCATCTTCTGGTACATCCGGTACACATGGACCGACTGGCCAAGCGTCCGATGTTTGAAGAAGGAATTCTGGGCCATTCAGCCACATGTCAAGTCTCTGCGAATCGCACGGGTTTACACCTCTTGAAGCAATATCTGCGGGATTGGAACTTGTGTCTACATATCGCCATTGTATCGATGACGTAGTTTCGTGAATAATGCTTAGTCGATTACCCACGAAAGTCTTAAAGCGGCTTGATGTGTTTCTGATGTAACCCAACAGTATGGTGGAGTCAGTCCAAAATATTGTCTGGTCAATCTTCAGTTCAAGTTCCTTTGATATTATCGCGTACAAACGACTGGCGATCACTGCTCCGGACAATTCTAGGCGAGGTATAGACATCTGTTTAATTGGTGCCAGTCGGGATTTACCAAGCACTAGGCTACACGTTACGTTGTCGTTTTTGTCAACCATCCGCAGGTACGCACATGCACCGTAGCCTGTTTCTGAACCATCGCTAAACAAGTGCAGCTGTGTGCATTTCACTTCTCCGAAATGTCCAGGACGATAGCACCGTCTAACGGCTATATTTTCCAAACATGATAGGCTTGCCATCCATCGTTTCCAGTCATCACACTAATGTTGTGCTATCGTTTCGTCCCAGCCTATTTTCTCTCTGCAGAGTTGCTGAATGATTGCCTTTGCGCGTAATGTCACTGGTGAAACTAAACCAAGCGGGTCGAATATCGAACTCACAATCGATAAAATGCCACGTCGCGTGAATGGTTTATCAGCCAGTCTTATTTCAAACCTAATTGTGTATTCGTTTACGTTCCACGTGACGCCTAAAGCTTGTTCGGTCGGAAGTGAGTCACTAGGATCAAGACGAACAACAGATGTGGCGCGTTCTATTTCCGGTATTGTGTCTAAAACTGTCCTGCTATTGCTGAGCCATTTCGTTAGTCTGAATCCACCCAAACTTAACAACGACTTCAAATCTGTTGCCAGTTGAACCGCATTGTCTTCGGACGACACAGATTTCAGACAATCGTCTACGTAAAAGTTCTTGTGAACAGTAGACATCACTTCCGGGTCAAATATTTCTGAGTTGTCAGTCGCAGTTCGTTTCAGTGCATACGCCGCGCAGCTTGGTGAAGATGTTGCCCCGAACAAATGAACATGCATACAGTAAGTCTTTGGAGCTACAGACATGTCCCCGCCAGGCCAACATAGGAAACGAAGTGCGTTACAGTCATTCTCACATACGCGCACTTGATGGAACATAGCTTCGATATCGGCGACTATCGCTACCCTCTCCTGTCTGAACCTGCTCACTACTCCAACTAAGCTATTTATCAAATCAGGACCTTAAAGTAGCTGGCTGTTTAATGAAATTCCTTGAAACTTCGAAGCACAGTCAAACACCTCGCGAACCTTCCCAGGTTTATTCTCGTTGATCACGGGGTGGTGTGGTAGGTACCAAGTTCGATTCGTGGATTCGGTCTCGTTCACTTCCTTTGCATAGCCCTTTTCGATATAGTCTGTTACTGTAGCTGTATATTTCTCATGCAGAGCAGAATCACGCGAAAGCTTTTTATTCAATTGTTTGAGTCGTGCATGCGCAAGCGTCAGGTTATTTGGCAAGATTCCATTTTCATCACGCCACGGAAGCCCAATCGTATAGTGTCCATTTTCCTTTGACAGAGTGGATTCCATAATCTGTAGCGCCCGTTTATCTTCAATGGAGAAGGATTATTTCTCACAATGTATTATGTCATTGAAGTCGGTTGTCCACATCCGTTCAAGTTGTTGTTGTAACATCACATCACACGAATGGCCAAAATGGATGTTTACGTCACTACCGGTTTTAATGTCAATCGTTCTCAGAACGGGACCTCTTACCGCCCAGCCAAGGCGTGTCCGAACGGCGTATGGCTCATTGCTGCCACCCGTGCGCACTTCCAGTGGAATATGTGCGTCTGGCGTGTCTGTACCTATCAGCAGCATGACGTCACCTGCCCCAACAGATGGAATACTCAAGTCCGCAAGATACGGACATCTGGAAATATCTTTATCAGAAGCGGCGGATTTTTTGGCAATAGCAAGCCTCTTTACCGACCAGACGTTTCTCAGGTTTATTTCGCCATCATCCGTCACAGAGCTTACCCGCAGGTCAACTTCCTGCCCAATGGTAGTACTTCCGGTTGCATTGATTGTTGATACCTGAAACGTCACAGGTCTCCCGGGAACGTTCAGCGTACGCAGCAGTCGTTCGTCACACAACGTCTTGTCCGCTCCGTCGTCAAGCAACGCGTATGTCTGACAAGAGTTACCATTGGAACCTTTAACAGTTACAGGAATGATACAGAAACACGTTTTCACAAAATAACCTGATGTAGACGCACAATTAACAGATGGCTGTGTAACTGTATTATCGGGCTCGGACCGTACCCAACTATGTAACAGTGTATGGTGTTTTTTTCAAACAGGCTGGTACAGAACATACCTTGGGTTTTCTGCATGTATTAGACAAATGGTAGCCTTTTAAGCAATTAAAGCATAGCTTTGATTCGCGAACTAGTTTTCTCCTATTCGCTAAACTCATGGACTGAAAAGTCATACATGATGATAAATCTTGACAAGATCCAGAACAACACAAACAATTACGTTCGTATTTAGGTTTCTGCTTTTCAGAGTGAGTGGTCAAAGTGGTCACCTTGTCTTTGAAATAGCCATTTGGCTTACTATTAGTTTTTTCTGCCATAGACTGGAAACTGTCTTTAGCAAGATCGGTGCCGTACATGGAACATGCAACATGGGACTTTTTATTAACAAACTTAACTAAGTCGGAAAATCGTGGTTCTCGACCAGATTCCAAAATATCATGTACAATATCTACCCATTTTGTTCTTACATGCATAGGCAAACGTCTGACAATGCGTCTCAAGTTTTCCGAATTATCAACATCGGAAACGAACCCTAACTGAGATAAAGTTATCTCACATTTTTGCATCTCAAGAGCAAGCTGTGAAAGAGCTTCAAAATCAGAAACCTTAATTTGTGGACCAGAAGTCAATCTATCAGTGTAAGATCTGGCAATAACATGTGGTTTACCATAGCGATTTTTCAAAATATTTCTAGCTCTGAAATAACATTCGCTAGATTCTAACAAAACACAGTCTTCTATACAGCTTTTAGCCTCCCCTGTAAAATTTCTGGTTTAGACAAATTGAAACCTTCTTGTAAGGTAGATGCTAGTCTGTGAAAGGCTGAATCGATAATAATCTGAGTTTCTGTTTTACCTGACCTGGCTTCCGCTGCTGTCACTCCACCTTCACGACTTCCGGCACTAACGCTCTTAGTTTCTAAATACAGTCTGTCACTATCACTATGCTCCCGCGTGTCACACATAGCGTCTGCTGAGATGTAGACGCCGGGATGCTCCACTTCCGGAAGATGACCTCTGACCCGCGCAGCCACTCTACCGAACGTCCGGTCATCTTCGCACTCGATTGTCTTTCGTGACGTCATTTCCGGAACACGCATCGACGTTCTTTCTTCCTCTTCTTCATCTTCCCAGATAGACTCCTCGATCCGCGCTTCCTCTACCTCGCTTTCGTGCTCAAGCAGCTGTTGTCTGTGCTCAAGCTCCCGTTGTTCCTGCTCAAGTCTGTGTTTCTCCCATAGCGTTCTCAGTTTGTGGTATGCGAGTAAACGCTTTGCCTTCGCACTTCTTAATTTCGATCGCGATGACGCTGTTGAACTCGCACGGCTTACTGAAGAAATCCTATCCTCGTCATCAGGTGTCTTCTCACCAGCGGCCAGCCACTGTGAAAGTTTCTCCTGGAACTCATCGAAATTCTTCTGATAGCTTTCAAAAGCTTGTTTAGAATTGTGACACGTTCCAGAATCCGTACACACAGAAACACATTCCTGATGGACACATTTTAATGTCTCGAATTTTTCACACAGTTGCGCATGAGGCTGTTTTACTTTGTCAACATTTTCGTACGATGACATATTTTCTTCCAGCTGCCTATACAGTTTTGTTAAGTTCGCCATATGCGTGGAACGCGAACGCTTCACACTATTAAAGTCTCTTGGACCGTTTGATGCCATATTCCGTTTTTTCGTATGGCTTCTATGAGAATTGGATCTCCGCACAAAAGTTGAGAATTGTTAACGGGTGGCTAGGGACTGTGAGTATGCGCCGAACACAATTAAATTTTCTTCTGTTTATTCATGGCGATTCTCTGTTAAGGCAAACAAATAATAATTTTACAATAATGTAGAAAACACATGAAGAAATATTTTATAATTTCAACAAATATATTGATATTGTACCTATTAAAATAACAAATACATAAAAAAGTATAGACATTTTTAACAATAAATTAAGTTATAATTATGACTTTATAAATTTGACAATGCATAGGTAGAATAAATACTATAGCGTAGATTAATTCTTATGCTATCTATATAATAATTATAATAATAATAGAATTAAAATTTAAATTTACATACCAACTTTAAGTGTTCCCAGCTTTCTTTACCCGTTAAAACAAGACGTTATAATATGTTATGACTAACATGTGTTATTTTATATTAAGGCTAATGACGTAACGTCGGTGATGCGTTAACGCGCCTTAAAAATTATATAACCGTTTGGCGCCAAAGCATAACGTAAATGAAAAAACGTTTTTTAAAAAAGACGGCGGACGTCTTTAACACCCATCTTTCAGTCCATACAACCCGTGTTTGAGTTTCCATACCATGCCAGGTTGTGTATTGCTTTGTTTTGGAGGTTTTATGTATACATCACGACCAAATTCTTTTGCTTGAAGAAAAACAGATTTAATGTCCATACATTTCACATTGCAATCTTTCAGGTTGGCTACCGATATGAATAGTCGCATAAATCCTTTACCGACCTTTGGACTATCACTTTGCTGCGTCATATTTTCTTCTTCAAAGCCCCTAAACCCCAGTCTTGCTTTAACTTGGCCATCTTTATTGGTTATTACCCATCTTGTAGATAAAGCTTTCTGTCCTGTATCTGGGACTTTTTCATAGGCCTGGAATTGAACTAATTTCTCAAATTCTGCCTGCTGTGCAATAAGCATTTCATTATATGTAGATTTACTTTCAACACAAAGATCCTATGCATTCTCTATTGATGTTTGATTGTTTTCACTTTCATTCACTGTCCTCCATTCTAATGTTCCTTAATATATGCTTTGTTCATCATTAGATACATCTTTCACATTATACCAGTTTTTGTACTTTCCTGAAACTTGTTCTGCTCGACCGTTAATTATGACATCTTTCCATTGGTTTTGTAATTTGTATTGAATTCTTGCACCTGCATGGAGTGACACTTTGTTCTGCATTTGGTTCACTAGCCATGCCATTGGGACCAGCATTTTTAGCTATCATTCCTTTATTCATTACAACTTTAGTAACAAGTGGGGTAATTGTTTGATCCTCGTTAGAGATAGTTTTTTCTTCCATCTGTTCAAAGTTTTCTGCATCATCAGTTGCAGTTGTGTCTTTCATTTGACTGGTATTTTGATTTCGTATCAGCCTGTTTGGTGATACTCTTACAAACACACCAACGTGGCGTACAAACACTACTTTTCCGTCCTGAAACACAACCTTTACTGGACCCAGCCACCCATCTTTTCCTTCGCGCTTGTAAAATACCAAGTCACCACTGTCAAATTTCTGCTCAGAGACTCTAATTTTGGAACGCAATGATCTTCTAATCCTATCACTTGCCTCTGTTTCGATAAATGCTTTTCTAGCTTCATTGAAAGAGTTTGTGTGTTGTGCAGATTTTTCACTGGATATGGTTCCTGCTAGAGTAGGAATAGTGTCCTTCTAATTGGCAGTTAAGTGTTGATTTTGACCAAAGACCAGCTGATGACTACTCAATCCATTCCACATCTGGAGAGAGTTATTTGCCATGTTAGCCAATAATTCGAGTGTTTGACTCTGAGTGTTTGGGTTCTCAGTTTCAAATTTCACAAGCATCATGTCTGTTACTGCATCATTTCTCTCACATAAACCATTTTAAAAGGACTCTCAGCAGCTGTACTACAAATTCTTACATTGAGTATGGACGTTATTTCACGCATCTCATCAGAGCTAAATTCCCCATTATTATCTGTCAGAATGGATCCCATAATTCTATAAACCCCTACACAGTGCTTCATCATGCCGTCTTTTATGTCACAAGATATCTTTCTCTCTATAAACACTGATATTTGGACCACATATCTATCATGTGCAGAATCCATCGGCCTTTACATTGTTTCAAGTCCATAGCAACTGTCTCATTGAATTCTCTCACCATTGGCATGGCGACGACAGGACGTGATGGAGTTCTGGAATATACCTTACACAGCTCTCATTTATTTTCAAATGTGTGCAATGTTTGTTCATATTCATCTTTCCATGAACGAGCATCATGATGCTATGCTTTAAGCCTTTTTGGTTTTGGGTGTGCAAACTGCCTATGAAGCTTCAAAAGTTGCTTGTGACTGTCATCCAAGTTTACTACACATACATCTTCTACATGTATACGCTCACATGTATCTATTAGGACACAGTAGTGACCAGATGATGTTAGATTCAGAGCAACATCTTTTTACTAGAATTGCCGCAGTATCATTTTGAAGGTCAAGTTTCACACCTGCAGATTTCATTGCAGACCTAGACAGCAACAGTCGAATGTCAGACTCTACAACGTCAGTTTTAATTGTCATTTTTGCCTACATGCTTGTCAGGAATGCTTTATTCACGTTTTGACTTCCATTTGTTTCGCCCCCGAATTTGAACACTCTGTATCCTTCTGATATTGTGACTTTACTACGATCAGATTCATATAAGTGATTTTATATAATCATTTAACCACATTTCTACGCACACTGTCTAACACTGCACAGTTTCTGACATCGACTCCTAGTTACGTTACCTCGTCTCGTTTATACCCCGTAAACAACACTACATTATCCTCTTCAGTTATGTGTACTTTCGCAAGGCACTCCCATCTGTCCGGACACTCTGATACTAAATGTTGCAATAAACTACAAGATCTGAAGACAAGTGGGCGTCCATCTGAGCCCATCGGATTTACTTTTGTGTTAATCATGTTTGTGTTATTTCCTCTGCTCCGGTTGTAACCTGGTTTGCTGTACCCCCTGATTTATTACCCCGCCGTCCACTATAGTTTGACTGATGACCTTGTTTAGCCTTGACATAACCTGCGGCGAGTAATGCTTCCTCGTTTTCAGCCAGGAAAGCAGGTTGTAGCTTAATGCTGCCCACTGCTGCGGTTGCCCCTGCTCCTTCCACCACTTCACCCTTGATTTGTTTAAAGACTTCTTGGCTTCCTTATACAGTGTTGCTTTATTTTCATAGTTCATACCTGTTAAGACGAGCATTTTCCCTTCTTCAGATAAGCTTTTCTCAATAATTTAAATGGTGGTAATTTTATCTGTTTCTTTTCGATATTCCTATATTTTTAGTCAAACGTAGCAATTTACTCTGATACGGACTTTCCTTCGGCCCTATGGTTATCTTTAAATTCCACAAACTTTTCTATGCTGTCACTTAAATCATCTTTAGCAAGGTGCTTGTCAAGGAATGTCACTAAAGTTTCAAAACCGTTATATTTCTTCAAATCATTAATACTTATCTGATCAAAGACATTTTCTCTGATTTTATGCTCATCTTCTTCTGGTAATGACAAAGCTATCACTACACCTTGCTTTGCTTTGCTCAAGTCAATCACTTCTCTCCACGCTAAACGTTCCTGTTTAAGAAGTTCATAGCTCTTTCATTTACTGAAACTGGGTGGATTAATCTTTGTAGCCATTTTATACCACTATTTTGACTTTTTATACGCTCTGTTACCACTGTTAATTCTAAGGAAAACACTCTCAAACTGAATAGACTTTATTTACTACATGTGCATCAAACACCTCCACACAGAAGAGCTCCCATTAAAGATAACTCTTACAGGCAAATGCATACAGTACAGGCAGAGTCGTGTCCCTTACATTAACTAGGAATATTATAACAAAAGCAGCACTGCCTGCAAGTTATTAACAGTTTTCTAAGTAAAGCGGCATTGTCGTCATTGTGATATCGCAAGAATGACAAAGCATAATTGATTGTTTTGACCATTATTGTTTAATGATATTTTAGTATACGCATTGGTGAATGCTTTGTTTTCCTATGTGAAAGGGAACGATTTAATCGTTTAATTGTCATTAACGCGTTATTCATAAGCATTGATATAACGGTTTGAGTAACATTTTTATGCACGTCTATTATTTCAGATTCATGGAGAAAAAGTAAGCAACCTTCCGAATATATGGCGTAGAGAGTGCATATGCACGATAGTTGCTGAAAAGTTGCTGAAATACGTGATAGATGTACCAATACACTTTCACTTACAAACGATGAAAAATAAGTAATAAACTTGTGTTTAAAATCAGTATCACAAACAATGCGAACATTTCAATGGTGTTTTATATACTTAAAAGGCGACCAATCAATATTCCAAAAGCAAGTTTATAAAACCCTAAAAGAAATGTCAAATTTGTATTCCCTGGCATACGTTAATCCTTATACGAACTACAATCATACCGGTTGTGTTCGGTTTGTATTTAGAAAATTCAAAAGCTGACCTCTCTCTGCAGAAGACGTATGTCAAGGGCATGTATTTGAATTTGTATTGCTATTTTTTCCACTGGAAAAAGCAATATTTCATTGTTATTAACTTGAACGAAGTCTTTCAGCTTTAAATAGAGAACTTCCTGGTACCCGATGAACTATTTCGATAAGAAGGCCTTTAAAATATTATTTGCACACTTAAGGAAAACTACAATGGCCATTAATAATTAGTTTGTCATAATTAAAACGTTTTTTGAAATTAAGACAAGACTTCAGTTTTTCTACAATGTGGAATAACATGTGTTTTACTTTGCACGCGCTGGTCTTTCTCCGGGAAGACAACACTACAACGCACATGTTCGCGTTACAACTTGTCGACTTGGCGTATTGCCATCCCGACAGTGCAATGTGCTAGAAATTAGCAATATGTAATGTTCTCAAAATCACATTGACAAGTCGGTATATTTCGGTGAAGATCACCGCACCAATCGGTTGACCTATTTACTGTTGTGCGCCAGATTACGTTTCGATGAAATTGTCCGAAAAATGTTTTTTTCTAAAAACGATGCTTGCATAAAAGTACCATCGACAATAATAAAGATACATTACTTATTTTCCGGTATAGATTTGTGTATTTGCATATTGACTTCATAAGCATGAATAGATAGAACATGTTTAGTTGAAAGTATTTCGCAAATCCCATTTAGAGAAACTGCGCACTCTTATATGCATTCTTTGGGTTATATTCTTTGAAAGTCAATCAACTCATAACAGCGATTCCTTCAGTTTGTTTGCTGCAATATGAAGCTGCAATTCCACAATAAACCTTAACATAGTCATGTTAGTATCGAACTTTATTATAGTCCCATAAGTTCTGATTTTTCATGATGTGTAAGCATTTCCCCCATTATTAATGAATTTATGTTTACAACCAGAATCATAAATAGCAAAAATGTCAATGGTGTTTTATATACTTGGATGGCGATATTCACTTGAACAATCCCTAATAGAAAGGTCACAATCAGCTGCATTGTACCCTGCTATAATCCACATGGGACCTTACTGATCCATTCTATTTCTTGACGTATTCGTACAATATGGCTTTCTATCAAAGGTCTTCTTTGCTTGCTTTTCAGCTTCATTTAATTTTAGGTTACCCACATCTCTAACCAGACACACAATCATTCGCGCGGTTCGTGTTCTCTAAGTGGGGAGCACAACCCAGATGTACTTGACTTTCAAACGTTTGGCCTCCAATAGAACCAAATCCAGTCAAGGCACTACTGCAAAAATCAGATGGCCTACAAATGCTATTTGAAAGCTTAAGTACACATTCTGTTCTAAATTTTCAAAGAAAACCACAAAACCCGGAGGGCTTGTTGTATTCCCTCTATTGTTCGATTTGAATAGACGCGAACATAAATAGATTAAGACTTTAGCTACAGAATAAGGTCAAGGACTGAATTTCATTGCATTTTACGCTTCTCTTATGCCTTGTTATGAACCTGCACCTCATGAAGTAGTGCAATTTTTCTTGAAACGTAATACTTGTACATATTATATCTGAAAAAAAATTCAATAAGTAGGAATCGTTATTACGGAGGTCTATAAGTGTCATTTAAAGTTATTTTGTCGACATAAGAACCTTTAACAAAGATCTTTATCTTAAAAAAGACGAATATCGCGCTTTTGGCAGTGTAAAAATACCACGGTATAATGCGATGAACGTTTTCACTATATACATTCCTTTGCTGATGTAACTAAAGGACTTTGAATCTTTTCAATTTTAAGCTTGTAACGTGGTGCCTCGCCAACCCCACAATACTGCGAGCTAGAAATTAGTCATCCTAAAAGCCACATTGACAAATCAGCATTATTTAATGAATGCCATTTATTGTATTTATCACATTTAGATAAAATCAGTTCAAAAACGTTGGAGTATAAAAATTCAAGCCACGGCTTATATATTATTTTAAGCCTTGCACAATGTATTGCGAACAGCTAATCAGTGACCATACCTATCGGCAGATGCACTTGAACAGCTAATCAGTAACCATACCTATCGACAGATGCATTTATTCGGACCACCTCATTTCAAGGTGTTAAGAAAATGTCCGGTGGTCACCAGCGAGCTGGTCCTGTGGAGTAAATATTTGGTAAACAGTAAGCACAACTTACACATTTTGAATTATTTGCTTATGGTAAAGGTGATTTTAAAAAATCGGCCAATGTCATTGGTAGTAGGAATTATAAAAGAACACTCGTTTGTACTTTCGTTAAAAATGTAAACAAATAAAGGCCGTAGGATGTTTATAAGTTGAAGTCGTTGAAAGAATATGTTTATGTACTGATAATTTTCTGGTCTGAGTTCTGGGACCGGCTAGCTCAGTTGGTAGAGCGATGGACTGTCAATCCGGGGTTCGTGAGTTCGAGTTCGAGCCCGACCACATAACTTGTGTGGAGATTGGTCATGAAATTATTTCTACGGCCATTCTCCCCTTTCCTTTGATTCAAGTAGGCAGTTGTCAGTTACTGGAATAGGTATGTGCACTTGGTACTAGTAAACTGCTTAGATCGGCTAAGCTTGCCCAGGAAAAGTATAAGTAGGTTAACTGACCGCCGTTATATGGCTGAAGTACTGTTAAATACGGCAAAAAAATCCAAGCAAACAGACAAACAAACAATCTTATTACAACCCACTTTAACGTGTGCGACTACTGAAGATGATCACAAATATAAATGTTTATATTTTTTTTCCCGTCGTTTCCCTTCCGCATGTCGACCCCATTAACCCGCTCAAAGATATACTGAATCCCTATAAAAGTTGACAGAAACTAATGCAGAAATGAGACATTTGCGCTATATGCAGCGGAGTCCGCGTTTGCGGATGGTTTTTACCGTGTCCGGTGGATGGGATGACCCGGGTTCTACGAGCCCTCAAACATCGGGTACTGGTCGTGGTAGCCGGATAACTTTTTATTAACATTAACTTTTAACATCTCTCTATTCTACTAAGCTTACACAGTTCTCTTTTACCATTTTGTAATGTCTATGTAACGCATTATAATTGTCTTCATTTAATCCAACCTTAAATATTCTTTTCCTCCTGATCATGTTCCTTTCTCATTTTCTCTCCTTAATCTCCCCCTTCTCTATACCCCAATCTATAATTTTTTTCTCTCAGTTCTTCTACATCCCTCTCACGACACTCATTCATTCGTTTTATCCACTAACACTCTCAATTTTCCCTTCCTACCTCACTCTTATTCCAACACTCTCCAACCTCCTTTTCTTTTACGAAATCTTCTCAAACCACGCTCTCCTCCTTCCAACTCCGTCTTATCCAACCTCTTTGCACCTCTCTCGTCACTTTCACCTTTTACTCCTCTCAACTTAGTTTACTCCCACCACACTCCACTTACCTTGTTATCTCGTTGAACATCACTCTCTTCCCTCTATGAACCTCCGTCTACCTCATTCTCCTCTCATTCCACTCTCCTCCCACTTCACTCTGCTCCAACTTTACTATATTCACACACCACTCTCCTCCCACCCTATTCTCCTGTCACCTCCCTCTTCTCTCACTTCACTGTCCTCTCACTCCTCTAATCTCACTTTTCTCCAACCTCACCCTAATCCCACCTTAATCTCCTCCCATCTCATTCTCCTCCCACCTCACTGTCCTTCCATCTCACTCTCCTTCCACTTCTTCCCTCCAACCTCACTCTCCTCTCACCTCACTTTATTTCCACCTCTCCCCTCAAACCTAACTCTTCTCCCACCATGCTCTTCTCCCACCTCACTTTTATTTCACTTCACTGTCATCCCACCTCACTCTCCTCTCACCTCACTTTCCTTCCACCTCTCCCCCTCTAACAACACTCTTCTCCCACCTCACTCTTCTTCCACCTCACTCTCCTCCCACCTCACTTTCCACCTACCTAACTCTCCTCCTACCTCAATCCATATTCCATATGCATGTGTCATTGTATACTGAAACTAAAACGGTCTTAAAAAATAGGGGTCACCGGCCTTGTTCCGGAAATATTGGGTTTTAAGAATATAGGATGGGTTTTTTCGAACAAGGTTATGGTTCTTCCAACTGATATGTTTTAACATGCTTTGTTTGGCAATATACAAGTGTATGTTGATAATAAAAACGCTTTACCTACATTTACTGCTAACATAATGGATTTGACTGGACATTGAAGTGTGTCAAATGGGAACTAATAAAGGCTTTCTGAAACGTCATGTTTTATAAAAATGCATATTTCCTTTCAAACGACAGATTTTCTTCAAATTTCGCACTTGCAGTTAATTTATGTGATTAGTTTGGACCAATGTCCACGAGCAACGTACACGTTCTATATTCTGACGTGGTTCAAACCGTTTAAAATGTTTTTCAATATGTGGGTTAACCAGTAAATGTAAACCTGTATTCAATCCAGGTCCAAGTTGTTATAAACAAGTATGCACTTGAACACTTAAATACGCATTTGCAGACTTCAATATTCATTTGCACACTTCAATACGCATTTGTACATTTCAATATGCACTTGCACACTTCAGTATATATTTGCACAATTCAACACTCATCTTCACACTTCCTATACGCATTTGCATAATTATACTCGTATTTGCACATTTCCATACGCATTTGCACACTTCAACACGTATTTGGAAAATCAATACGCATTTGCAAACTTTAATACGCACTTGCATACTATATTATGCATTTGCAAGCTTCAACACCCATTTGCACACTTCAATATGCATTTTCACAATTCAATACGCATTTTCACACTTTAATATGCATTTGCACACTTCAATGTGCATTTGCACACTTCAATATGCATTTGCACACTTCAGTATGCATGTGTACACTTCATTGTGCACGTGCACACATCAATGTGCATTTCCACACATCAGTATGCATTTGCAAACTTCAATATGCATTTGCACACTTCAATATGCATTTGCACACTTCAATATGTACTTGCACACTTCAATACGCATTTTCGCGCACTTCAGTATGCTTTTGCACACTTCAATATGAATTTTCACTCTTCAATATGCATTTGCACATTTCAGTATGTATTTGCACACTTCATTATTTATTTGCACACTTCAAAATGCATTTGCGCACATCAATTTGCATTTGCACACTTCAGTATGCATTTGCACACTTCAATACGCACTTGCACACTTCAATATACATTTGCACACTTCAAAACGCACTTGCACTATTCATTATGCATTTGCACACATCAATACGCATTTGCACACTTTAATACACAATTGCACACTTCAATACGCATTTGCTTGCTTTAATATGCATTTAAACAATTTAATACGCACATGCACAGTTTAATACGCCTTTGTACACTTCAATACGCATTTGCACACAGTAATAAGCACTTGCACATGTTAATATGCACTTGCACACTTCAATATGCATTTGCACAGTTCATTATGCATTTGAACCCATAAATATGCATTTGCACACTTCAATATGCACTTGCACACTTCAGTATGCACTTGCACACTTCAATGTGCAATTGCACACTTCAATATACATTTGCATACTTCAATATGCTTTGCACATGTCAATACACATTTGCACACTTCAGTATGCATTTGCACAACTCAATAGGCACTTGCGCGCTTCAATAGGCATTTGCACACTTCAATGCGCAACTGCATACTTTAATAATCATTTGCAAACTTCAATACGTATTTTCTGTATTCAATATGCACTTACACAATCCATTACGTACGTGCACACTTCAATATGCACGTACACACTTAACAACACATTTGCACACTTCAATATGCATGCTCACTTGCACACTTCAATACGCAGTTACAGACTTCAATATGCATTTGCACAATTCTGTACGCATTTGTGCACTTTAATATGCACTTGCACACTTCAGTATGTATTTGCACAATTCAACACGCACTTGCACACTTCAATACGCATTTGCACACGTCAAGACGTATTTGCACACTTCAACACGCATCTGCACACTTCAATACGCATTTGCAAACTTCAATACGCACTTGCACACTTAATTATGCATTTGCAAGCGTCAACACCCATTTGCACACTTCAATATGCATTTGCACATTTCAATATGCATTTTCGCTCTTCAATATGCATTTGCACATTTCAGTTTGCATTTTCGCACTTCATTATTTATTTGCACACTTCAATATGCATTTGCGCACTTCAATACGCATTTGCACAATTCAGTATGAATTTGCACACTTCAATATGCACTTGCACACTTCAATATACATTTGCACACTTCAATACGCACTTGTGTAATTCAATATGCATTTACACACTTCAACACGCACTTGCACACTTTAATATACAATTGAACTCTTCAGTACGCATTTTCTCGCTTCAATATACATTTGCACAATTCAATGCGCCAATGCATACTTCAATACGCATTTGCACACTTCAATATGCATTTGCACACTACATTATGCATTTGAACACTTCATTATGCATTTGCACACTTTAATGTGCACATGCACACTTCAATATGCACTTGCACACTGCCGTATGCATTTGCACACTTCAATATGCCTTTGCACACTTCAATACGCATTTGCACACTTCAATACGCACTTGCACGCTTTAATATGCATTTGCACAATTCAATGCGCATATGCACACTTTAATACACATATGCAAACTTCAATACGCTTTTGCTGACTTCAGTATGCATTTGCACAATTCAGTCATACGCGCACACTTCAATATGCACTTATGCACTTAAAAACACATTTGCACACTTCAATAGACCTTTGCACACTTCAATATGCATGCCATCTTGCACACTTCAACTCGCATTTGCGCACTGCAATACGCATTCGCACACTTCAATATGCACTTGCACATATCAGTATGCATTTGCACAATTCAACTCGCATTTGCACACTTCAATATACATTTGCTCACTTCAATACTCACTTGTGCAATTCAATATTCATTTGCATACTTCAACGCGCATTTGCACACTTTAATACGCAATTGCAAACTCCAGTACGCATTTGCTCGCTTCAATATGCATTTTATACAATTCAATGCGAACATGCGTACTTCAATACGCATTTGCGTACTTCAATAAGCATTTGCACATTGTAATATGCACTTGCACACTTCAATACGCATTTGCACATTTCAATATGCATTTGCACAGTACATTATGCATTTGATCACTTCAATATGCATTTGCACACTTCAATAGTCACTTGCACATTTCAATATGCATTTGCACACTTCAATATGCTTTTGCACACTTCAATACGCATTTACACACTTCAGTACGAGCTTGCACGCTTCAATATGCATTTGCACACTTCAATGCGCATCTGCACACTTTAATACACATATGCAAACTTCAATACGCGGTAGCTGACTTCAGTATGCATTTGCACAATTCAGTACTTACGTGCACACTTCAATATGCACTTACGCACTTAAAAACACATTTGCACACTTCAGTAATCCTTAGCACACTTCAATATGCATGCCAACTTGCACACTTCAATACGCATTTGCACACTGCAATACGCATTCGCACTTGCACATACCAGTATGCATTTGCACAATTCAACACACATTTGCACACTTCAATATGCATTTGCTCACTTCAATACTCACTTGTGCAATTCAATATGCATTTGCACACTTCAACACGCATTTGCACACTTTAATACACAATTGCACACTTTAGGACGCATTTGCTCGCCTCAATATGCATTTTATATAATTCAGTGCGAACATGCGTACTTCAATACGCATTTGCGTACTTCAATAAGCATTTGCACATTGTAATATGCACTTGCACACTTCAATACGCATTTGCACACTTCAATTGCATCTGCACAGTACATTATGCATTTGATCACTTCAATATGCATTTGCACACTTCAATAGGCACTTGCACAACTCAATATGCATTTGCACACTTCAATATGCTTTTGCACATTTCAATACGCATCTGCACACTTCAATACGAGCTTGCACGCTTCAATATGCATTTGCACACTTCAATGCGCATCTGCACACTTCAATACACATATGCAAACTTCTATACGCGTTAGCTGACTTGAGTATGCATTTGCACAATTCAGTACGTACGTGCACACTTCAATATGCACTTACTCCCTTCAAAACACATTTGCACACTTCAATATACCTTTGCACACTTCAATATGCATGCCCTCTAGCACACTTCAATACGCATTTTTACACTTCAATACGCATTTGCACACTTTAATATTCATTTGCACACTTCAATACGCATATGTACACTTCAATATGCACTGGCACACTTCAGTATGTATTTGCACAATTCAACACGCATCTTAACACTTCAATACGCATTTGCTGAATTCAACACGTATTTGCACACTTCAATACGCATTTGCACACTTCAACACGTATTTGCACACTTCAATACGTATTTGCACCCTTCAACAACCGCATTTGCACACTTCAATGCGCATTTTCAGACTTCAATACGCACTTGACTTCTTTATTATAAATGTGCAAGGTTCAACACCCATTTGCACAATTCAATATACATTTTCACACTTCAATACGCATTTCCACACTTTAATATGCATTTGCACACTTCAATGTGCATTTACACACTTCAATATGCATTTGAAAACTTCAGTATGCATTTGTACACTTCATTGTGCACGTGCACACTTCAATAAGCATTTCCACACTTCAGTATGCATTTGCACACTTCAATATGCATGTGCACACTACAATATTTATTTGCACATTTCAGTACGCATTTTCGCACACTTCAATATACATTTGCACACTACAATATCAATTTTCACTCTTCAATATGCATTTTCACATTTCAGTATGCATTTGCACACGTCATTATTTATTTGCACAATTCAATATGCATTTGCACACATCAATACGCATTTGCACACTTTAATACACAATTGCACACTTCAATACGCATTTGCTCTCTTTAATATGCATTTGCACAATTCAATTCGCACATGTACACTTTAATACGCATTTGCACACTTCAATACGCATTTGCACACTGTAATAAGCACTTGCACACTTTAATATGCATTTGCACACTTCAATATGCATTTGCACAGCTCATTATGCATTTGAACACTTCAATATGCATGTGCACACTTCAGTATGCACTTGCACACTTCAGTATGCACTTTCGCTCTTCAATATGCACTTGCACACTTCAATATGCATGTGCACAATTCAATATGCTTTGCACATTTCAATACGCATTTGCACACTTAAGTATGCATTTGCACACTTCAATACGCTCTTGCAAGTTTCAATGGGCATTTGCACAATTCAATGCGCATCTGCACGCTTTAATAGATATTTGCAAACTTCAGTACGCATTTTCTGGATTCAATATGCATTTGCAGAATTCATTACGTACGTGCACACTTCAATATGCACTTACACACTTAAAAACACATTTGCACACTTCAATATGCATGCCCACTTGCACAACTCAGTACGCATTTGCAGACTTGAATATGCATTTGCACATTTCAGTACGCATTTGTGCACTTCAATATGCACTTGCACACGTCAGTATGTATTTGCACAATTTAACACGCATCTGCACACTTCAATACGCATTTGCAGACTTCAACACGTATTTGCACACTTCTATACGCATTTGCACACATCAACACGTATTTGCATACTTCAGCACGCATTTTCACACTTCAACACGCATTTAGACACTTCAATACGCATTTGCAAACTTAAATACGCACTCGCACACTTTATTATGCATTTGCAAGCTTCAACACCCATTTGCACACTTCAATATGCATTTGCACATTTCAATATTCATTTTCGCTCTTCAATATGCATTGCACATTTCAGTTTGCATTTTCACACTTTATTATTTATTTGCACACTTCAATAGGCATTTGCACACTTCAGTATGCATTTGCACATTTCAATACGCACTTGCACACTTCAATATACATTTGCACACTTGAATACGCACTTGTGCAATTGAATATGCATTTGCACACTTCAACACGCATTTGCACACTTTAATATACAATTGCACACTTCAGTACGCATTTGTTCGCTTCAAAATGCATTTGCACAATTCAATGCGCACATGCATACTTCAATACGCATTTGCGTACTTCAATACGCATTGGCACACTGTAATATGCACTTGCACACTTCAATATGCATTTGCACACTTAAAAATGCATTTGCACAGTACATTATGCATTTGAACACTTCAATATGCATTTGCATACTTCAATATGCATTTGCACACTTCAATATGCACTTGCACACTTCAGTGTGCATTTGCACACTTCAATATGCTTTTGCACACTTCAATACGCATTTGCACACTGCAATACGCACTTGCACGCTTCAATATGCATTTGCACACTTCCAAATGCATTTGCACAGTACATTATGCATTTGAACACTTCAATATGCATTTGCACACTTCAATATGCATTTGCACACTTCAATATGCACTTGCACACTTCAGTATGCATTTGCACACTTCAATATGCTTTTGCACACTTCAATACGCATTTGCACACTGCAATACGCACTTGCACGCTTCAATATGCATTTGCACACTTCGATGCGCATCTGCACATTGTAATACACATATGCCAACTTCAATACGCATTTGCTGACTTCAGTATGCATTTTCACAATTAAGTACGTACATGCACACTTCAATATGCACTTACGCACTTAAAAATACATTGGCACACTTCAGTATACCTTTGCACACTTCAATATGCATGCCCTCTTGCACACTTCAATACGCATTTGCACACTGCAATACGCATTCGCACACTTCAGTATGCACTTGCACACATCAGTATGCATTTGCACAATTCAACACGCATTTGCACACTTCAATACGCATTTGCAGATTTCAATATGCATTTGCACAATTCAGTGCGCATTTGAACACTTCAATATGCTGGCACACTTCTGTATGTATTTGCACAATTCAACACGCATCTGCACACTTAAATAGGCATTTGCACAATTCAACACGTATTTGTACACTTCAATACGCATTTGCACGCTTAAACACGCATTTGCACACTTCAATACGCATTTGCACCCTTAAATACGCATTTGCAACCTTCAGTACGCTCTTGCACACTTTATTATCCATTTGCAAGCTTGAACACCCATTTGCACACTTCAACACGCATTTGCACACTTCAATATTCATTTACACACTTCAATGATCATGTGCACACTCCAATATGCTTTTGCTCACGTCAATAAGCATTTGCAAGTTTCCACCTGTCGTTGTGGAAGGTCGAACTATTTTGGGTGCTATTGCATCTGCTTTCTGTTATTCTAAATATCTTACTTAGATCGGCAACCGAATTCGCATATGGCAGCTATCGTTAGTTAATTTGCTGTAATTTTGTCTATCCTAAAATAATTACATTGACAATAAATTTTGAAGTTCACGATGGAAGAAACATAATATGTTCAGTACAAGCGTTGAACAAAATTTACCAATTTACCCTTAAACCAGAATAAAAATGCGAAGATTGAAGCGTTGTCTTATATAAATAGTTATCGACTATTCAATACTTGAATAGTTTGCACACCCTAAAAGAAAGGTCATATTTGTATTTCTCTGGTATGCGTGAATCGTTAAATAAACTGCAATCATAAAGGTTGTGTTCGGTTTGTATTGAGATTATTAAAAAAGCTAACCTCTCTCTGCAAAAGAGGTATGTCAAGGACTTGTATTCGAATTTGTTTTGTTATTTTTCCACTGGATACTTATCTAAAGCAATATTTCAGTGTTATAACCTTACCAGTACAACGAAAGCTTTGAGATTAAAAAAGAAAACTTCCTGGTTGAACAAGATAATTAAGCAGGCCTTTGCAGGCAAATGTCACTCTATTGTTAAAAACACTGTGTTGATTTTCTCATGTTTCATGCTTTCCGTGAATAACTGTACTTCTGTCGGTAATATTAACTGTCATCAAATGAACAAGTCATTAAAGGGCCGTCTATGAAATATGTTGAACATTATTAGAAGTTTACAATGTATCGTAAATTAAACAATTTACGAACTAAAAATCACTTGGTAAGTTTTTGTCCACCAATAAGTAAATTTGCATGGAACAACCACCACGCCAATTTGTTTATAATTTACCTATTTTTTCTCCATTTGCTGCACCAATCTTTGTGTTCAATTTTGGATACTAGTATAGATTTATGAAACGACCCTCAAACTTGAAACACTTTACTGACCACAATAACGGGATTTCTCCATGCAAAATTCATGCATGGGATTAACCTCCTTAGTGAAAACTTAAAACAATGAACAAAGCACCTTAGTGGAAACTTAAAACAATGAACAAAGCTCCTTAGGGAAAACTTAAAACAATGCACAAAGCACCTTAGTAAAAACTTAAAACAATGCACAAAGCTCCTTAGTGAAAACTTAAAACAATACACAAAGCACCTTAGTGAAAACTTAAAATAATGCACAAAGCTCATTAGCGAAAACTCAAAACAATACACAAAGGTTCTTAGTGAAAACTTAAAACAATGCACAAAGCACCTTAGTGAAAACTTAAAACAATACACAAAGCACCTTAGTGAAAACTTACAACAATGCACAAAGCACCTTAGTGAAAACTTAAAACAATGCACGAAGCCCCTTAGTGAAAACTTAAAACAATGCACAAAGCACCTTAGTGAAAACTGAAAACAATGCACAAAGCTCATAAGTGAAAACTTAAAACAATACACAAAGCACTTTAGTGAAAACTTAAAACAATGCACAAAGCTCCTTATTGAAAACTTAAAACAATGCACAAAGCTCATTAATGAACACTTAAAACAATTCATAAAGCACCTTAGCAAAAAATTTAAATAAATAAAAAAAATCTATAAAAGTCGTTAAATGTTTTTATCTAGTAAATATTGCTTAGATATTGCGTATTACAACTTTTGTGAATACACGTTATTACATTTCAAGTAAAACTTGCATCGATGCTTATATATTACAATTTTGAACTATTGTGTATTTTATTGGTTAAACCTAAACGATGCCATTTATCGAAATATGCTGACTTGTCAATGTGACTTATAGGATGGCTGATTTATAGCTCGTACGTAGTACTAGTATTGTCAGGTTGGCGAGGCACCAATGTAACAAACTGAACACAAAATAATGCGAAGTGGTGCTGTCTTGTCAGCGACCGACTGGCATGTAAGGACGTGTTCCCTCGTTATTCCCTTCTATTTCTAGATTGCCGAAACCGCGAAAGTCTTATGTGTAAAGCCGTATGTCTAAAGGCACTAATAGACCTCCGTAATTATGATTCCTACGTTTTGAGCTTATGTTAAGATATCAGATGCATTGTATTTCAAGCCAATTCAAGTGCAAATATTTGCAAAGTGTAAGATGCGAGACATTCAAGTCCTTGACCTAATTCTTTAGCTAAAGTCTATTTACAATTGCATCTACACAAAACGAACAATAGAGGGGATACAACAAGCCCTCAGGGTTTTGTTTGAAAATCCAGGACATAATTTGTACTTGAGGTTTCAACGAGCATTTGTAGCCCATCTGATTTTGACAGTCGTTCCTTGGCTGGATTTGGTCTAGTGGAGGTCAATCTTTTGAACGTCAAATGTATCGGGGTAGACGTTCCACCAAGGGAACACGAATTACACGAATGATTGTGTGTCTTGTTAAGGCCGTGTTGAACGTCAAATGTATCGGGGTAGACGTTCCACCAAGGGAACACGAATTACACGAATGATTGTGTGTCTTGTTAAGGCCGTGTTGAACGTCAAATGTATCGGGGTAGACGTTCCACCAAGGGAACACGAATTACACGAATGATTGTGTGTATTGTTAAGGTCGTGGATATTAACCCGAAAATTAGCTGAAATTGAAAAGCAAACAATTCAAGTTCACTTACAGAAAGTTGTCAATCAAAATGCATCTCACCTTGGACAAGTCCTATAGTACATGTACAAAAAAAGGATCAATAAGGTTCTGTGTGGATTTGAGAAGGGTTAAATGGGTCAACAGAGTGTGACCTTTCCATTAGGGATTGCAAATGATGTATTTAAAACATTAAACCATTTGCTTATTTCTGATTGCTTTTAAACATAACTTCCTGCTTTTTTATGTTCGATGTTTGTGTGTGAAATTGTCTTCATGCAACATGTATTTCAATAAGTTTCTTCTAGTAATTCATGCAAGAATGCATGTGTCAACAAGAGTTAAGAAGAGATTGTAGAGAACGAATTAGCTTTTTCTCAATATTATTGATACAATACGTTTTGCAGGTATCGCGTTCATAAAAAATATTTATTCGTACATTTAGATACGAAGAAAATCTGGTGCACAGCAATATACAGGTCAGCGATGATGTTCACCGAATTATTCAAATGTGACTTTGATATTTTTTAAAGTATGCTTTCTAGCACATATCATCGGCGGCATGGCAACGCGCCTAGCAACAAGTTGAAATGCGAAATCGCTCGCAGTTGTTTATTTTTTTCCAGATGAACGACCGACGCGTGTACAGTTAAATCGTATGTTGATTTAGGCGTTTCCAAATTGTTGAAAACTTTTAAGGTTTTATTCGCGAAATCCAATTAATAACGACCATTGTAGTCTTCTGTAAACTGTATGTCATCGATATCGTAAAGGCCTTGCTATTTAACAAGTTCAATGGGTACCAGGAAGTTCCATGTTTTAAGCGCAAATAATTCGTTCATCAGATGTAAATTAATAGCTTTAAATTATTTCGTTAGATAAATATCCCGTTGGGGACAATTGAACTATACCGGTACGTGTTTTTATTAGAATATGTACAAGCGAAGCGTGTATTTAATGCGCGCACGCGCCCTTATGCGCTTACGGCGCTTGTACATACAACGGCACGCGCAAGCGTGTCGTTTTTGTATAAAAAAGGAATAAAAGTGAAAAACAAGGTGTTTTTGAGCTTGTTGATGCATTTATTGGTTATATTTATTAAGAATATTAATGAATAATAACCACGAATTGCAAGGAGAACAAAGTCTAATGTGTCTTTCCGCCATTTTGAAATAAATGTCAAAACATCGTCACGTGACCAATACTGCCGATTAAACACTATGTTTTCAAACGATATCATGTTTTCTAAATGGGGGCTACCGCCCCCACAGCCTCGCTATTTAAAAAAAAAAAGTTTTACTTAAATCTATATTAAAACCCGTCTGTTAAAAACTGAAGATACACGCATTTTAAATCATTGTTAATTTTGTAAAGAGAATTTAAAAAAACAAACAGTTGCAACGAGAGTTATTATTTGTCAACTGTTTATTATAGAGGTTAGACGCAAATTGTGATTTGACAACATGTTGCTGAAAATTTAAGTGAATGAACTGTTCTATTTCATAATGGGGGTGGTCGCCCCCACACCCCGCTTTTTTCTAGTGTCAAATATTCAAGATAAACAGTTCTCGTCAGCTCAAAAGCTATTGAAAATCATTTTGATATCTCAACCTATTTGAATAATGAAAATGGTTGATACAACAAAGAAAACACAACAACTGCTTATTTCGTAAAAAAAAATAACGCGAACTATCAGCATAGTTGGGTGTAGTCGATCGCTAAATTCAATATGGCGTACATTTTATTTACTTGAACATTTGCAACGAGCACCTGCTCATTGAGCATGCGCGATCCGCGTACCGGTGAAGTTCAATCTAGCCTCAAAAAACAAAAACACGAACATAGAGAATACTGGTTAGTGTTGAATAAAGATAAGTTTATTTAGCGAAGCATAGAAAACTTGGCGAGTGGTTCAGATTTTCGTGCCGAGCAAATAAACCTACCTTTAATCAACACTTACCTGGCATTCTAGTTATCCCATCATGTTCTGTCTTTATTTTGGAAATTAACGGAAAACAAATCACTAACTAACATGATAAACATCAAATGACGTCACGATAATAAACAAATGACGTCATTATACATCGCAAAACGTTTATGTTTGCATTTTTTTTTTAAAGACACGTGTTTTCGGTGATACCAATGAGTCCTTTCCTTAAGGGCTTGCAAAACAATTTCAATATTGAATGACCAACGTTGCAAAATATGAAATAGATCTAGTGAATAATCGCAATTCAAGATCAAAAGTAATGTGATAATAAAAATGTTGTTAAATTCTAATGATGGTGTTAAAATAATAGTATGTTCGAAATGTTCCTATGTTTATGCTATCCTTTCATAGATCTATGTTGTAAATACTGGTATTTGTGTTCAAAATTGTATCTTTGGACATATTTGAAAAAAAAATCTTTAATTGTATTGATTTGTGAAAAGCATTTGACGTTCAAAAGATTGACCTCCACTAGACCAAATCCAGCCAAGGAACGACTGTCAAAATCAGATGGGCTACAAATGCTCGTTGAAACCTCAAGTACAAATTATGTCCTGGATTTTCAAACAAAACCCTGAGGGCTTGTTGTATCCCCGCTATTGTTCGGTTTGTATAGATGTAATTGTACATAGACTTTATCTAAAGAATTAGGTCAAGGACTTGAATGTCTCGCATCTTACACTTTGCAAATATTTGCACTTGAATTGGCTTGAAATACAATATATCTTAACATAAGCTCAAAACGTAGGAATCATAATTACGGAGGTCTATTAGTGCCTTTAGACATACGGCTTTACACATAAGACTTTCGCGGTTTCGGCAATCTAGAAATAGAAGGGAATAACGAGGGAACACGTCCTTACATGCCAGTCGGTCGCTGATAAGACAGCACCACTTCGCATTATTTTGTGTTCAGCTTGTTACATTGGTGCCTCGCCAACCTGACATTACTAGTACTACGTACGAGCTATAAATAAGCCATCCTATAAGTCACATTGACAAGTCAGCATATCTTGATAAATGGCATCCTTTAGGTTTAACCAATTTAATAAATACACAATAGTTCAAAATTGTAATACATAAGCATCGGTCTCAATACAATGCTAAGGTTCACAAGGTAAATTGCAAACGGTCAATCAGTAATCCTTTCATGAGAAGGTATTCACAAAGTTCGTTAGGAAAATTTTAAAATAAGTTGTACTTTAGTGAAAATTTCATATCAAGTTTTACTTGAAATTTAATAACGTGTGTTCACAAAAGTTGTAATACGCAATATCTAAGCAATATTTACTAGATAAAAACATTTAATAGATTTTATAGATTTTTTTATTTATTTAAATGTTTTGCTAAGGTGCTTTAGGAATTGTTTTAAGTTTTCATTAATGAGCTTTGTGCATTGTTTTAAGTTTTCACAAAGGAGCTTTGTGCATTGTTTTAAGTTTTCACTAAAGTGCTTTGTGTATTGTTTAAAGTTTTCACTTATGAGCTTTGTGCATTGTTTTCAGTTTTCACTAAGGTGCTTTGTGCATTGTTTTAAGTTTTCACTAAGGGGCTTCGTGCATTGTTTTAAGTTTTCACTAAGGTGCTTTGTGCATTGTTTTAAGTTTTCACTAAGGTGCTTTGTGTATTGTTTTAAGTTTTCACTAAGGTGCTTTGCGCATTGTTGTAAGTTTTCACTAAGGAGCTTTGTGCATTGTTTTTAGTTTTCACTAATGAGCTTTGTGCATTGTTATAAGTTTTCACTAAGGTGCTTTGTGCATTGTTTTAAGTTTTCACTAAGGTGATTTGTGCATTGTTTTAAGTTTTCACTATTGACCATTGTGCATTGTTTTAAGTTTTCACTAAGGTGCTTTGTGTATTGTTTTAAGTTTTCACTAAGGTGCTTTGTGCATTGTTTTAAGTGTTCACTAAGTTGCTTTGTGCATTGTAAGTTTTTAATAATGAGCTTTGTGCATTGTTTTATATTTTCACTAATGAGCTTTGTGCATTTTGTTAAAGTTTTCCCTAAGTTGCTTTGTGCATTGTTCTAAGTTTTCACTAAGGTGCTTTGTGTATTGTTTTAAGTTTTCACTAAGGCGCTTTGTGCATTATTTTAAGTTTTCACTAAGGTGCTTTGTTCATTGTTTTAGGTTTTCACTAATGAGCTTTGTGCATTGTTTAAAGTTTCACTAATGAGCTTTGTGCATTGTTTAAAGTTTCACTAAGGAGCTTTGTGCATTGTTTTAAGTTTTCACTAAGAAGCTTTGTGTATTGTTTTGAGTTTTCGCTAATGAGCTTTGTGAATTATTTTATGTTTTCACTAAGGTGCTTTGTGTATTGTTTTTAGTTTTCACTAAGGAGCTTTGTGCATTGTTTTAAGTTTTTACTAAAGTGCTTTGTGCATTGTTTTAAGTTTTCACCAAGGAGCTTTGTGCATTGTTGTAAGTTTTCACTAAGGAGCTTTGTTCATTGTTTTAAATTTCCACTAAGGTGCTCTGTTCATTGTTTTAAGTTTTCACTAAGGAGCTTGGTGCATTGTTTTAAGTTTTCACTAAGGAGCTTTGTGCATTGTTTTAAGTTTTCACTAATGAGCTTTGTGCATTGTTTTAAATTTTCACTAAGTAGCTTTGTGCATTTTTTAAAGTTTTCACTAAGGAGCTTTGTGTATTGTTTTAAGTTTTCACTAAGGAGCTTTCTGCATTGTTTTAAGTTTTCACTAATGAGCTTTCTGCATAGTTTTAAGTTTTCACTTAGGAGCTTTGTGCATTGTTTTCAGTTTTCGCTAATGAGCTTTGAGCATTGTTTTAAATTTTCACTAAGTAGCTTTGTGAATTGTTTTAAGTTTTCACTAAGGAGCTTTGTGTATTATTTTAAGATTTCACTAAGGAGCTTTCTGCATTGTTTTAAGTTTTCACTAATGAGATTTGTGCATTGTTGTAAGTTTTCACTAAGGAGCTTTGTTCATTGTTTTAAATTTCCACTAAGGTGCTCTGTTCATTGTTTTAAGTTTTCACTAAGGAGCTTTGTGCATTGTTTTAAATTTTCACTAAGGAGCTTTGTGTATTGTTTTCAGTTTTCAATAAGTAGCTTTGTTCATTATTTTAAGTTTTCGCTAAGGTGCTTTGTGTATTGTTTTAAGTTTTCACTAAGGTGCTTTGTGTATTGTTTTAAGTTTTCACTAAGTAGCTTTGTGCATTGTTTTAAGTTTTCACTAAAGAGCTTTGTGCATTGTTTTAAGTTTTCACTAAGGTGCTTTGTGTATTGTTTTAAGTTTTCACTTATGAACTTTGTGTATTGTTTTAAGTTTTCACTAAGGAGCTTTGTGCATTGTTTTAAATTTTCACTACGGAGCTTTGTGCATTGTTTTAAGTTTTCATTACGGAGCTTTGTGCATTCTTTTAAGTTTTCACTAAGGAGCTTTTTGTATTGTTTTAAATTTTTACTAAGTAGCTGTTTTACTAAGGAGCTTTGTGAAATCAAGGGTCGTATTCCAGAAATGTATTAAGTGAAATCTTATCCTTAGCCTTAAATTAGTCATTTTCCTTAAGCATTTTATTCTAGGTGCACATAAAGTTCTGCTAAATGTTCACTTACTATCAACTTATTCTTAACTACTATTTACTTAACTATATTTGGAATCATTAATTTATATGTAGTTTTAAATATATTACCTACCAAAAATTGGAACTTAAGTGAAAATATTTTAAGATAAACTTAAGATGTTTATGGAATATGGCCCCAGGCCCATATAAAATAGTTTTTTCTGTACAGCGACAGATCTGCAGCGAAATGACAGTGTGATCATCATACACAAGATTGTTAAACGCAGTGAAATACTAATGTTACATGGCATGCTAAGAGACGATGACATGAAATGAATTTATCAAACCCACCTATTTGTTAAATATTTAGCCAATATGTAAGGACGTCTTGAGGCTTTTTTTATAGTTAGATAAGCAACCTGTACATTTTCTCATCCTATATGTAGCCCTGCCTTTATATGTCGTTGTCAACCAAAGTAGCTTCGTCTGTATGTTATGTTAATAATTTTGAACAGATAGCTTCTTTTTAAAAAGATAGTTCATTACATAAGTCATAGACATGATTGAAATAGTGTTTGCATCTACGCTAATAACAGTCGCACCTAAACTCTACGGTATATACAGGATATGTAATACATTTAGAAGTTGCAAAGGCATGCAGACATGCAGAAATGAATGTTTTTTTCGCTATGGGTTCCTTCCTGGTTGCAGTTTTTCTGCGATGTCAGCGTTTTTTTTTATATTAATCTCTATGTGCACTGGTAATACTTCTGGTGCAAAGCAATCCCGTGGTAATAACATTTGCTGAGAGTTCCCACGATCATATTTATCCAATACAAAGACGTTAATATTTAATGACATGTAGATAACATATTTTGTGTTATATCTCTCATTACATTTCAGTTCTTAATGGTCACTCAATTGGCATTATCGAAGCACTGAGGGCCAAATATCTTTGACACAATACGATGATTTCGAAAAATTTAATAAAAATCATTCATACAAGGCATGTCAGCATTTACAGCCAATTATACTAGCCAAAGATTACAGTTTAACAATTAAATCACACTCAATAAAAGAACATTAAAAAGAATGTAAGTACTGATAAAATAAATGTAACAATTTATAAAATAAATAAAATAAACAAAGACCAAGGTTTTTGTACATTATAAGCTAAACGAGTTCTTAGTTTTAAATTGTTTCTTTTATTTATATTAACCCTACGAATATATTAACTCATCGACAAGCTCATAGATAAGCATTCAATGTCAGTGACATATATGTAATAGAAATTAGTAAATATTCATTTCAAATGAGGTAAACTCAAATCTAAGCCGTCAAACAGACTTTTATCCAAAAAAAAACAATGTTTGAAAAATAAAATAACGGCAGGTACATTTATGGTTTATGACACAAAACGCCAAACGTATATAGTCATTATAATTCGATAACTGCAGTTATAGTTAAACAGAAATTAAATCAATAAAATACATTTAATAAAATTAAACCATTCACAACAACAAAGAGATAACATTTAAAGACAATAATATCGGTAGAAACGATGGATGATCCCCGATGCCGCTTTGCCCTCTAAATGTGGCCTTGACCCGAAACCTAAAAACCTGATTCATACGGAGACATGTTGGCATGTTGAGGCTAACATTCGTGTAGAGTCTTAAACGATAAAGAAATTAAAATTCCGGACAAGAAAAGGCCAATTCCGACTTTTGACCTTTAAGTTTGACTTTGACCTTTGACCTACAGATCTAATTCATGCTCGTAACATGCAGCCTTATTTAGGCAAACATGTTGTGCCCTTTATTTAGACAATAGCTCAATCTATGACCATGTCATAGTCAGGACAAGCAAAACACTGATTTGGACCTTTGACCTCTAAGCGTGGCCTTGACCTTTGACATATGGATCTGGTTTACATGCACTTTATGTTGTCTCATGGAGCTTGGCATTTGTACCAAGTCGTTTTTAAAATCCATGTCAAGCTAAAGCGAGGACTAGCAAAGTGTCAATTTTGCCCTTTGACCCCTAGATATGACCTTGACCTTTGATCTAGGACCTGATTCATGAGCTGTACACACCACCTCTGTCCACCCTAAAGGGATGTTGCTTATAAAGTTTCATCAAATTCGGGTCATTTGTTCCTGAGGTCTCGCGCGGAAACGAAGCATTGGACGGACGGATATGGAGTATGATGGATAAAATCAACAGGGTAATTCGTTTTACACTAGGACAAACTGACAATGTAATGACAATGTAATGACAATATAAGGAAAAAAGGACCCGCCCTGCGGCGACCATGATTTTTTTAACGATTCAAAATTATTGTAAGTAATTTGGTAGAGGACCACACAGGGAACATTTTGTGAAATTATTTTGAAATCCAACCAGTGGTTTTGGACAAGAAGCCTTTCAAAAGTTTTCAATATATACATATAAAGTAAAATGGGACCATGATTTTCAACGGACTGGAACCATTGGAGTAAATTTGGTACAAAACTACCCAAGAAACATTTATGTCTGTCTTGATGTCTAGCCAGTAGCTTCTGACAAAAAGGTTTTTAAAGTTTGGAATATAGCCATATGGCCCCGCCCCATAGGGGCATGTTTTTCAACTGACATGAACCATTTGAGCAACTTTGGTAGAGAACCACCCAAGGAATATTTCTGTGAACTAATTAGGAAATCCAACCTGTGGTTTCCAACAATAGGATTTTAAACGCCTTTAATATAGTCATATGAAGACAATTGGCCCCCACCCCCGGGTGGTCATGTTTTTTAGCAGACCAGTCCATTTCAGCAACTATGATAGAGAACCACCAAAAAACATTTCTGTGAAAATATTTCGAAATCCAACAAGTGGTTTCTGAAGAGAAGATTTTCAAAGATAAAATATAGCCATATTAGGAAAAATGGCCCTGCCCCTGGCCCATTTGAGTTAACTTGGTAGAGAACAACACACGGAACGTTTCTGTGAAACTATTTGAAAATCTAATCTACCCTGGAGTTTAGGAGGAGATGTCGTTTAAACACTAACGCACGCACGCACGACGAACGAAAACTGACATACGTTTGATGGCCTTTGGCCAGTAAGTCAAATACTGTAAAACTCCTAACAAAATAAAGTAACCAGAAAATCCTTAACAAATCAAATAGGCACTGATTCTCAGTATTGGATGTTTAAACATATAAATATTTGAAAGTGTTAACTTGGAATATTGCTTTTCTGATCACAGAAACTCGTAAATTCTGAACTAAAATCATGGTGATTTATTCAGATTTAAAAAAGTAACAGAACAGTAATGTAAACAGAAGAGATTTATAAATACAATTTTACACTCTACAGGAGTAACCTTAGCATCGGAACGACATACCATTGGTTATTACCGTAATAATCAACGCTAACCCGTCAATTATTTCGGACCAACACGATCTTATATATATATAATGCGTTTTTTTTAAGGTAATGAATGAGAACTATGTTTTTTATACTCCGCCCATTTTTCCGAGAAGCATATTCCCGCGTGCGTTTCAATGACGCCAGTAAATTATAACAATGTAATATGACGTGAGCTTCATTAAGATAAGATAAGATAAGATAAGATAAGATAAGATAAGATTTATTAAAGTCGGCAAGACAAATAATAAAACAACATAAGCTCGCAAGGTAACCATCGAGCGAATGACGTCAGTTTCATTAATACAAATAAAAAAATCAATGTGATGTCATACTTAAATAGAGTTTAAATGTGGTTTAATTGCGCAAAATAATGCAAAAATGAGTAATATGTCACAATTTTGTTATCGCGCGTTTAAGCAAAAACATTTCACGGAACAATGTTTTCGAATTTCTGGAACTATTTTCAAAACATTAGGTCCGCCCATGATTTGTTGCATAATAACCCATGGTTGATTTCATTCCTTATCTATGGAAAAATACCCGCGTGCGGTGTTAGAATCCAATTTATTTTTCACCCATTCATATATATATATATAATGTTAACGCCATATATCTACTTGAAGAATTTTAGGGTTTTAATATAAAATTCAAATTTGTGCACTTTCAATCTTTATTAAACAGATCATTATTAAACTATGTTGCCAAAGCAAAGAATAACAACACCATAAAAATGGTACGCTTTTCGCTGCGACATAAGATTGAACTACATGTTGGAGGCAGTCCTTGAAGCCAATAATTTGTTTGAGCTTCCGAAGGTTTGGAAAAGGGATCGGATGACTGTTTCCATGTAGTGCACTCAATCGGAATAAGAAAATCGGTGTTCAAAACCAGGTTTCTGGCGTACACCGCTGGAAAATCTAAAACAAAATAAATAGTTGTCTATTAGAGTCTGATCATACAAGAAAAACTATTTTATCGCTTCATGAAATTTCTGTCGCCAATATCTGTAAAAAAAAATAAAAAAAAAAAAAAAAAAAAAAAATATATATATATATATATATATATATATATATATATATATATATATATATATATATATATATATATATATATATATATATATATATATATATATATATATATATATATATATATATATATAATATATATATATATATATATATATATATATATATATATATATATATATATATATATATATATATATATATATATATATATATATATATATATATATATATATATATATATATATATATATATATATATATATATATATATATATATATATATATATATATATATATATATATAAGCTAATGAATTTAAATAGTTCGATCGCTACGATTTATTTGAGAATAATACAATAAACAAGACTTGGTTTGGAATAACTTATAATTATGAACATATATACGGATTGTCATTGCCTAAAAGACAATTAAAATATTCAACCTTATCAAATGACCTGCATTATATACACTGATTATATTTATATATAGACGAAAACTTTATTTCAACATTATGAAACTAATAGCTAAATCGTATACTCGCCGTCGCTAATCTCATACGAGTAGGAGCTCATTCCGTCTCTGTTCATTCGAAGAGCAATCTTTCCTTCACAATTGGCTCCTTTATCTTGGTAAAGAAAGCAAATTCTTTTGTCACAATATGTATCTTGGTAAACGCACTTAAACGACGAAGCCGAATCATTGCTTACTAATATGTCATGGTAGTTAGGGCATATGACAAAGAACGCTTTATCTGTATACCGTTTAACAAGATTTGTATGGAGAATTTCCAATGAATCATACTTCGTTGTAATGTCTTTCAGATACAATTCTGGAAATAACCCACGACATTCATCAAAGAGAGCATCGACTGCAGCATCAAACGATAACAATTCGGCTTCCCAATAGGCTTTCTCTATTTCCAGTGATAAATTGTGTTCATTTATTTTATACAATGTCTCTATACTTATTCCACTCAACACCAGGTCTCGAACGTAATTGGTGAAGCCTTGCATTTCTGTCATATGGCAATTGGTTTTGTCTTTCACCAGTTGCAGTAAACTCTCTGAGCCAATCGAACGTGAGGTCACATGAGAAAGTACAGCGCGTGTTTCACGCACATAAGCGTCGATGTCGTCTAAAAATATCCTCCAGTATTGAGTCTGTTCATTTGGAGTCGCTGCAATCATGTTTTCAATGTCCTGTAATCTGTTTTTGGTTGATAATTCGAAGTCTTCAACTTTCTCCATCCGAATTTGTAATTTTAGCTCTCTAATAAGCTGAGTAACAGCTTGACGTAGCTGTTCTACACTTGTTTTTACTTCCTCTAACTTCGCCAACAGCTCTGCTTTTAAGCTTTCTAGTTGTTCTTGTAGTTTGTCTGCTTTCAACATGTCATTAATGCTAAGTGCTAAATCAACAGCATTTAATGCGAGATCAAAAAAATTAAATGCTGCGCCAGCTTTGGAGGCAGCAGCGTAACAGATTCCAATCGATGTTATGAGCGAAATAAATCCAGAATACGCCATCATTTATTAATATGGTGCTTCGGTGAAGTGTTCGTCTAAAATATAGTTGGCAGTGCAAATGTTGGCTTAAATAACTCTGCACTAAAGGGTATGGTGCACCAATCATGCCATAAACTTATTACAAACGCTCATTACCAATACAAGGATTAAGTGGCTTTGATTTTCACGGCGAAGTCTTATATTAATTATGGGTCAGCATTTTCATTTTATTTCCAATAAACCGTTTATCTGTGAACAAAGATGTTTCGAATTAAATAATCAAAACGTAAACAGTTTGTGTATAGAAGTTTGTTAAGGAAATGATTAATAGTACATTTATAATTTGTAATACACTTTTCTTTTTAGAAAATTTGTACCCCATATTGTCATCGGCTTGTACCTCCCTGAGTCAACTCTTACCCTTATTGGTCAACCCCTGTCCACTATTTTAATAGAAATGACTCGGTTAATAATATTTAAACTTACAGTTAAATATCAAATATTTGACATAATTAATATAATTTATGTATAACAGCGTTAACGGCCATTTACATGTGATTTGCAGGAAAAGTGGTCGACGTTCCCAAAAATATAAACCTGTTTTGATGTATTTATTCCTCTATACACTTTGATGCAACATGTAGGAGTTGGCAAGAGGTACGAATTCACCAAACGGATACGAGTTGACTAAGGTACGAATAAGTTAGTTTACGATCGTTGAAAAGAACCTTCCAATCGACTGTGATATAGTTTACACGATTAGGTTGAATGTTAATTGATAATACTTGAAATTGTAGAATTATCATCTAGCAGTGATCTACTTAAACATATATCTGGTATACCCTGTGATGTGTAAACTTCTGAATTCATAAAAAACATCTACCTTAAGACATTTCAGTCTTCGAAAGACGGATAGAATAAGCCGTTTCGCGTAGAATATCGGTCCAGGGCAGGCACATTGCCTACACATGATTCAAATACGTAAGGAATATATATAAAAAAAAAGGAATAATAACATAATTTGTTTCATTGTAAGACATGAACCATAGTTTTTTCTGAGTTTGACTGTTTTTGTCTAAAAGTATCTCATTTTGAGAGCAACCGGTCTTATGCTACCATTAGAGCTGCTACTTTAAATAATGTTTTGAATTTTATCAAAGGAAGTATTTGACACGAAAATATAGATTATTGTTATTTGTATCTGCCTCTTCAAGATTTTGATAAAAGGGGCGATGTTTGCGAATAAATTATCCGAAGTTCAGATTATGAGTAAAAACGTTATATTATTTAGTTCATGTTTTTGGTCCGTTTCTTGTTTACCTTTTGACGTCAAAATAACCATAGTTTGCTAAATTATTTTAACAAATCACACAAAGCGCAGATGGTCAGTGCACCAGTTGTCATTTGTTCTTACGACTCAGACGTCGAGAGCCAGATACACAGTCTTGGCTTTTGTTTTCACAGCATCTATTTTGATTTGTTTTTATCAAATTATCATAATGTGGTATAACATATTTCAAACATCATCATTATTTCATATCTTTGTATTTTAACTTGAACAACATTATCCTTGTTAAACTACCCAATAAACAACGCAAAAAGTGCTTCCGATTCTGAGGGCAGTATAGTAAAATGTAGGTCTCAGCAATAGCAAAAATATTTGTCAGATCATGTTAGAATCAAAATAGTTTTTGCATTGTCGTTGTTAATCGGCCAATAAACAACTCTTTCTTAAGTTAATACCGTAAATAAACAGAAAACATGTTGTTCATTGAGAACGCATTGACTTCTGTTACGATGAATTAGTGAAAATTAATTGTCGCCGTTGCCTTATAGAGAGCGATTGCTTATATCACTTTAGAAAATGTCGGACTTATCCGTTATATCTCTTGGGTTATTTTGCTTTTAAAAAGAGATTTGATTTATTGCATTCAATCTACAATAGGAAACAGTGGCATTTGAACCTTTAACATTCTGCAACCATTATAAATACTGCAAACAATGCTTTTTCCTAAGCAATTATCACGACGCTGGTCTGATAATGATAAAGTCTTTTTGACTTCTCTTTTTCATGAAGACTTTGATCGACTTTGATATAAATTGTGCGATTAAATTATATTAAAAATATGTAAACATTTTCTAGTAAAGGTTTTGTGTGTTATGATATAATAATAATTAAAATTACGGAACTGAAATGTACTCGCTTTCAAAATTGTTCAAGTGTTTATTTACATCGTGATTAAAAATAATCAAGATAATTGGAGCCCACATACATCAATACACATTGAAATTATGCCCCAGTTATAGTGTCAGGTTGTTACACGCAGTTTTAGTACGCATTCGACACTCTCGTTCTACCGAATTGTCATCAATTTTTACTACGCTGCGCCTCGATTTACTACGTAGTTACTGTGCTATCGCTACGCTACAGTTACATTTGACATCGTACCAAAGCGTCATTACGCTGCGTTGCTTGGAAGAACCATGGCAGTACATAGCGCAGCTAAGCGTAACAGTAACGAGAGTGATGCGCAGTGCATCGTAGTTTAACAAAGCAAATTACGTAGTACATTTGGCAGTAATCTCGTTCTGTTTTTACGTAAAGCCACGTCGCTCTACGTTGTTCTACGTTGAGCCACGTGTACCACTACGTATAAGTACTTTGTGGTATAACGTAGCAGTATTTTGAAAATTTTCAACATTAAGATTTGTGAACTACGTACCTGCAAACTTGTGCCACGTTGAGGCGCGTTATGGTCACGTTGAAATACACACCTGCCAAGTTGCGCAACGTAGCTAGACGAAACGAAAACGTGACACTATGAATGGGTATATCTGATACCTTTGGAAAGCTAGATAAAATAGAAAATAACCTTACAAACGAAGATGATTTAAACTAGGCAAATGCTGAAAAATGAAAAAAAAAAACAACAGCTGGCATTTTGTGTAAAGTATACGCAATTTATGTGAAAATTAAATTAACTGAGACAAAGAGTACTGCAAATTTTTATAAACCAAAAAACAACTTTAATTAAAATATATCAAATACAAAAGTTACGTTTGTGAAAGAATAGTAAATATTTCTGCACAAAATCTTTGAATGCCAGTAATTATAGGATAGAAAGCTCATAAAAAAGAAATATATTTATATAAAACTAATATGATGAAGCAGTATAGTAAGGGCGACAATGTCAAGCATTTTAACTAGTGGGTATGAAAGAGTTACTCATCCTTACGATCTGGATGTTCTTACAAAAGAAGGTACACGCCCGCCAATATCCGCCAATGGTATATAGCGTTGCTGTGTAGGCATGCTTGCCGAAGCAATGCTGGTAATATTTCTTTAATAATGTTTCCAAAGGGGCATACATGTAGATAATTGCATTGATTTGCTTTGAAACATGTCCACTTTTCTAGCAAGCTCTTTACCCGGAAAGGTTTTAACTTGGAATATTTATTGAGCATGAGATGAGTGTGTAGAGATAAGCATAGCTATGTAATGAAATTCGATTGGTTGATTGCCCCTTTCCACTCTTTGGCGACTTTGACTTCATTTTTCTTGGTTAGGTTTTTTATTCAGGTCCACTATTAACAAGTAAATATAAAGCCTTCAATCTATTCAGTATGATGCGATCAACTTGTGGGATAAAAACACAACTCTGCCTTGGATTTTGATTGAATGATGACCATTTTTACTTGATTAAATTTTCTTTTGAGGTCCACTTTTCCAACAATTCAAACACAAAGCCTTCATTCAGTATGAGGTGGTGATTGTGTATAACAAGAACCATAACTCGTTTGTGGGTTTCGATTAATATATTGCCCGTGAATGCGTGGACTTACGGTTTGGATATTTATCAGTATGATTACATGTATATTAATGAGTACAACACGAGTTATACTTATGTTTTATTTTATTAAAGTATGGCCTCTTCACTTGTTTTGTTTTTCATTTAGATGCACTTGTTTTAGAAAATATTGGAACAACAACCTCAGACTTAGCCTACTGGTAACTTATTTTTCGAAAAACAAACTCCAACTATTGTCGGTAGCATATGCAGACGATGTTTGGTATAATTGTATAAGAAATATTATGAACACCTCCACCACTTCTCTCTCGATCATCACCACTGCAACTACTACAAAAACCGTTTCCTTTAGTACTACCATACTGTCATCCACATGGCGAATACTACTTTACTTTACACTTATCACTTTACGTTCCTAGTAGTTTCAACTAATATACATAGGTGTTTCAAATCATCCATGTACAAATGATCAAACTTTTATCATGTAATTTGACCCACAGTAAAATTATAAGGTTAGTAGTTTTGGTAGTTTTTGCCAGATAAAGACAGAAGCTTAGACGGCCCCGTGTTGTCTAATTATATGCGATGTATGAGGATGAGGTAAATACTCACTCTTAAAAAATTCAATTCGAATCAATTCCAATAGAGGCAACACAGTATTGATAAAACCTGATGTAGGATAGTGTTTATTAAAGACACGTTTATCTGGCCTGCTGAAGATCCTCACGAAGGCTCGTGGTTACTAATAGTGTGCCTAGCAGATAAACTTATCTTAACACATCAACACTTCAACACAAACTAATTAATACAGAAAATAGCAAATGCTCTATTGGTGATGAAACAACATCACGTAATCGAATGAGAGGGTTTTTTTTCGTCAACGCATGACTAATGATAGGGTAACATGAATTAAAAAATTCGTTTGACATGACGTATACTTAAAGTTAGTAAAGTAACGTAGCATTGGCAATTAAACTGGTTTGTCCCCATTATATGGCCTAGAGTAATCTTAATCAAAGCGCTGACAGCGTGGTAGGACGTTCGTCGCAATGAAAAGGTGTCCAAAAAATGGAACAAATACTGTATGCGCGTTAAAAATTCAAGTTCAAACTTTAAATTATGGAAACTTAAGTTTGGTTTCAATGTAGTGTATAGAAAAATCACAAAAAAGTCCAGTAACATTTTACGTTTTACTATAAACACAAATAAGAACAAGAAGTAAGTTTGATATATACGGCATCTAATTAAGAAGTTTCATTACAATAGCTCAATTCGTTTTGGAGTTATTAAGCGGAATCTGTTTGTTTTATTTTTAGTAACGGTGACCTTGAGCCAATCCACCATCCAAAGTGAGGACTCGATAAAAGGTATCTAAAAATAAGGCTTCCTAACAATTTCTCAATTCGTTCTCAAGTTATTTAGCAAAAACCATTTACATCTATCTAGCAATGGTGACCTTAATCTTGGCCCCAATCACCTTATATGAAATTCCAACTGAGGTCTCGATATAAGGTATCTACATCCTGGAATTTCATTAAAATATCTCAATTCATTCTAAAGTTATTGCGCGGACAACGTTTTTTTCTGTTTTTGAGTAATGGTGACCTTGACCCAACCCACAATATTTGCAAACCCGAGTGCGGTTTTGCTATAGGATATCTACACATGAATTTACAACACAATTTATCTCTATTTGTTCTTAAGTTATTTAGCGGAACCCGTTTTTTATTTTTAGTAAAGGTGACCTTGATCTTAACCCCACTCACCCAATATGCAACTCCAAGCGAGGTCTCACTAAAAGGTGTCTATGTATGAAGTTTAATTACAATAGCTTAATCTCGAGTAAGAGAGTGGAAACCACAAGAATATGACCACCCGCCCAGCCGCCCAACGATATAACAATCAACTAACCGAAATTTTTCCTTGAAAAATTTGGTTAACACGTAACATAAAAAGATCAAATTAAAAGCAATGTCATGCAGTTTGTCAGACAAAATTACATCATCACACGACACCCAAGCGCAAATTTAATGCGGACAGAAGAAAATAGACAGTCTTGCTTGTGCATGCAAAGGTTTGAAAGTGAAAAAGATATAGCACTGTTGTATAAAATATGTGGGCAACTGGTTTGGAACTCATTTCCAGAAAGACGCATTATATTGAAGCAATTTTAAATGTTAACAAGCAGATCAGTTGAAGAAAAAGGAATCAAAGCACTGACGGGAACTGAGTATATTGTTTTGCACCACTGTAGTGGCACGTGGACCTAACTACTGAGCATATTTGCTTCCCACTGAATCTGATATAGTTTTTTAAAAATCCTGAAGTCTCAGGCTGTTTCACGTATCTATCATTTTTCCTTGAACTTTTTAAAACTAGTTAACATTGCTTCGATGCTGTGCTTTTTTGTTCACAGAAATCATTGGATTTCACAGAGATATTTGCATCAGAAAAGTTCACACATAGAAATTTGATCCGACATTTTCACGTAAGTATAAATAAGATTTGATTTCCCTTATGCGCTTTGTGTATACCAGTCCATACAATTATCTATCAAAAGTAAACATCAGCGGTTATCATTACAGTTACTGTCATATTAACTGTTTTTTTTTTATTGTAACCCATTCATTTGCCTCTTCCATTACGACAAAAACAAATACAAAAGACAGTAATATGTATGTTCCTTTACTCCAGTTTAAGGTAACCATATAGTGCTCATGAATGCATTATATATTGCCTGCTTATAAACTTGTCACGATCAAAAGTGTGAGCAGACAAATCAAGCACAATGAAGTTTGCACAAAATATGGAATTCTTTGTACACAAAAGATGAACAATAGACCATAATGATGAATAGTGTGCTGCAAAAATTGATAATTACATACGTCTAAATTAATGTGTTGCATATATGAACAGATACGCAATTGTGTTATTGTTGAAAGATGAACCTAATTTAAAGTAGAAGAACAAATTTAATAAATATGCCTTCTAAACATTTCATAGGCAGTCCTGGTAAGATAAAGGCTGTCCATAGCACACTAATACAATTCATGGTCTATGTTCACGTTGCTCTCGGTAGGAAAAATCTGAGATCTTAGGGATGATTGTCCTTCACGTCGACCAGCCATAACATAGGTCCCTACAGCGACCAGCCATAACATAGGTTCCAACAGCGAAGGTTTCTTTTGGACTGTCCGCAGCTCAGTGATCTCCACAATACGGCGGCGCCCACTCCACTCACATGGATTATTCTCTCTCAATCAGCAGCCTAAATAGCCTAAAGAAAAGATAATGAGATTAAAACAGTGTGCACTCATAACCTGTAGATATATAAAGAAATCTTAACAAGAAACAAACAACAATAGGTTAATGTTTTCACAGAAAGCTAAATGTCAGAGCCATTTTCACAGCTGAAAATCATACATCATATTTACAGTATCCAGAAGATTGTAATATTTTCTTCCAGACTAAATTATATAACGTCCTTTACACACGTATTAAACAACAACCAGTTTCTTATAACAACTTGGGTTTGAAACAATTCCCAATTTTAAAGTATTAAAAAAAAAAATTCTGTGTATCCTGTATCACGATCTATGCTTGTCAAGGATTGGTACATGTCTGTACTAGTCAGTTTGTAGTTTTTTTTTTTGTGAATTAATTTTCACAAAGCACATTATTTTGGTGTTCTGTTACTAATATGTGCTGTTTGGTAATAATCATTTGGATTTGGATTGGAAGTGTTAACAAGTGACAACAAGTGCAATGTTTGTGCTTTATCTACTGAATAGAGGAACAAAAGATGTTTCGACATTCTGAAATAAATCTCTGGTACCTTTTTTGCAAAGCTCACCAACAAGGCGTATGTGATCCATCTATCGTGGTTACTGGCTACTGAATCTGACATTTGAAACGACTGTTTGTAATGCTACAGCTTTGCAGAAACTGCTATCGATCATGAATCGAAATGTTAATAACTGTTTGATTTAATACAATGAACTGGCAAAATTCGATATTTTCTAACTTTCCGTGTATGCCAAATGCTATTTGGCGCTTGTAAAAACCATGTTGAATCGCTTGAAATTTCGTCCCCTTCTATAGTTCTACAGTATACTCGGCATCTGAATTCTCGCGGTATCTCTATTTCCAAAGTAATTGTTTATCTTCGGGATTTTCATGCTTAATGGTCAACATCTAACATAATTTTGGTTTTCTTTAAGAAAATAATAAGATATAAATTATTTCATTCGAAAATAAACAAGTACAAACGCACTATTATGTGAAGTTAAAGTTAGAATAAGACATCAACCATAGAAAAATTATTGTATTATACCAATTTTTAATATGCAGTTAAACATTTCAAATTTTAAATTTTTGCAGAGTTATTAGTGTTATATACACCTACATATATAATTGAATCAGTAAAATTGATTTTACTACAAAACAGCATGCTTGTATGAATTTACAAAATTTTCACAAAACATAGAGCTGTTTCCATGCATGCATGAACACAGTTTTTTAAATATAATAAAACCGATCAAAGTCACATTTAGATTTACTGAATGGATGTTATGGATGATGCAAAAATACCATAAACGTTGACAGAATATAACAAACATAGTCAAACATTACTAAACACACAGTTGTATGCGAAAAAATAAATATTTAATGCCCAGTTTATGTTTGATGTCTTATTCTTACTTCACATAATGGAGTGTTTAATTTGATTTGAAACCATAAACATAAATTATATTTACATCAGGTTGCAGCCATCAGTAGACATTAGCTCACCAAAAAGTCTTCACTGTCTACACTTTCGTCTGCTTGAGTTAAAATAAATGAAGACTCAAATTATTTGTTATATTTGTCGAAGGTTACAACAATTTTAAATGTATTTGTGTTGGTTTATGCACTAACAGCAAACGAATTTCAAATGTTTTGCCGCGATATTACCGATGACCTAATTTTTCAAGATGACCGCATGGTGCATTGAAAAACATTATGATTTAAAAACGAATACTTTACTTTTAAAACACAATTTCCAATTGTTATTGTCATGAAAATGTTCAATTTATAGCATGTTATTGAAAGAAAATGTTAGGTTTTTTGCTCCAAATGTTTACTGAAAAGTACCGCAAGAATACAGATGAACATGCTACGAGGAAGACAGTAGTGCGGATTGATATTTCATATCGACAAGTCATAAAGTAAATAAGTGCACATATTTAAAAGTAAAACATATTGAAAACAGCATGATTCAATTTTGCTGTATTAACGTTAACACATTTTATTTTCACTTTCTAAAATATGCTAATATGCATGATACAATTGCACTTCTTTTTGTACTGAGTTGTGCAGTGCGATGTCATTTTGAGATTTCCTGCTAAAAACTTGCCGACCGTGGTAAAATATCTCTCTTTTTTCAACTACAAAATCTACATATTAGGTAGGTTCCAGCACCGCGAAAAGGCAAATCTGTTAATGTATTTTTTATATATATTTTTGTTAGACCAGATGCTAGTTTTGCAGTAAGAACATTAAATAACATTTTTAATAGATGAAAGTCTGTGCAATAAGTCCTTTTAAATAAAGCAGACAGATCTATCATATCGAATTTAAATTTATATTAACAGTAAGTGTATAAATATAAACTCCCCATTATATATTATATTAATTCCCATAATTAATCCACTATTTTGTTTAGCCGAGCGACCCGCTCTATTAATAACAATTGGTTCTAGATTACGAGTTCAAAACGCGATCATTCTAAAAAATAGCGCGCGTTGACCTGCCGGTGTATAGCTGTTATAATATACATGCATCAAATAGCGTACAGAGAATCATAAGAGCGAATATTTCAATAAATGGGGAATTTATGTTTATAAACATACCGTGCATGTTAATTTGAAATGTAATTGCGGTTGTGTTCTATAAAGAAACAATTAGAATTGAACATTTCTATCATCTTCTCCAGTAGATGTTAATGAATCTATAAAAAGATATATTTCATTAAATAACATGTTGTGAAATAAGTCTCGCACGGAATACGTCGAAATGATATTCATGGTGCTTTTACTTCATTTGTGTAGCATTAATACAGTATTTGCAATACCATTTATACACAGAAACCCTTGATACATCATATTCCTACCAAATATTATTGTACATCGCCATAGTCTATATAGTCTAATGTAATATTTGTGTTATTCAAAATGGAAGTCATCATTATTTCAAATGCGCTGAATGTTTTCTGAAGATTGCTTTTCCTTTTCCACAGTATAAATGATTAATTGACTTCGAAATGTGCATGTATTATGCATAGATAACTTCCAAGATGGGCATATTACTTAAGAATAACTAGACGCGTCTGACACAAAATAATTTTCATTCATTCCCGGAATTATTTTCGTACATTGATAATTTGTTATATTTGGCTGACAAATTTATATAATAATGATGTTAACTTAAATTATTTAGGTTATTCAGGAATCACTGGTGAAAACATGTGGTGGTATGATCGGTTTATTCACGGTACAAATATTAATAATTATTGAATGAATCACAAATTAAATTTTGGGATCCGAGAAGTTTTCTTGTGATGTCCGAAATAGCTGGAGTCCTCTTATATAGGTGGGGACCGAAAAATATGGGGTCGGAGAAGCCACGTAACCGATCATCTTGGCCCTCTTGTATTATGTTTAGTGTAAAAATGATATCTCAATATTAATGTCAACGCCGATTGTCTTTTTTAAAGACATTTCTTGCTTAGATTTATGACTCTCTGAACGCAAATGTGATGCATATATGCGAGTATACTAACACAAGAAATACAACGGCTGCTACGCGGGCTATTTTTAGAATGGCACTACTGTTTCTGGAATGTGTTGAACTCTCTATAATGAATGTGCTACAGGGAACGGCAACTCTGTGAATGCGATTGATGAATGGGAGCAATGCGCAATTGCTATTTATAGACCGTACCGATTATATATAATGTAGGCTGAACAAAATAGTTATTTCGTTGCGTGAATGAATATAGCATTCTGTTTATGGCATACAATTATAAAATACGCTCATAATTAGCCTCAGTTCGTTCTAGATTTTATGTCCATAATATGTTTATAACTTTATTTTAACCGCTTATGTTAACATTTCTGTAAATTTAAATCCCAAAAGTACGCAACTATTACTGGTAGACATTAAACGATTGTTGTAAGGTTGCATTCCCTAAAATTCTCCCGCGCAATAAAATTTGCCCAATGGAATAGAGGTATTCAATTTTACTGCTGCATAATTAACTTATCGCTCCAAATTTCTAGCTTTCCATTGGTACACATTTACAGGTCAAAAGTGATCTTAGACAGCTACGTCGAAAAAATAACACCTTCGTGATTTTTCTTAAGGTGTTTGCAAACTACCCTTTTCAAAGCCTTTTTATGTGTTGATATGTAACGCATTTAAAATAAGTTATTATATTTGAAGTGCACTTGAATGATTTATTTCGCTCTCGGGATTATTTTTTATGCGCACTCAGTCTAAAATAGCTCAGCTCCGCAAAGTGGTCATCTTGTAGCAGTGAGACACGCACCTATAAACCTATTTTATAAGATACAAGTAATAATGTATTTGTTTTATTTTGTAACTCTACACTGCTTACAGTGTGTATAAACACCAAAGTTGTAAATATATTTGCAAACTTGAATGTGTTTATTGCTTTTAGCAACCCCGGGGGTCAAATAATTTGGGTCAAAATGACAAAATGGTCTCTAAAATAGTAAAATTAAAAAAAAAACGTTTTTATTTGACGGTAAAAGTTGATAATATTTAGAATTTCAATCCCTGAAATGATACAAATGCTGAAAGTAATAAAATAACTCAGGTTTGAAATAATTGTTTTTAGGGATACTCTACCTTAATCAATAATATATACTAATAATTACTATGAAGGCTCTTTGATCAGCTTACATGTCAACATAGCATATCATTATCGGGGCCTCCGTGGTAGGAAGGGCACATGGGTGAAAAGAGGTAATTATGTATCTCCTTTAAAACGACTACAAGAACTCGAAGTTACATTCCATGTCTATAGACACACTCAGTGTTTTTTTTCGGCGTCGCTTTCTAACATCACTTTAGACCTAAATATTTTGTAAATGTGTACCAATAAAAAGCTAGAAATTTGGCGCGAATCGTTAATTATGCAGCAGTGAAATTCAAAACCATTATGAATTCTATTGTATGTCTTGAACAGAGTATTATATTAATTCCCAGAATGATATAACTATTTTGTTTAGCCTACATAAGCGGCACGCTTTAAAAATAGCAATTACTCCCATTGATTCTAGAGAGTTCAACGCATTCCGAATTATTCTAAAAATAGCGCGCGTTTAGCAGCTTTATACCTGTGTCAATAAACATGCATCAATTAGCGTCCACAGAATCATAAACCCGAACATTTCAATAAATGGGGAATTTATATTTATAAACTGTCTGTGCATGTTGATTTGAATTTGAATTGCGGCTGCGTTTTATTAAGAATTATTTAGAATTGCACCTTTCTATCAACTTCTCTAGCAGATGTTATTCAATCTAAACTGATTTATATTTGATTTGGCTTATACACGAACATTCTCATTTCTCCATAGATCGTTATTCTACAAGCATTTAATATAATGTTTCGATATTATCTAAAACAAAATAAATAAGAAACTTTTCATTATCAAATAGCGAACTCATATTTTCATGTGGCTAGCTCCTAAAACAGTAGTATGAATTGTTTCTATATTTGAAATAAATAAAAAGAATATAATGATCTCCGTGTTTTAAATCAGTGCTACTTGAATAACCCACATAATTCAGACTCATCTGCTCATAAACGTCAGTATGTTTATCTACCGTATATACAAAGTAAACTGTGACTAAGCATTTTACAATTACAAAGAAATATAAATATTTGTTGCGTTTTTCATGATTAAAGTATTTTAGTATACAATGCATTCATTTGTAATATGTATAAAACAATGTCTTTTTGTAGATTGAATAGCCTCTACACGAGAATTTTGTAGAAGCATCAGTATTTCACAAGAAAAAGCATCATAAGGCGCCGTGAAACTATAAAGGTCCATATGTTTAAGATATCTTAATTATGTAATGGCCGTACAATTGACTCATCTTACCGCCTCATATTTTTCATCAGTGATCTTGTAATCTAAATATTTCATAAAGTATTTGTCAGGCAAATCACTAGAAGTTAAATTGTTTCCAGGACAATAATGACGAGAATGAACATAAGCGTGTAGTAGATTTTAAGCATTTATACTATATGTTCAAAATGAAAACACAAGTCAGTGAACATTCATCGCAAATGAAAATAATGATTTTGTGATAACAAAAAAGTAAAGTTATATTAAATAGTGGCGAAGATTAATATTCCTTTGGGAAAATACGTCTCGATCGAGTGTGTGTATAACTTTTAGAGTTTATAATGCATTCATAAAACGCAAGGAAAGTAAAAATACCAAATGTAAATCAAATTAAATAACGATGTCCGAAGCTTCCGCAATTGTCTATTTATAGTAAGGTGCAAAATCTATGTATACATTGAATAGCCTCTACAGGACAAGATAAGAGAAAATGCAATACTACATAATTCTAAATAAATATATTAATCGTTATTCAAATTAACATGCATGGTAAGTTTATAAATATAAGTTATTCTCCATTCATTATTAATCGTATTGTGTATGGATCTCTGGATGCTTGTTAGAACGATTTATTGTTGATGTGTATACTATTACTAAGCAGTCAGCGAGTGTATTCTATGGAATGTTGCCTAACGAATGCCATGTTAACGGGGAATTTTTCCAAGGTCATATTACACGACATGTAAACACTAACATGTGAATTGAAAATAAAAAAATGAGCCAATGCAACTTCCGAGTCGGGAGCTCAGAACTGGAAATTATTGGAAACGTAAACACAGTAAAGAAGTATGTCTGGATTTTTTCCACATTGGCTCATTTTTTTCCATTCACCTCCGAAAACAAAAGGAGCCAATTTTTTACAGGCCGTGGTGAGGATTTCTTTTAAACTAGCCGATGCAGTGTTAGGATTTGTTCATTCGGGACTACCAGCGGGAAAGTTTTTCACAACATTTGATTGGATGTTGAGAAAGGTCAAACGTTGGATTAAACAGCTACGCCAAAAAAATGCATCTGATATCGTCACCTATAAAAACACAGAATACCTTAGCGATTTCGACAAACAGGTCAGCACATAATGTCTATACTTACACTACATAGCATTCAAATTGCAAATAATTCGCTTTCACGATATATCATAATGCCGGGGAGACACGTCGTTTTGATGCAAATAGCCGTTAAAGCCAGTTTCTGTCACATCGCTCTCCTCTCAATGCACCCTCTTCTAAAATCACTATCCTTTCACCAAACTGTTTTCTCACATCACTCGCCTCTCACAGTATTGCCCACTTACCACACTCTTCTCTCCCGCTTATATTATTCTCCACACATATCACTCTCCTAACATATCACGGCACTTTCAACTCAAGTCACTATCTTATCGAACACCCATCCCACCACAACCACTTCTTGCATCACTCTTCTATTTCCACCTCTATATTCTCACACAAACACTCATATCTCACTGTGCTTCCACATCAAGCCACTTTCAACTCACTCTCCTTTTACATCAACCCCCTCTCACCCCACCCTTCTTCCACATCAACACTCTCTCACCCCACTTTCCTTTCACATTAGCTCTCTCGCACTTCACTATCCAATCATTGCAACCCTCGTTCACCTCAACTACTTATTATCTAAAACCCCTCAAACCTTACACTCCTTCCACATCAACTCTCTATCACCTCACTCTCCTTCACATCGAACTCCTTTCACCTCACTTTTTATTATCTTTACCCCGTTTCACCTCATTCTAATTCCACATCAGCCCCATCTGACCTCACTCTTTTGTCAACTCAACTACCTCTCACCTTGCTCTCCTTTGACATCAACTACGTCTCACCCCACTCTTCTTCCACATTTTTCTCTCACCTCATTCTTATTCCACATTAACCCGCTCTTACCTCACACTCCTTCCACATCAACCCTCTATCACCTCGCTCTCCACCACATTGAACCCCGTTTACCTCACTCTTTATTTCATTTACCTCCTCTTACCTCACTCTCCTGTCATCTCAACCACTTCTCATCTCACTCTCCTTTAACATCAACCCACTCTCTCATCTCACTCACCTTCAACATCAAACCCTCTCCTTTCACTCTCCTTTCACATCAACCGACTGTCACCTCACTCTTCTTCCATATCAACCAGTTCTCACCTCACTCGCATTTGAAATCAACACCCTCTCACCCCATTATCCTTATCATAAACCCCGTCTCACAACACTCTTCTTCATAATCAACCCACTCTCTCGTCTCACTATCCTTGCACATCACACCCTCTTACCACACTTTCCTTTCACATCAACACTCTCTCACTTTACTCTCCTTTCACATTAACCCCCTCGTACCTTACCCATCTTCCACATCAAATCCCTCTCGCACCACTTTTTTCCTTATAAACACTCTCTCACCTCACTATTCTTTCAAATCAACTACTCTTACCTGACTCTTCTTTTACATCAACCCTCTTATCTCACCCTTCTTTCACATCAATCCCTATCACCTGACTCTTCTTTCACATCAATAACTAGAACCAAATTCTGCTTTTAAATCAACCCCCTGTTTACCTCACTATCCTTTCACATCCACCAATCTAACCTCAATCTCCTTCCACATCTTCCCCTATCACCCCCACTCTCCTTGTAAATTAACCCCTTCTCGCCTCACGATTCTTTTACATCAACCCTCTTTCACCATCCTTGTCTTCCACATCAACCCTGTCTCCACTCACTCTCATTTTACACAACCCATCTCTCACCTCACTCTCCTTTCACATAAACCCCTTCTCACCTTACTTTTCTTTTATATCAACCCCATCGCACCTCACTCTCCTTCCACATCAACCCTTTCTCCTCTCACTCTCCTTTTACATAAACCTCCTGTCACCTCACTCTCCTTTCAGATAAACCCCCTCTCATCTAACTTTTCAACCACATCAAACCTCTCTTACCTCACTCTCCTACCACATCAACCCCCTTTTATCTCACTCTCATTCGACATCAAACCACTCTCACCTTACTCTCCTTTCATGCAAACGCTCTCTCACCTCAATCTTCTCCACATCAACACCATATCAACTCACTTTTTGTTCAAATGAAGCCACGCTTACCTCACTCTCTTCACACCAACACCTATCACCACACTCTCCTGTTAAATCAACCCACTCTCACTTCACCTTCTTTCACACAAACCCCCTATCACTACACTTCATTCCACATCAACCCTCTCTCATCTCACTCTCCTTCCATCTTAACCACTTTTATTTCACTCTCCTTCTACATCAACCCCGTCTCACTTCACTCTTCTTCTACATCAACCGCGTCTCACCTCACTGTCCTTCCACATCAACCCACTCTCACCTCACTCTTTTTCCACATGTACCCACTCTCACCTCACTCTCCTTTTACATCAACACCCTCTCAACTCACTCTCCTTTTACACCAACACCTTCTCACCTCACTCTCCTTCCACATCAACACCGTCTCACCTAACTCCTTTGACACCAACAGTAATCTCTTACCTCACTTTTTTTCTTCTAAACCATCTCTCATCTCACTCTCCTTTCACATACACTCTCTAACCGTACTTTCCTTCCAAATGAACCCAATCTCATTTCAATCTCCTGTCTCATTAACCGCTTCTCGCCTCACTCTCTCCTTTCACATCAACACACTCTCACCTCACTATCCGTCCACATCACCCCCTCTCACCTCACTCTCCTTTAAGATACACCAACTTTAACCTTACTCTCCTTGTACATAAACCCCGTTTGATGGTTCGACCTACTCTTATTCCACATTAACCCACTCTTATCACACTCTCTTTTTTCATCAACCAATTCTCACCTCACTCTTCTGCCTTATCAACACTCTCACCTCACTCTCCTTTCACATTATCCCAATTTCACCTCACTCTCCTTTGATCGCAACCCACTCTAACATCACTCTCCTTCCACATCGACATCCTCTCACTCAACTGTTCTTCTACATCAATCCACTCTCACTTCACTCTCCTTTGACATCAACCCTTTATCACTTCACTCCTCTTCCACATCAACACTCTTCACCTGTCTCTCCTTTCACCTCAACCTCCTCTAACGTCACTATCCTTTCACGTCAACTCACCATCACCCCACTCTTCTTCCACATCAACCCACACTTACCTCACTCTCCTTTCACATACACCCTCTCTAATCTCACTCTCCTTTTACATCAATCCTCTCTCAGGTTCTCGCCCCATTCGCCTTTCACATCAACCCTATCAGCTCTCACTCTTCTTTCACATTAACACTCTCACCACACTCTCCTTTCACATTTACACTATCACCTCACTCTCCTTTCACATTAACCATCTTACATCACTCTCCTTTCACACTAACACTCTCATCACAATCTCCTTTTCCATCAACACTCCCTCATATCATGCTCCTTTCACATCAACCTTCTCACCTCACTCTCCTTTCACATTAACACTATCACCACACTTACCTTTCATATCAACCCTCTCACCTCACTCTCCTTTCACATTTACACTTTAACCACACTCTCCTTTCACATCAAACCTTTCACCTTACTCTTCTTTCACATTAACACTGTCACCTCACTCTCCTTTTATCTCAACCCTCTCTCACAATACTCTCACCAGACTCTCCGTTCACATTAACACTCTTACCGCACTCTCCTTTCACATTAACACTATCTCACATCATGCTCCTTTCATCTCAACGCACTCTTCACATCAGTCTCCTTTTAAGTGCTTATAAAGAAGTTGCTTTAAGTTGAATTATGTGACGGTTTCTTCAAATGTTGCACAATATCGAAATTTACAATTTCGTGTCGGTATGCCCTGCTACTGTCGGTCTCGAGGTAAAGCGACTTAGATTGGTATTCCAGTGTAACCGTAATGTAGTTCTTAAATTTTGTATCCATGTAAACACACCATATAATCCAAAATTATTTAGAGCTGTCTCTGGACAGCGCGCTCGACTATTCAACCGCTTTGTCAGAGTTATTGGCCTTTATCACTACAAAAAGGGGCATAATTCTGCTAAAATGCTGGTCACATGTGCCTTGGCCAGTGACCGTTTATAATGACCTTCAAGAAATGTGTGCAGTTTCATTTGAATACCGGTAGCTGGTATAAAGATATGGAGTTGTTGCATGCAAGCTTTACACCTGAAATTTCTACGTATAAAAAGGGGCATAAATCTGCTAAATTGCAGATCAGAGTTATGGGCCTTGGTCAGTAACCTTATATAATGACCCTGACGACATGTGTAAAGTTTCAATTGAATATCTGTAGTAGTTACAGAGATATGGAGTTGTTGCACGCAAATCTTAACCAGAGCATTACGGCGACGGCGACGCAGACAATGGGGTGAGTAGAACAGCTCGAACTATTCGACGAATAGTCGAGCTAAAAATTAATGATTGAAACAAGATATTGTTTGCAAGATTTAAAAGCTTTCATGGCCAAATTTTGGCAGCATTATAGTTATTATCTTTACAACCAGTGGCATGTTTAATTTTGTTTCCATAGCAATATATCTAAAACTACCGGGATATAATTGAATTACTTATGCGACAATTGTTGAAATATGCAAGGGATAAAATAAAACATTTTTACTTAACAATGATGAAAATAATTTATTTTTAAAACCAGTAACCAGTTTTGAAATACAACATTGCTTTTGATCTTGAACGGTGATTATTAAGTAATTAAATAATTTTGAAAAATGGTGCTTTATATAATAGTTCAACGGTGTTCATTCACTATTCAAATTGTTATGCAAGCCCTTAAGGAAAGATTAATTGGTATCACCTAATACACGTGTCTTTTTAAACAATCTGCAAACATAAACGTTTTGTTCGGCTCTTGTTTGATTACACAAAGCTGTTATCAGCAAACGACGTGCGTTAATTACATTGTATTAAATTCCTTTATCGAATTGTATTGTTATTTTCCAACTGGCTATTTTTTATCTAAAGGAATAATTTAAATTAAAGCACTTAATTTACATCTGATGAACGAATTATTTGAACTTAAAACATGGAACTTCCTGGTACCCGTATGAACTAGTTCAATAGCAAGGCCTTTACGATATCGATGACATGCTGTTTACAGAAGACTACAATGGTCGTTATTAATTGGATGTTCGCGATTAAAACCTTAAAAGTTTAACGTAGGATTTCCAAAATAAGCTAAGTTTATGTTTTCAACAATTTGGAAACGCCTAAATCAACATACTGTACACGCGTCGGTCTTTCATCTGGAAAAATAAACAACTGCGCGCAATTTCGCGTTTCAACTTGTTGCTTGGCGCGTTGCAATGCCGCCAATGATATGTGCTATCTAAAAGCAGCTACTTAAAAAAATATCAAAGTCACATTGGAATAATTCGGTGGACATCACCGCTGCCAATAGCTTGACCTGTGTATTGCTGTGCACCAGATTTTGTTCGGATCTAAATGTACGAATACATATTTTTATAAACGCGATACCTGCAAAACGTATTGTATCAATAATATTAAGAAAATGGCTTATTTATTCACTACGTTCTCTGGGAAACAGATTCATGCTTGCAGGAATTACTAGGCGAAACTTGTTGAAATACACGTTGCATGAAGCAAGACATTTTCAAATACAAACACCGAACATAAAACATCAGGAATTTATGTTTAATGGCAAAATCAGAAATAAGCAAATTGTTTAATGTTTTCATATACATCATAAAGCAATCCCTAATGGAAAGGTCACAATCTGTTGACCCTTTTTACCCTTCTCAAATGCACATTCCTTATTGATCCTTTCTTTTTCATGTATATGTACTATACGACTTGCCCAAGGAGAGATTTTGATTGACAACTTTCGGTAAGTGAGCTTGTATTGTTTGCTTTTCATTTTCAGCTAATTTTCCACGGCCTTAACAAGATACTCAATCATTCGTGTAATTTGTGGAACGTCTACCCCGATACATTTGACGTTCAAAAGATTGACCTCCACTAGACCAAATCCAGCCAAGGAACGACTGTCAAAATCAGATGGGCTACAAAATGGTCTTTGAAACCTCAAGTACAAACTATGTCCTTGATTTTTTAACAAAACCATGAGGTCTCGTTGTATTCCCTCTATTGTTCGTTTTGTATAGATGTAAATGTAAATAGACTTTAGCTAAAGAATTAGGTCAAGGACTTGAATGCCTCGCATCTTACACTTTGCAAATATTTTTCCGATTGTTTGAACCTGCACTTGGTTTGACTTGGTTTGACTTGAATTACAATACATCTGATATCTTTACAGAAGCTCAAAACGTAGGAATCATAGGTACGGGGGTCTGTTAGTGCCTTTAGACAAACGGCTTTACACATAAGACTTTCGCGGTTTCGGCAATCTAGAAATAGCTGGAAATAACGAGGAAACACGTCCTTACATGCCAGTCTTTCGCTGATAAGACAGCACCAGTTCGCATTATTTTGTGTACAGCTTTTTACATTGAAGCCTCGCCAACCTGACAATGCTAGTACTACATACGAGCTAGAAATCAGCCATCCTATTTGTCACATTAACAAGTCAGCATCCTCTAGATTAAACCAATTTAAATATAAACAAAACATAACTCAAGTTGCGACAGCAGGAGAGAACTCTTATTAGCAGCCCGAGGTCCTTTATTTATTGCAAGTGATCAATTGCCAAAAACAATACACAAGACATCACAAAAACACCTAACAAACACAAAACACACATAAATAAAACTGGAGTCACCGCCTTGGAACGGTCAATGCAAAGCATTGGGGGTTTAAACCGGTTTATTTGCGAACGAACCTTACACTTGGCCCATTATTATTCACAAAACATGTAAGTGTAAATAAAAATTAACCTCATAGCATCGCTATTCAAATTAAACAGCCATGAAAGAGAATATTATTCATTTTTAATAACTATTTAATTACTCAATGGCTAGATGCAAACCAGAGCAGCAGTATTGCAACTTTCTGAGTCACGATGAAATGAAACAAAAAAACTAGTATCAACTACATCTTGTCCTTTTATAAAAAGCTTTAAAGACATAGCATCATATAGTTCAATTTTCAGATCATCGTCATGCAATGTCAGGAAGAAGCCGAAATACACAATAATTCAAAATTGTAATACATTTGCATCGGTCTCAATACAATTCTAAGGTTCACAATGTAAATTGCAAACGGTCAATCAGTAATTCTTTCATGAGAAGGTATTCACAGGTTCGTTAGGAAGTTTTTAAAATAAGTTGTACTTTAGTGAAAATTTCATATCAAGTTTTACTTGAAATTTAATAATGTGTGTTCACAAAAGTTGTAATACGCAATATCTAAGCAATATTTACTAGATTACCAATTTTACGACTTTTATAGATTTTTTCTATTTATCTTGAATTGTCGCTAAGGTGCTTTGTGCATTGTTTTAAGTTTTCACTAATGAGCTTTGTGTTTTGTTTTAAATTTTCACTAATGAGCTTTGTGCATTCTTTGAAGTTTTCAATAATGAGCTTTGTGCATTTGTTTTAAGTTTTCACTAAGGAGCTTTGTGCTTTGTTTTAAATTTTCACTAATGAGCTTGTGCATTGTTTTAAGTTTTCACTAAGGAGCTTTGTGCATTGTTTTAAGTTTTCACTATGGAGCTTTGTGCATTATTTTAAGTTTTCACTATGGAGCTTTGAGCATTGTTTATAATTTCACTAAGAAGCTTTGAGCATTGTTTTCAATTTCCACTAAGGAGCTTTGTGCATTGTTTTAAGTTTTCACTAAGGAGCTTTGTGCATTGTTTTAAGTTTTCACTAAGGAGCTTTGTTCACTGTTTTAAGTTTTCACTAAGGAGCTTTGTGCATTGTTTTAAGTTTTCAATAAGGAGCTTTGTTCATTGTTTTAAGATTTCACTAACGAGATTTGTGCATTGTTTTAAGTTTTCACAGAGGAGCTGTGTGAATTGTTTTAAGTTTTCACCTGAGCTTTGTGCATTGTTTTAAGTTTTCACTAAAGAGCTTTGTGCATTGTTTTAAGTTTTCACTAAGGAGCTTTGTGCATTGTTTTAAGTTTGCACTAAGGAGCTTTATGCATTGTTTTAAGTTTGCACTAATGAGCTTTGTGCATTGTTTTAAGTTTTCACCAAGAAGCTTTGTGCATTAATTTAAGTTTTCACTGAGGATCTTTGTGCACTGTTTTAAGTTTTCACTAAGGAGCTTTGTTCATTGTTTTAAGTTTTCACTAAGGAGCTTCGTACATTGCCTTAAGTTTTCAGTAAGGAGCTTTGTGCATTGTTTTAAGTTTTCAATAAAGAGCTTTATGCATTGTTTTAAGTTTTCACTAATGAACTTTGCGCATTGTTTTAAGTTTTCACTAAGGTGCTTTTTGCATTGTTTTAAGTTTTCACTATGGAGCTTTGTGTATTGTTTTAAGTTTTTACTAAGGAGCTTTGTGTATTGTTTTAAGTTTTCACTAAGGAGCTTTGTGTATTGTTTTAAGTTTTCACTATGTAGCTTTTTGACTGAGGAGCTTTGTGAAATCAGGGGTCGTATCCCAGAAATGTATTAAGTGAAATCTTATCCTTAGCCTTAAATAGTCATTTTCCTTAAGCATTTTATTCTAGGTACAGATGAAGTTCTGCTAAATGTTCACTTACTATCAACTTATTCTTAACTACAATTTACTTAACTGTATGTAAAAATATTACCTACCAATAATTGGAACTTAGTGAAAATATTTTAAGATAAACTTAAGATGTTTATGGAATATGGCCCCAGGCCCATATAAAATAGTTTTTTTCTGTACAGCGTCAGATCTACAGCGAAATGACAGTGTTGATCATCATACACAATATTGTTAAACGCAATGAAATACTAATGTTACATGGCATGCTTAGAGACGATGACATGAAATGAATTGATCAAACCCACCTATTTGTTAAATATTTAGCCAATATGTAAGGACTCCTTGAGGCTTTTTTAAAGTTAGATAAGCAACCTGTACATTTTCTCATCCTTTATGTAGCCCTGCCATTATATGTCGGTGTCAACCAAAGTAGCTTCGTCTGTATGTTATGTTACTAATTTTGTTTTCAGAATCGACAAAGAAGATTTTTGCTGTATGATTTAACTGTGTTTTAATTTCATAATTTTAACTACAGTTTAATGCCAAATAAGCAATACTATTGGAGAGCCTATATATATCATCGTTGTACCACATTATGGCCGATAATAATTATAGTGCCAAAACAGTTGCATATTCTGATTTAACACCCTGCTGTGTTTGATAGAAATCTTCTAATATAAACCGTTGTTCTCCATTCAGTACTTAAAGCCATTATCAATTAATGTTCTGCCAATGTCAATTACCAAAACACTGAGGCTAAAACTCACAGCAGCCATTAGCAAGCACAATTTTCCAAGATTGTGCTGATACTGCTTGAACACCGAATCTGCGCGACTAAACCCACTGCTTGACATATTTTGTTTGTTTGTTTGTTTGTATTTTTTGCCATTTTTAACAGTATTTTGGTCATATCACGGCGGTCAGTTAACCTACTCACACTTTTCCTGGGCAGATTAGCCGATCTAAGCGGTTTACCAGTACAAAGTGCATATACCTATTCCGGTAACTGACAACTGCCCTACTTGAATCAGAGGTAGGGGGAGAATGGCTTTAGAAATAATTGACCAATTCCCACACAAGTTTTGTGGCCGACTGCTGGACATAGCAAACTAAGACTGCAATCCTGCATAAACACTCTTTACTCAGTAATATCATACTCCTATGCTACACTGACATGGTAAAGTCCGTAATCCTTTCTACGATCTTAAAAGGACATAATATATATTAATAAAACAATATTGGGATTTTTTTAAATTTAATAACGAAGAACAATCATATTTACACGTTTTGACTGTCAAATATATGTCACAAATTGATACATACCCCTTTAATAATGTATTTCACATTCCCGTTATTTAGCTAAATTTTGCTAAGTTTTCCCAGCAAATTGTGAGACTTCTTTCCTGTTTAGTGTTTATGTTGACATGCAAGCCTAGTTAGTTTACTTTGATGCCAGGACTATGTTTTAATAACGGTAGGTAAACGCATTTACCATAGTTCTGAATGTGACAAGGTGTTGTTTGTTTGGCCAAGGGGAGAATTCATTGTTTCAAATCAGTCTGGAAATAACAGTTGTAGAGGCCGGATCATTTTGAGATGATTGAGTGTTAGTTTTATGTGAGAATATGAGGAAATGGGGATGTGAGATATTTGACCTATAATGTGGCTTGTAGTGGGAGAGACCTATCAAGAATAGAGCCTATGTGGCATGTCTAAGCCTGTGTGGCAGCCCTAGCCTGTGTGGCAATCCGAGCCTGTGTGGCAACCCATCCTTAGCCTGTGTGGTTTCGGTATGAGTGATAACAAGTCTGGTTAACTGTGTGCGTATGCGCGTGTAGTATTTGGAGTGTTACTTTCTTACTTGAATGACACGGAAGATTCGTCTTTTGAATTAGCGCTTGTGCGTAAAGAACGAAATCTAAAGGATTAATGTTATTTATATATGTTGCATGGATCATGACGTAAGTGGACATACACTTGGCATTGCTACTATAATCAATAAACTGATGTTATGGTCGAACGGACTTCTTCTATAGGATTTTTTGCAGCTGAAGATACTTTCGAAAAATATATATCACATTATGCTGAATACTCAATTTGCATGCGTGTATCAAGAAGATCTACATCAGTTTCTGTAAATAAATAGTTGAGATGTAAAGGTATTTGTGTTAATTATTGTGGTCTCTATACATATATGGTCCAAAAGAGCCTCTGTTGCTTACAGGAGTCTGGAGTGAGTAATCACCCCGGCTCTAGAGCGTGACATTTATTGGCTATCCCGGCGGGACCAGATAACGAGGAAATCATTATAAAATTAACACTCTAAAACCTCAGATTAACACAGGTACCTAGTTCTGCAGACTGCTGCGTGTGGTTGATGAGGTTACAAGATTTAAATAGCACATAGTTGTTCTACTATTTAAGGGAGAGTAATCTTACTATACATTGAATTGTCTTAAGCGGAGTTATCTGCAGCCAATTGCAGTGTTTAAATTTGAAACTGATTGTTTTATGAAATTCGTGTTTATTTTGTTTGTAATTAATTTGGATCTATTTCTGTCTGTATTGTATTTTTACATGTTTTGTATAAGTTTTGATCTGAAATCATGGATATTGAACCTTTTGTTAAATCGGCTAAATTGTTAGGTTTATGCGGAGATGAATTGAGACAGTATGTTGAGAGAGAGAGAAGCAGACAGAATTCAACAGAAAAGGTGAGGGCATGTTGTGTGTGCAAAGGTCCAGATTTGGCAAAAGACTGTCCGAAGCGTAACAGAGCTGCAGCCCTAGTGAGTAATAATTACCGAAGTTCGAATTTCAGGGGCAGATGGAACACATTCAGTAGAGGCAGTACATGTGGTTTTCAGCGTGGAGGATACGGTCGTAGGGGTAATACGAGAGCAACCACAGACACACACACCCAGAAGAATATAGCAGGTGCGTGTATTGGAAGATTAGACAGATGCTGTCGAAATCAAGGCGATGTTACACTTCGATGCGGCCATTAACTTCCTATAATGAGCGCTGCATGTAGCTCGGCAAGAACCCAAAGATTCCTTCAGAGGGATGCCGGTATGCAAAGGATTCGTTGAAAGTCAACAGGTTTTGGTTTTGCGAGACACCAGTTTTAGTACTGTCGTAGTCAAGGCTGAGTTAGTGGAAAATTCCCAAAACACTGGCAAAGTGAGAAGTTGCGTATTGATAGATGGTACAGTACGTAATCTTCCTGTTGCTACCAATGATGTACTTATTTCACATGCCGTGTTTAAGCACTTTGCACGAAAAAGTCTGTCTATGACATGATAATCGGAAACATAATCCATGTGGTTAAGAACGACAGCGAAGCAGAGGTAGAATTGGAAGTGCTGTGCATACAAGAGCACAGAAGGCGGATGAAAAGGTGAAGCCAAAGACATTAAAAACCCATCCGGAAATAGGCGACGTGACCGTTAGTGACCTCAAAGACGGACAGAAAAGCGACAAAACGTTTGCAACAGCACGCAAAATGGTCATCACTACGGAAAAGAAAAGATCAAAGAACGGTGGAGAACACTGGTTTAAAAAAGGGCAGGTCTAATATACCGTCACTTTAGGTCACCAAAAAATCGACAACGAAAGAACTTTGAACAGCTGGTTGTACCAAAGGCGTATCGAGAACATGTTATGCGAATAGCACATGATGCATTAATGGCAGGCCATTTAGGTGTACGAAAAACAACGGCAAAGATCATGTCACAGTTCTTCTGGCCAGGGATGAAGGTAGACATATCCAGGTACTGCAGGTCTTGCGATCTATGCCAAAAGACATACCCAAAGGGGAAAGTTAGTAAAGTACCGATAGGGAAAATGACAATCATAGAGACACCCTTCAAAAGAGTGGCGATTGACCTTGTAGGACCTACTGAGTCAGCGACATCAAGTGTTAAAAGACACATTCTTACAATTGTGGATTATGCGAAAAGGTATCCAGAAGCAGTACCACTAAAACGAATTGATACTGAGACATGGGATGAAGCATTAATATAATGTTTTAATAGAGTTGGGTTTCACGAAGAAATACTCTCTGACAGAGGCACACAATTCACAAGTGACCTGATAACAGAGATAACTAGATTAATCTCAGTGAAAAAAATCATGACCACTCCATACATACCTGCATGCAATGGGTTAGTAGAACGTTTTAATAGGACTCTCTAAAGCATGTTGAAGAAGATGTGTGCAGAACAGCTCAAAGACTGGGATAGATATATAGCCCGTCTGCTTTTTGCATAAAGAGAAGCTCAACAAGAGAGTCTGGGATTCTCACCTTTCGAGTTGTTGTATGGACGACCGGAACGTGGCCCGATGAACATTTTGAAAGAGTTATGGACTTAAGTAAGTCATATCCAGGAGACGAAGACGACGTATCAGTATGTTCTGGATCTACGAATCAAACGAAACAATCAAGCTGGCACACAAAGCACTGAAATTGAATCAACAGAGATATAAACGGTGCGCAGACGCTGGGAGGAAGAAGAAAGCTTTGCATACAGGGCAAAGGTACTTGTTCTATTACTAACGGACAAGAACAAACTTTTAATGCAATTTAAGGGTCCTTACACCATCAAAGAGAAACTGAACAATTACGATTACATTGTGGGGGTGAATGGTAAATGCAAAACATACCATGCAAACCTACTCAAGAGATACCATGAGAGAAACAGCAACGATGCTACCACGTAAATGACATGTGCATCGATCGTTGAGGAACTCGATGAGAAAGACAGAATCGATCCGAAGCAAATAACTAAGATTGAACTTTCAATGCTTTAAGCAAAGGAGACCATAGCGGATTTTGACAACAACCCTGCTCTAACGGGAAAACAAAAGAAAGAAATTGAAACAGTATTGGAAGAGTACAAATATGTACTGACAGATGTTCCTTGAGAAACAAATGTTATTTAACATGAAATAAAACTCTTCAGAGGCACCAATACGTTCGAGACCTAACCCAGTTCCACATGCTTTGCGAGAAGTGATAAAGAAAGACATAGATGAGATGTTACAAATGGGAGTTATTGAACGCACAAACTCACCTTATGCATCACCCGTCGTGCATATCAAGAAGATAGATGGAACACGGATGTTCTGTCTTGATTATAGAAAGGTGAACAAAGTTACAGGATTTGATGCAGAACCTATAGGTAATCCAGATGAAATGTTAGCGAAAATGAGAAATGGAAATTATTTTACGAAATTAGATTTGACAAAATGGTACTGTTTAGTAAATATGAGTGAAGAATCCAAGAAGATCACAGCAATTGTAACAATGGACGGCCTATACGCTTTTCGCAAGATGCCATTTGGCCTGATAAATTCAGGTGCATCGTTTAGCAAGATGATGAGTATATCGTACTCATTGACCTTTAGAACGTTGAAAGCTTTGTCGATGATATTATTGAGTACACAGACACATGGGAAAAATATGTAGAAGGTCTGTGAGCACTGCTGCAACGTCTTAGACAAGCTTGACTTACCATCAAGCCGTCAAAATGCAAGGTCGGATACAAAAGGGTCGAATTCCTTGGGCATTAGGTAGGACAAGGCAAACTGAAGCCACGACAAGATAAGATAGAATCTATCAGGAAGAGCAGTCGACCAGAGACATAGACCCAAGTGAGATCATTTTTGGGTTTAGTTGGCTACTACAGGAAGTTCATTCCTAATTTTGGAGCACTAGCCGCCCGTCTGACAGAGTTAATAAAGAAGTTCCAACCAAATGACGTAATGTGGGGAGATGTACAAGAAAATGCATGTAAAACCCTTTTGAGTTCAGTGTCTAGTAAACCTATCTTATGCTTGCCCGATGAAGACAATATGTTTTATCTCAGAACAGATGCATTAGATTATGGAATAGGAGCGGCGCTATTCAGGGACAACGATGGGACAAAATTTCCAGTAAGTTTCGAGAGTCGTAAACTCTTATTGAAAAAACGTTTACGTTTTGTTAATATGCTATTAATTTGCGCTTGTTATCATCATATGTTCACTGTATTATATCGATACGTATGACGTCATTCGCTCAATGTTTATCAATAAAGCTGACGTCATTTTGAATTGTTTTTTATTGACGTCCCTGAAACGCACGTGTGAATGCACTTCTCAGAAAATGGGCGGAGAATAGATAACCATAATTCTTATTCATAAACTTTAAAAGTACGAATTTTATATTTGATCGTGTTAGAATTGAAATAATTAACGGGTAACAGATGGTTATTGCGGTAATAACCAACGGTTTGTCGTTCCGATGCTTGTTATCAAACCACTATGGCTACCGCCCTCGTGGTGTAATTCCTACGCATCGGAACGACAAACCGTTGGCTATTACTGCAATAACCAACAGTTACCCGTCAATTATTTCTTAAATAAATTATGAGGCCATGGCAGAGACCAGTGATGCCAGAAACACGAAAACCTTGTCACGTTGACCCTTGCCTGATCCACCTTTGCATGACAAAAAATGTATTTGAGCGGATGACGGTGCGCCGAAGAACTTCGAAGACTCATCCCACTGAGTACACGATATTGGCCGGAATAAATCAGTGTGTGCAGAAACGTATTTTATAATCGCCGCTGGATAACCTAAAACAGGAAGATTTTTTTTAATGTCAAATTTATTTCTAACGACTTACTTAAAATCCTCATGGATAACCTAAAACCTGAAAGAAACGATTGCAGATTATAATAAGAGATTTTATGACTTACCAATACATAGAATGTAAGAACTATTACACAGTGTGGAAAACCCCATATGGGAAATACAAGACAATCCGTAAACTAGCCCTTTCATGCGAAATTAATTTAGTGCGACATTACTTAAATCGTCGCTTGATAAAATGAAATAAGGGACAGTTTGATTGGAAAGTTAAATCTCACGACATGTATATGTTTAAACCGTCGCTGGATAACCTAAAATAAAGGGTATTCTTTCTTAATGCCATATTAAATCCCAGGACATGTTAATTTGTCGCCTGGATAAGCTAAAAAAAATAACTCTCGTTCTTAATGCCAAATTAAATTCTCAAGACATGTTAAATTCGCCGCTGGATAACCTAAAATAAAGGATACTCTTTCTTAATGTCAAAGTTTGCGAATATATTGTGTCTCGTGTATCTTTAACAACGATATTTCCCGACCAAAAACAACAATGGCCACCTCTTTCTCTTACATGTCTACGGTCGTATTTAATCATAAATTCCAAATATTAATATAATATTTGCTATCTTCTCTGATTTCGCTATAAATTATATCGTTGGTATTCGTGATGTACATATGATATTGCACTCATAATCAATTAATTGTGTTTGCCTTCAAACTAAACTAACAATTACTTCAATAAGTAAATAAATAACAGAATCTTTAAACATGCTAATTAAAACTGCATTTAACAGTTCTTGTACATACATCGTTATATATAATTTTTATAATTGTTTATTTTAAAATTTAAAGACTTGATTAATAATTACAGAATATAACAAATAGCTTTATTGAAAACTTACCTTCACTCATCCTAAATTTGTAGGAGCGAAATCCGTTTATTTAAAAAGCAACATTTTTCTCACAACTGGTTTCGTATATGATGTAAGTGAAGCATGTCATTGTGCACGTTTCGTCGTACACGACGCATTGAAATGCCGTGTCATTGCTTACACTGATTTCATCTCCGTTTAGCTCTACTATAAAAAAAAAAAGCTGTTTATCACTGTATCGTCCTTCAAGAATGGAAAGAGCGACGTCCAAAGATTCGTATTTCGCTTTTATGTCTTCCAAGTACAATTCTTGGAAGTTGTCAATACATTCTTGAGTTAGAACAGCTACCGCAGTATCAAACGTCTTTAATTGTTTTTCCCAATACTTTTTTTCCAAAGCCAGTGATATACCAGTATACTTCTTTTTTTGTATAATGTTTCGATACTGATTCTTCTCAAGACCAGATTGCGAACGTATATGCACTGAAGTCTTGCATTTCTGTCAAGTGACAGTTTGTCTTTTCGTTTACCATTTGCAGTGAACTCTTGTCAAAGCTTATTGAACTCTGGGTTACGTAAGGGATTATTTCGTGAAGTTCATCAAAATAATCACCAATGCGCTCTAAAAAGATGTTCAAATAGTGTGTATTTTCGGTCAAATTTGCTGCAGTAATGTTTTCAGCGTCTTGCAGCCTATTCTTTGTTGAACAGTCGAACTCGTCCACTTTCTGTAACAGGATTTGTAATTGTAGCTGGAAAAACAAGTCCGTAACAGTTTGATGCAACTCTTCTATACTTGCCTGCACAGTACTTATTTTACTAAGTATTTCGTTTTTCGCCGTTTCCAGAACATTGCTCGATGAAATGGTATCATAAATACCAAGTACTGAATCTTAAGCATCTAGTGCTAATCCAGCAACCTTAGAAAATTCAGTTACTGAACTCACGGCGAACTGAGAGCATCATGGCAAATCGCCAATGATGTAATCACAATCATAATTCAAAAAACGCCGTGCTATTGCTCCCGGTGCTTAACAAATTATGTTAAGATTACAGCCAACCACCGGACTTAAAGCGAAGCAAATACTCCCGATGCTTAACAAATTATGTTAAGCTTACAGCCAACCACTGGACTTAAAGCGAAGCAAATACTCCCGGTGCTTAACAAATTATGTTAAGCTTACAGCCAACCACTGGCCTTAAAGCGTATCAAATACAATACTCAGTCTTATGGTGCACTATTAAGTCATACTCTTGAAATGCAATGCTTGTGACGACTTTTAATATCGATCATAACACAATAATTCTTTATTTTACAAACTGTCACACCTCGTTTACTTCTCTGAATTTGTTTTCAATAGTATGCATGTAAATAATTTTTGTGAGTAATTTGTTCAATGTGTTTGATTCTAACTGGCGATAAATTATGTCATTTTTCTTATGAACAGTTCCATTTATTCATTCTATTTCTTTCAGTAAGTATTAATGTAAAGTAAAGTGCTTGTTTATTGAAGTGTCGATCCCTCGCGATTAAGGGCCAGCCAGTTTTGACTTATGAGACACCTTTACTGATGAACATCTTTATTCCCGATTCATATCCTAAATGCTTGGCGCTTAGCAGGAAGGCAATCGGTAGCCTTCGATTTAACTAGCTGTTGTGAAGACAACCGGTCATATCAGAACAAGCTCTGTGTGAGACTCGAACCTTCGACTTCCCGCTCCGTAGGAGAACGCTTTAACCATTAGGCCACGGAGACGGTAAAGGAAAACAGTACGTGTTTTTAGTAAAATTTTGTGAAATCAGTCGTGTTTTTCTCTAGTCACGTGTAATTGAAATGTTGCTAATGCTTTCTTTTATTTTTTGTTATGTAACATTTGTACAAAATACGCAATGTGTTTTAGAAATGGAAAATTGATTTACAGCGAAAACAGTGTTAAGGACCGCATAATACATGTTCTTATTTCGGCAATTTGGTTTCATATCAGACAACAACAAGAATAACAACACAAACATTGTTTCAAAATGGATTTTGGTATATCGGAATGTGATTACACAAATAATCATCAGATTAATTAATATATGAGACGTGTCGTGGGAAATCTGGTCTTAATTCATTCGCGTCAATGTCGCTCCGGATCAGCCTATGCCTGATCCAGGACAAAACTTTCCGCTTTTATGGTATTTTCTGTTTTACTGAAGTATCTTTTAAACATATATTTACTGTAGGCGGAAAGTGCCGTCCCGGATCAGCCTGTGCGGACTGCACCGGCTGATTCGGGAGATACTTTACGAACGTGTATTTAGCCCGGATTTCCTTCGACACGCCTCATATTTATTCTTATGCAAATATATTTTATATAACAATGTCAAAAAAATAATTGTACAGACACATGAAGACTAAATATAAAACCGTGCGCATTTGTACGCAATGATGTAACATATAATTATTAAATACGTTTAGGCATGAACAACATGATATAACATATATACACTCATATAGGTAGATATTTGTTCCGTTCAATAAAACTACTATTGTAACACAAACACTGCAGATTGTAGAGTCCAAAAATACAATTCACATATAATACATACGTACATACAAGAATATCTAAAACACACATAAAATAAACAACAACAACATTTATTGCCTATAGGCGTTACAACTCTCCTAGCATGATATAATATATACAACACACGATGTAGACAATCAGATTAAATAATTTTTTTTACAAACCAACAATGATAAAAGCTGTATGGTTTAATAAACGGTTATTGAAGTCAAATTCATAAAAATACTTTTTAATTTTTGAAATCATGTAAATTAACATTGCTATGTAGCCATTGAGCTTATATTCATGTTGTTAACCAATGAACAACGAAAGTTGCAAGACACACGTTTGGAATCATAAGCATAGGTGATTTATTGCCACCAACAAACGCAAAACAATGGAAATATTGCCAACAGAGGGTTTGCATAGGTAACCACGTTGCCTGTTCCACACAGCTGTCCCCCTTTTGTGATTGCCTGATCTGTTATTGGTCGTTTAAACTCGTATTTGGCAACGTTCGTATCACAGTGGAGGGGAATCAAAAATCAGGTCGATGTACCTCAAAGGTCCAGAACGAAATTGCTTCCAGGCCAATCTAGAAGAAAACAAATTGTTAAAAAACTAATTAAACATATCTTAATAGAAAAATCAAGAATATTATTCCTTACATTTTATATCCTTATCAACAAAATCTAAAGTCACAATTAAGTGATTTTAAAAATATTCAATTCAAATATTCAAATTTAATTTAATATATTCATTGCATAAAACATACAACTATGCTTATTGCAACATAATAAACAAGACACAGTGAAAAGACATGAAATCACAAATAAGACAATTAATGTATTTGCAGAAAAGCTATTGACAATTTGTATATATTTTGTTTGAATAATAAATACATGGAGACAAACTGTATTTACATTTATTTGATATGACAGATAAAAATATATATACTTGGAAAAAGCTATATATTTTTTTGATACATGTTAGTCGTACCTTTGCTCAGGAAATAAAGTTACTCCTGCGTTGTATTCAATTTTAACAGCGGATATATTCTCACAAGAAGAGCCTTTGTGTGTGTAGGCAAAACACTTCCGTTTGTTGCAGCTCGTCTCTATGCATATCAGCTGAGCAGTGGAATTTTCTGTGATGACGTTTATTTGGTCAGTCGAAAGTTCGACAGAGAGAAAAGAGATATTGAGGTACCTTTTTTCGAAGAGTCTATGTAACTCTAAAACGTCCTTTGAATTACGAACGTCTTCGTCGAAATATTCTTTAAATTTAGTTGAGCAATATGTATATGTTTCTTGAACATCCTTTTCGAACAGTTGTAAATGTTCGTCCGAATAATTCCCTTTCTAGAGAAACATTGTACATTCTGATATTATAGGTAGCCTCTACTGTTATACCACTATAAAGCACGCTCCTACAAAATTCAGCGAAATATGTTAACAGCGTGAGGTCACATCTATGCAGGTCCCGGAGCATCGCAAATACCACAAAATGAACTGTTAGGCGTTCGTACCTATAACAGTGCAGAGCGAAAACCGAACGCTTGACAACGTTAGAAACGTACACGCGATCAGTAATTCAGTTTTCAGGTGAGCCGTCTTTTCTACACTTCTGTTTCTCAAAACACATCAAACACGTAATTGCAATATCACATGAGAGATTTTAAATTAGAAAAGAGCGGGCTGGTGGTGGTTGAACCATTTTCTTTAATAAATATATAGAAACAATATATAGAAAAAATATATAGAACAAATATTAAGATAAATTCACCATATTTTTTTTATATAAAATACAATGTGAGTAATCCTTATTCATTTTAAAACGCAAACGCCGTTCGAACTTAAATTATTTTATAACGCCAACGCTTTTGAAACTACCAACCTCATTTCCAAGGAGTCGCACACATCTATCTTTACTGGTTTCGCTCTTCCAGCGACCATGACGTTTCCAACAACGGCCATTGACACCCGCGTTCGCAGCGCACGTGGCGCCTCAGTGCGCAAAGAATGCAAGCCAATATTCGCATTTCCTACGACCTCTCTTAATCTAGCCGTTATACACTCACGGGTACGAGAGTACCTCAAAGGTTTGTCTTTCTGAATCATATTACAATTGTCTTTTGATTTATTTATTGGCCTCAACAAGAAAAAACAACTGTCGACAATCTTGCAGGGTTTAAATACTACTTTAAAATATTGTACGGACATGCGGTGGTTTTGCCCTTGGCGATATCAATTTTGTCAACCCTACGATATTGGTCAGTCCTACCTCACCTTATACTAATGGTAAAATACTCATTAATAAAATGTACATCATTAACTTTCAAATGTACCAATTCATTAAAACGCAACGAAAACATTAAATGTTAGAACAATCATGCACAAATCTCTCAAAACAATCAAATCTGAACAGTCAAAATATTTTTCACACAGTTCTTTCAAAGATTCTGGTGTAATCGATTCTTTACGAGACACTGGCTTTGACAATGTTGTTTTCGCAGATTGTAGTATCATAACAATATAAGAAGTAGGATCCGGTAAGTTTCTAAGTGAATGAGCCCACTTTATGCTGCTACTTATCACAGAACTGGAAACTTGTTCGTCAATCAGATAAGTCAAGTACAACGCAACGTGAATGGGGGACGCGGGAACTGCTGAGCCGCACCTGGAAGTTATAAATGATTTCCACTTATTAAAATAAATCAAATACTTAATATTTGTATTGTCACTTATTGAATTTACAAGGTATCCAGACATCTTTCCCGCCAGGTCTCCAAATACACCAGCACTCAAACCTCAATCCAGAATCTCCGTCTCAATGGCTGCCTTGAGATTTAAGCCTGCAGAACTATATAATAACATGTCACACAGTTAATCTCAATGCTATAAAGCCAAACTTCAATGGCCTGCCATCAAAAATGCCATTCCTTCCTCTGCCCCTTTTGGTAAGCCAAACTGCTTGAAATACAGTAAAATCATGCACGAAATCTGCCTAATTGTTCCTTTAGGAAAACATAACGGCCAATATGTTGCCGATTTTCAAATCGGCAGCAAAACAGCTGCATTACACTTGTTCTTTTAATGATCTTAATGATACAATAGCACGCCACACGAGGCGGTGGAACAAGCCAGTTGTTCTCTCCTTTCTAATCCACGGTAAGTGCGTCTGCAGCAGAAGTGCCTGGGCACCAGTATCTAGAATTGAATTTGTTACATTTAGTATTGTAACTGCATGCAAAACGATCACAAGTATGTGGTCCCCATAGCATTTCTAAGTTTTCGAAAACAAGATGTTCGATCGACCAAACATTGCTATCAGTACTTCTACTCAAACAATCCGCTTGAAAATTGTTTTCTCTTGGAACCCAATTTGGCATTAATATATTCCATTGCCTTTACATACGTTATCTACACTGAGGCTTTTTACTATAAGAGTCTTTAAAATGAAAGCTACGTTCCTATTGTCCGTATTTAATTTAACTACACTCCTTCTTATTTGCTCAACTGAGTCCTTTTTCAAACTCGGACCCACATTAAACAACCTCACTGTTGTCATGATCCTCTACATAACCCCAAAATCCAGCTCCACTGGCGTCACAAAGACGACGGCGTGCTCAATATCGCAACGCCCATCAACGTCATCCTCTAATTTCCTAAAGTTTAACGCCTTTATGTTAGATTGCCAAAATAGCATCTCGTCAAGAGCTTTACTTGTCACCATGACAGGTGTGTCCCAACTCGCTCTAGTTACTACGAAATTATACAGTGACCTTGACCTAAGACGCACAGCGGCTCTATAGCACTTTGCATCGATATTAACTGACCAATCAGCCGTGCAATTTTACGTACATGAATCATTGTTTCACCTTGCGATATTCTATATGTGAATTCATGCAGCAAACTTTAAGTATTTTCTATACGCTCGTCGCTTACGCACAACCGTCTGAAGAATCCGCTAATTATTCCCTCCTTCGAAGAAGTGGGGGTATATTGCCTTGCACCTGTCCGTCGGTCGGTCGGTCGGTCTGATGGTCGGTCGGTCTGTCCGTAGACCATTTCGTTTTTGCACGATATCTAGAAAACGCTTTGACCTACGCTCATTTAAGTTGGTATGCTGGTTACTTATGATGAAAGGAGGACGCCTATTGAGTTTAAAGTCAACAGGTCAAAGGCCAAGTTCACAGGGACTTGTAACATGAAATTCGTTTCCGCACGATATCTAGAGAATGATTTGACCTACGATCATTTAAGTTGGTATGCTGGTTACTTGGGAGGAAAGGAAGAAGCCTATCAATTTTGAGGTCAACAGGTCAAAGGTCAAGGTGACAGAGGCTTGTAACATGTAACTGTTTCCTCTGTAAACAATTCCGTTTCCGCATGATATGTAGAATACGCTTTGACCTACGATCATCCAAGTTGGTATGCTGGTTACTCGGGAGGAAAGGAAAACGCCTATAAATGTTGAGGTCAACAGGTCATAGGTCAAGGCCACAGGGTCGTGTAACTTGAAAACATTTTCCTGGCTTGCCATGGCTGCACGACCACGCGTACCGAGTTGAACGTGTATCTAGAAATTAAAACCGGTCTGTAGTGCTTGAAACGCCTGGTAGAATGAGCGCTTCACAACATAATCTAATGCGTGAGATCCTCGTGCAAGACTGACCAATCGTTACTGCAAAACCGTCACGTTTCGCATAAGACAAATATCTCACGCTATACTTTCGTAACGCGTGAAATAAATAATATTTGAGCCTAATAACTTAGTTTGTACATTAAGTCAGTTTAGTGAATTAACCCAACCAAACAAAATAAATAGACTTCTGTTATTATCTAAACAGTTGTAATCGATGACCATTTCTTGGGTGCTGGAAGGTACTAGAAGTAATAAATTCGGTATGAGTGAAATGTACTGGTAGGTACATGGTGTAACTTTACGCGAATGCGCGTCATTGGTAAACGTTGTGTAGCATAAGGAAGTTGTCATAGAAGTGCGCGAATGTGTAGACTAATTTAAAAAAAAAAATGCCAATTGACATTTTTAGAAATAACATCAATCGACTATGTAAAGAATATTGTGGGATTCATAAACTCAAAACACTGTAGCCCAACGGGATGAATTCGAAAGTTATTTTCAATGTTAACGACTAGCTTTGTAGTTGTGTAATGCTTTCGTTGTTTCCTATTTATGTTTTTTTTATATCCTATTACTTTAGGAAATATTTGTATTTTCACATAATCCGAAAGCATAACATTCAAATTTATAATATCAGTTATCATAATTTGCACATCTACAATTGTTATATGTATTCCCTCCATTTTACATTACGTCATTTTTCATTTGACGCAATGTGCGCTATATTGTGTTTATTTTTATTATCTTGAAAAATGCGTAGGCCGAAACGTCATTAAAAGTTCTTAAATAACAAATAATATGTGTTTTTGTTGATTAAAAGCTTATTTCTGTAGACTGAGTTTTAATCTTACAGGACGCAGACATTAAAAGTAATTGTCGATTTATGTAGTTTTGCTTAAAGATTCCATCAATATATTGTTGCTTATGACTCGAACAATATATTTAAGATAAATAGAAAAGTATCTTGTATTTTATATTTGTCCGTACTTCTGTGAAATACCGTCGATATGCTTCTTTAACTTTTACAAAAATAAATAACAACACAGTTTTTTTCTGTAAAATTGTAAGGATCATTATAAAGTAAGCTATATCGTTTGAAACACTCATGACCGTCAATATTTCTTGCAACTTTAAAACATAAGAAACGGTACCATTAGTAAGGAAGCTATTATTGGCATCCTAATGTATTTTATTTCAGGCAAGTGACCGATTCCCCATTATAAACCGCACATGATACGGAAAACACAAGACAAACACAAAACACAAATCGTCACCCTGCAAAGCACTGGTGGTTTGAACCAGTTTAAAGATAACAGTTTACTTGTTATAATTGAACTATTTTGTATATTTATATGTTTAAAATACAATTTAATCATTTAAATTGCAAAAATTTAACCATCATAAATTATTTATTATATTTTTATGTCAAATAGTTATTTTCAGGCAAGAAAAAAATGGATATAGCATTGCTTTAAAAAGTCTAATGTTGCGTTTAGAAAGCACATTTGTAAGAAAATAAGATGTACATGTGTGTGTATATAATAACTTTTCTAAGAAATCTGTTTATAACTATAACGTATGACACTGTTTTCGTGGGAAAGATTAAGGTAAATATGTTAGGAATTTAATGCAACTTGACGCTTACCAACGTCATTGATAGATGATACATACATATATTAAGATAACATTTACATGATAAAATGGAATAGATAATATTATATTAATGAAGTATATTGTACGTGCATGTAGCTGTGAACTAAATAGTTATACAATGTAAGCTGCTGGAACAAACAATCAGAAATGCACTCGGTCATGTACAGAATCCTTACAGTAACACATCGCAAATGTTGTTCTATTGTTGTTGTTTTTTTGGTGCTGCTGTTGCTGCTATTGTTGTTCCTTTTTTACAAGGTAACACATTTTGCTTTTATTAAATAGTCGAGAATAAATTACTCTTTTGAACGGACGTTATTGGGTTTTAGAGACCAAAGATGGGGTATACGCGTTTTTGCTACTGCTGTTGATGTTGTTGTTGTTTTACAAGGTTTTATATTTAACTTGATGTTTTTTTCTTTGATTAAATAATCGCGTATTATTATCTGCTTAAATGGATGTCATTGTGTTTAGACGTAACCAAAGTTTAGATATGAACAAAGTAAAACTCAAGCTGCATGCAGGAGAGAATTAACAGTTCTTCGAGGTACAACGTATAGCGGAGAATTATTGTCCTAACTACACAGATAAGAAAACCTGTTTGACAGGTTTTTTTGTGTTGAATGGTCAAGCCAATCAAAATTATTGTTATTGATTGATCCGACCAATGAAAAGCATTGGTATATGGTAGATGAAAGGAAGGAGTGAAAATTCGTCAGTTCTAGTGCGTCCTTCTTTATACCAGATTTATATTTAAATTTCGGACACCATGGATCAGGAAAACGTCGACGGTCTCATTGAACAGCGATTGAAAATTGCCATTGGGAATTCAAGAAAGAAATGCTGGACGATATGGAAAACATCTTTGATAAGATAAAAGGGCAATCCAGTGTAAATCAGCTTTCAAAAATATCAATTTTAATAACTGATCAGGACAAATTCAAGCGAAAAAGTAACAAAGAACAGTATAAATATAATACTAATGTATCGGTAAAGATAGATGAAGCCAACAACGTGTTAGAAAATAACAAAGTAGCTGAATGCCGCCAAAGGTTAGCCGAAGGTATACAATAATGAAATACTTCATACAAAATAAAAAGTTATTTTCGTATGAATATTGTTATAATAACTTATTGTTAATTGGAGAAGGGCGTTGCCCTATGGACAAATGTTAAATAAATGTTGCTATCCTTTTTAGTACATACACTTGTAAAGAAGTAAAACAATCCGTAATCGTATATCGTATACAGAAGTACATATAACTATATCAAACAGTTCTAATGAATTTAGTTAATGACATAAAACTATACAGGTAATGTTTATTCGTCATATTATAGACGTAAGTATACTGGGCGAGTGGTCTAAATCCGGAGACTTTGGTAGTTTGTTCACGTTTGTGAGAGCTTTCGGCATCACCATCTCGCGAAATTGTGTGATACAAATTTTGGGTTCTTGACGGACGTATATGTTAATTTTAATTCAATAGGACATGTCTTTATTAAACAAAAACGCTGTTCAAATAGGTCATAATCAGCTGTTAAAATCGACTTGAAAAGTAGGCCTACCTAAAAATTCGGACGCTTTTAAAGTTCAATTAAATATGAAATCGACTGATCCAAAGGTCATTGCCATGCAACTAAATTTACGAAAACAAGTTTAAATAACTTACCTTTGATAAATATAGTAATATTCTATGGTTGAGTAGTTTAATTCTTCGTTTATTTACACCAGACTTGTTTGACAGATATCCGCAATCAACTATGACGTCATATATTTCGTCACTGATTTCTAGTGATGTCAGTGGCTCGGAGGCCCGTATGCGAAATTGATTGCTAATATAGATATCTGTGTGCGAAATATTAGAGACATGAAAAAACAACAACACATAATGTCATTAAATGTACTAGTATGGCAATCATAATCAAGCAATTATAAGTTATTATAATTCAATTAAGTAACTTTTTTTTTTTTTCACGAAAAACAAATAGCATAAATACACTGAGTGCACGCACGTGAGCGTGTTAACGATAATTGCTTTTTAATGAAGATTAATATTCTACTCCAAAATCTACTTAGCTACCTAATCATTTTTCTCAAAATTAATAACAACACACTTAACATATGAAACATAAGCACACATTGCACACTGCCTATATTTCAACATTCACTCCTCATACACCCACGGTTTACAACGCACTAAACCACTCACTCCATTCTTCCAGACTGGTTCTTACATACCACAACTCACTCACACTCAAGCACTCGTCGTGATACCATCTATCGCACGCTTCACACCCGTACCACACAATTCCATTCTCTTCATCATCCACTCTGCCATTCTCTCCGCACACATCACACACATATGTTGCAGCAACAATCGCGGCAATGTTGGCCTGTGTCGCCTGTTTCTCCATTCTCTTCTCTTTCCGGAGTCTTTTCCTGGCCTCTTTTTCTCCTGTGTCCCTCTTCCTTTTCTCCAATCTTGCCAGCTTTTCTGCCTCGCGACGTTCCCGCTTTTCTTCTATCTCTTTTGCCTTCGCAACCCTTTTTGCCTCGGCGTTTTGTTTGCGTCTCTGCTTTTCAACTTTCAGAGCTTCCTCTTGCCTTTTGTGTTCCTAAACAAAATACTGCTGAACTTCGTTATCTTGAAGTTACGGGCAACCTCCACGCAGAGATTTTACTGGTATTATATCGAGCATAACCCAAATACATATCAAATTAAATGTAAAACACTAAGCAATGTTACTGCTGCGACGAGTTTGAGTTGCGGGATATCGGAGATGGCTGCGACTTATTGGAAGTTCGATTTATCCAAATAAAATAGCAAAAGTGTATACTTACATTTTTATGTAAACGAAATATCGATATACCTAATCGTAAGACATGTTTTATCACTAAAACGTATGAAAAGAATGGTAAGATGCTTGCAATGTTTAACAAATATGGACGTCGGTCGCATTCACTTCGACTTACCGGCTCTTCGAATTAAGAGAACTTAAGCGAAATAAGTGCAGCAGTTCGATGAAAGGTTTAACATTTCTTTAAATATAATGGGTAAACATTAGCTGCAAATGTTTGTGTATATGTGCCACATTTTTTAATTTCATGGAGAACTTACCATCAACTCGTTAAGCATTTCTTGAGTGCTAAAAACACGGCCCTGCTCGACTCCCTTTTTTGACTTTTTCTTCCTTTTAATGGCTTCACGGGTGGTGGCAGAATAACTTTGGCAAGTTCCTAAGGCACAATTCCCTTCGTAACAAGTGGGTTTGTGGTAAAATTCCCTCATGTTGGACATGTTTCAACCGCCGTTGACGTGACTAAAACATTAATTGTTACATATTGCATTACAATTATTATAGTATTATAGACTTGAATCATATTATTGATAACCGTATTGTAGCATGGGGAAGTTTTCATTCAAGTGCGCGTTTGTATAAGCCAGAGTTCGAATTCTGCTGGAACCGTGTATCGAAAAACAAATTTGGCATTGTTTATAGTTTTTCTGAACGATTCTATGAATATATCGAGGGTTGAGCGCGAAACTATTGTATCTGATATAGAAATGTTAAGCGGATACAACAGTTTCACGCTCAACCCTCGATACTATTGCTACTAGAAAAATACATTCTTGAAAAAATGAGAATATGCCTTGTTTTAATGCGTGTTTATAATTACGGGAATACCGTCAATATTTCCCTCTAACTGATAAGTAGTATCCTAAGTGCAAAATTTGAAACAAATATGTTATGTATTAAAATAAAAAGGGCAACGTTTGTCTCACCATTGTCGGAATTCGTTTACTGGACCAATGACGGCTCTACTAACTGGGTTTTATCAATGGCCGCTCTGTTAACAGGACACAACCATGTTACTGCAAACGCCTTTTGGACGGATGTCGGGGTGGCCTGATCAATTGCAGTGTCGCAGAAATGCCGGGAACCGTGATTTTCCGATTGTTAACGATGAGTTTGCACTAATTGACTGCAGAGAGTTGCAAACCGCGATTTCAAGGGGCCGAATATCTGCAACCACGTAGACAGGGTTAGGTTACGTACCGGGGTATATATAACGAAGTTTGATGTTGTATACTGTATTGATAAAAAAATTTGGACATACATGTACCTTAACATCGAGCGGCTGGAGAATGTGGATTGTGTGGCCCGGAAAACCCACTAAGACCACCTCGTTTTCGATGGCCGCCTTGATAGTGTTGATCGACTGTGGCTGTCGTGATTATCCATAACGAGCAGAACCGGTCTGTATTTTCCACAATTAAGGATAAAACACATCATAAACCACTGATACAAAATAGCAGAGTTTATGAAACCCGTGTCGCTGGAAGCAAACAGCCATGACTCCGGCACACCCTTGATCGGCTTGTGTGGCATATCTCCCTAGATGTATGTTATTTATTTGAGTGCATTTAATTATCATGTTTGAAGATAATTCGTCAGAATCAAAATATATGTATACAAATATCATCATCGAAGCATAATACGATTAGTCTATTTTGACAGTATGCTTAATTTTAATCATTCTGAACTTAACTTCATAAATGTATTTACTATATACAACAAACAGTACCAACATGATATATGATTATCAGGTAAAATAGCACGGTAGTATATTATACACATTATGTAATTACTAAATTTACCTGAAAAAATGACAATTTCGGCAAAACCGACCACTTGCACAGACGCACAGTTGCGCCGTTATATGGCCACCTGTGCTGATTTTACGACGACATATTTGACCGTCCACAGGGGCTATACATTTTTTTGAAATCCTTCTCCCTCCCTGTCCAACCGGATTCGTCCCAGTTAAAGATCTACGAAGATATTTATATATTAAAAAAAATATCATGTTCTATATCAGCTTCGGGTTTTCCTGTTGTTAAGCATTGTATTGATTTCATATCAAAATTCTGAAATTTAAAGTTGTTATCTATATTTTACTTTCATTGCTTAATATAGTTTGGTATGGAAAACCTCTATAATGTATCAATTACATTGCAATGAGATATCATTTGCTGGTAGGTATAGTCCCTTTAATTAAATTAATAAAAAAAGCAAACATCATCACATCAGATCAAACAAAGGATGAAATGATAACTCAACTAAAATGCATTTTGAACATTGAACATGTAATAAATATTTGCGACAGATAACTAACTTTAATTGTGTAATATTTTGAAATTTATTGACCAAATGAGATTTCCACAATTGTCAACTGTATGCAAATGAATTCAGTTTTGTGTGACACCAGTACAATGAGATTCCAATGCTTTACCAGTTTGTATAATAGAGCGCGTTGAAAGCATAGAAGCGCTTTCCAAAACCCTTAATAGAATTTAACCCTTTAACTGAAGAGTTTAGAGGAGTTCAAAATAAAATTAGCAAAAATTGGGAATGTTTGTGGAATTGGACTGTTATTAACATTTCAAAATACATGAAACTAAACAAAAATGCATTAAGCATTCAAACTCAAGAACACGTGAAAATTCAAGAGAAATGTATATAATTGAATCAAACTAAAACGAATCAGAGTGGTGTAAAATTAATACAACCAAACAAAATCACACTAACATTTAATTGTGTACATGTGGATACGTTTAAAACAAACACAAAGTGTAAATCTATATGAAATATGAGTAAACACATGACATTAATAACACTCTATACACAATGTCTTTTAAACATCAATTTAATACCAAATAATTTAGAGAAAAGAGAGGAAATAACTAATTATAACATTATCATTAAATTTCAATGAAACTAGAAACTAATAAGAAGACACCTAGATTATTATAAGAAATATCAAAGCACTGCAAATATCACAGCAATTCAAATCAAACGGAACAACAAACCAAATGGTATAAGAAATACATTTACAACAAAAGAAACATTGGACATGTAGCATCAATGTTGCTGTACGTTTGGATTTTGGAACTGCAATGCAGTCCAATTCAACCATGTGGATTTTATTGCTAGGTTCAGGTGAGGAGACACATTCAACAAATGTTCATTTTTCCATATTAGTAACATTATTGTCTTCGCTACCAAAAGCAGAGAAGCACGGGTGGTCAGCCTTTTTTTAGCATCACTTTATTTAAAGGGACAGTTTCACAGATTTTGGCTGTAAATTTATTTTTTTAGATTACAGTTTGATACCTGGTAGATATACCCTAGTTACTTTTTTTTCTTAAAACAGCATAATAAGTACCCAATTTATTATGTTGTGTGACCAAACAGCAAAGCAGACAGTTTTGATATATTCTATAATTTCTTGTTTTGAAATGCCAGTTTTAGAGATATGAATTTCCAACCCAAACCTGTGAAACCGTTCCTTTAACTGTAACTTTGATGGGTATATTTATAAAGACAAAAACATGATTCCAGAAATAATGGATGGGGCATGATGTCCTGTCTTTCCTTCTGTAAATCGTTTAGACTGTTATCATGTCTTTTTGTCAGTCTTTTGTTATGTGTTTTTGTTATGTGCTTTGTAATTTTTTGGCTTTTGGTCACTTGCCATAAATAAAGGACCTCGGGCTGTTAATAAGAGTTCTCTCCTGCTGTCGCAACTGGAGTTTCGCTTTGTATATATTTCATTCCATTGTTCCGCACAATAGCGTTTCACATAGTAATGGGTCATTTTAAAAACATTTCCACCTAGTCTGTTATAAATAACTAACGGGCTGTTACAGATTTATAATAATGTTCAGTGCCAAACGTCTTTGTGCCCATCGTCTTATTCAATAAAAATATAATATATATATATATTATTTATTAAAGTAAACAAACAGTTTTCGTTGATGTCAGAGCTCTTATTTTACTACTACATTTTAAACGACCCCGTGATTTGTCGATTTTAATGGACATATAAACTGTATATAATTTGGAAATGAAAGCCCCTTCAAAATTGAAAAGTGCATAATTAACATAAAATGTGTACTTTTCTTGCCATAGCAACGATATGGGTATTACAAAACATAATGCTTTTGTTTAAATACAGACCCAAATTATCTTGATAATCAAATGATACAGGACTATTTTTGTCCCATCGGGATTTTTTTCTTTGTCAACTGAGAAAAAACATCACATTTACAAACACGTAAGTATGTAAGTCAAATTCTAGAGCTGCAACGACTCAGCCATGGCTCGATACGATTCGATTTTGATTTCACGTATCATTTAGTTTAATATTTCGATTACATTTTTTTTCCTATTTTTATTATAGACTGTTTTTGCGGATTCATGAGTCATGACTTGCAGTCTAGGAAAGATTTATATTATTGTATGATCATTAATGTCATTATATTGGTCAATGACTTACGTATGTACCTTAGGTATATCAATATAAATAAGAACAGTGGAAATGGCGATACATGGCAGATATACATCAAATCATAATTGTAATTAATAGTTTTGTGACAAACCATCTACACATATATTAAAGAGAATCGAATCGGAAATAGCCGGTTTAGTATCGACAATCGAATCGGCCCATTCACAATCCTTGCAGTTCTGAAATCAATGACCTATTAAAAACTACTGTGAACCTAAGACGAACATGACATGAGTAAGTATAGTCTTTTCTTGCTGAAGCGTGTCAGTAGTTCTAAATACACACAGCATTATTACAAACTGGCTATCACGTAACAATGATGTTTATAATTTATAATTATGCTGTTCAAGTCGCAACAAAAACACACGTGGCAAAGCAAATGATAATGCACAAGAATGCACAAGCGACACGTGAAGGTGCGGAACAAGTGTTTAGTAGCAAAAACGTGGGCGTATGTAGCTATTGAAAGGCGTAATGAAAATCTGATAAACGCAAAATAGTCCACGAAGGAAAACGATAGCAATGGCATTATTCCGCACAAAAAGTGGTACTAACGCTAAAACAAAGACATGATAAAAGATTTAAATGTTTTTGTAACCATTAATTTCTTTGGCGTTATTTGTTGGCGTTATTACGCTATGGAAAACATACACCTTATTTTTGCTTAAAATGTCATAAATACGCCATTTTACATCTTTTTTCACAAAAACGCTTTACTTCTGATACGAATCTAGACTTTCTTTCTGTCTAGTCTATACATGTCTTGTATAGTTAAATCAAGTACAGTCTAATATAATCTACGGTAGTCTAGTTTGCCTTGTCATTGTGTTTAGTCTATGTCAACATAGATTAGTCACGTCCAATTATGTGAATGTAAGTGCCACGTCATTGGCGAAGAAAAGTTATTTAATGCTCGGCCACACCACCTTGCGGTCGCAACAGACCGCAGATCAGCCGCACGGTGTGAGGCCGTGGGAAAGAGACGCGTGCATTTAGTAAAATGGTATGTAACGCATGCTAACTACATGCATTTGCACAATGTACAAACTTTATCCTGATGAACAACAACTATAGCGTAAATTGCACTTCCAAATTAGCCAACTGATGCTAGTCAATTAGCTTATATAATCCAGTAGACCGTAGAGATTACAGATTACTTTAATAATTTCCTGTGTGTCAACATTTACTGTTAAAAAGATAGATGTTCTTTAAAAGATCTAGCTTTTATGCAGATAAATTATGATGCCATGGCATTGACCAGCAATGCCAGAAACACGAAAAACTTGTCACTTTGACCCTTGCCTGATCCACATGTGTCAGACAAATAATATATGTGAGCGGATGACGGTGCGCCGAAGGACTTCGAAGACGCATCCCACTGAGAACAAGATTTTGGCCGGAATAAATCAGTGTTAGCAGAAACATCTTTTAGAATCGTCACTGGATAACCTAAAAAAAGTTAATTTTCTTAATGTCAAAATTATTTCTTACGACTTTTCTTAAAATCGTCATGGATAACCTAAAAACTGAAAGAAACGATTGCAGATTATGATAAGAGATTTTATGACATACCAATATATATAATGTAAGAACCAATATACAGTGTGGAAACCCCCATATGTGAGATGCTATACATTCCGTAAAGTAGGCATTTCAAACGAATTTTATTTCGTGCGACATTACTTAAATCGTCGTTTGATAAAATGAAATAATGGACAGTTTTACTGGCAAGTTAAATCTCACGACATGTATATGTTTAAATCGTCGCTTGATAACCTAAAATAAAGGGTATTATTTGTTAATGCTTATTAAAATCCCATGATATGTTAAATACTCTTTCTTAATGCCAAATTAAATTCTCAAGACATGTTAAATTCGTCGCTGGATAACCTAAAATAAGGGATACTCGTTCTTAATGCCAAAGTTTGAGAATATATTGTGTCTCTTCTATATTTAACAATTAGATTTCCCAACCAAACAACAATGACCATCTCTTTCTTCTAAACTTAATGTCTACGATAGTAAGTAAAGTGTTTGTTTATTATAGTGTCACCCCTCGCGATGAAGGGCCAGCCAGTTTTGACTTATGAGATACCTTTACTGATGAACATCTTTACCCCCGATTCCTATCCTATATGCCGGGCGCTTGGCTGGAAGGCAATCGGTATCCCTTGATTTAACTAGCTGCTGGGTAGGCAACCTGTCATATCAGAACAAGTCCTGTGTAGGACTCGAACCTTCGACCTCCAGCTCCATAGGCGAACGCCCTAACCACTAGGCCACGGAGTATTTAATGACATATTCCTAATATTAATATAATATTTGCTATCTTCTCTGATTTCGTAAAAACTTTAAACGCTATACTGGCCAATGCTATAATTTATATAGTTGTTATTCATAATGTACATATATATTGCACTCACAATCAATTAATTGTGTTTGCCTTCATACTAAACTAACAATTACTTCAATAAGTAAATAAATAACATAATCTGCAAACACGCTAATTAAAACTGCATATAACAGTTTAAGTACATGTACATACATTGTTATGTATGTTTTTTTTATAATTGCTTATTTTAAGATTAAAATATTTGATTCATAATTACAGTAATAGCTTTATTGAAAACTTACCCTCACTCATCTTATATGTGTAGGAGCGATCCCCTTTTATTTGAAAAGCAACAATTTTCTCACAACTGGTTCCCTTTGTGAAGTGAAGCAGGTCAGTTTGCATGTTTCGTCGTACGCGATGCATTGAAATGCCGTGTTATTGCTTACACTGATTCCATCTCCGTTCAGCTCTACTACAAAAAACTCTTTATCAGTATAGCGTCCTTGAAGTGTGTAAAGAACAAGGTCCAAAGATTTGTATTTCGCTTTTATGTCTTCCCAATATGATTCTTGGAAGTTGTCAATTCATTCTTTAGTTAGAACATCTGCCGCAGTATCAAACGCCGTTAGTTCTTTTTCCCAATATTGTTTTTCCATACCAAGTGATATACCAGTATACTTGTTCTTTTTATACATTGTTTCGATACTGAATCCGCTCAAGACCAGATTGCGAACGTATGCAGTGAAGTTTTGCATTTCTGTCAAGTGACAGTTTGTCTTTTCTTTTACCATTTGCAGTGAACTCTTTTCAAAGCTTAGTGAACTCTGGGTTACGTAAGGAATTATTTCGTAAAGTTCATCAAAATATCCATCAATGCGCTCTAAAAAGATGTTCAAATAGTGTGTCTTCTCGGTCGAATTTGCTGCAATAATGTTTTGAGCGTCTCGCAATCTATTCTTTGTTGACCAGTCGAATTCGTCCACTTTTTGTAACAAGATTTGTAATTGTAGCTGGAAAAACAAATCCGTAACAGTTTGACTTATGAGACACTTTTACTGATGAACATCTTTACTCCCGATTCATATCCTATATGCTGGGCGCTTGGCAGGAAGGCAATCGGTACCCCTCGATTTAACAATCTGATGCGTAGGCAATCTGTCATATCAGAAGAAGCTCTGGGTGAGAAAGAAAAACAGTATTTGCTTTAAGTAAAATTTTGTGAAATCAGTCGTGTTTTCCTCTAGTCACGTGTATTTAAAATGTTGTTCATGCTTTCTTTTATTTTTGTTATGTGTACAAAATACGCAATGTGTTTTAGAAATGGAAAATAGATTTCCAGCGAAAACAGGGTTAAGGATCGCATAATACATGTTCTTATTTCGACAAATTGGTTTCACATCAGACAACAACAAGAATAACAACACAAACATTGTTTAAAAATGGATTTTGGTATATCGGAATGTGATTACAGAAATAATCAGAAGATTAATTGATATATTGGGCGTGTCGTGGGAAATCTGGGCTTAATGCATCCGCGTCAGTGTCGCTCCGGACCCGCCGTGCAGTACGCACAATCTGATCCAGGACGAAACGTTCCGCTTTATGGTATTTTCTGTTTTAATGAAGTATCTTTGAAACATAAATCCACTGTAGGCGGAAAGCGCCGTCCCGGATCAGCCTGTGCGGACGGCACAGGCTGATTCGGGGCGATACTTTACAAACGTGTATTTAGTCCGGATTTCCTTCGACACGCCTTATATTAATTCTTATGCAAATATAATTTGTATAACAATGTCAAAACAATAATTATACAGACACATCAACACTAAATATAAAAACGTGCGCATTTGTACGCAATGATGTAACATATAATTATTAAATACGTTTAGGCATGAACAACATGATATAACATATGTACACTAATATAGGTAGTTATTTGTTCCCTTCAATAAAATTATTATTGTAACGCAAACACTGCATATTGTAGAGTCCAAAATACAATTAACATATAATACACATAAATTGAACAACAACAACAACAACATGTATTGCCTATAGGCGTTACAACGCTCCTAGCATGATATAATATATACAATACACGATGTAGACAATCAGATTTAATACATTTTTTTTACAAATCAACAATGATAAAAGCTGTATGGTTTAATAGATGGTTATTGAAGTCAATTTCATAAAAAATACTTTTTTTTGGAAATCATGTAAATTAACATTGCTATGTAGCCATTGAGATTATATTCGTGTTTTTAACCAAAGAACAACGAAAGTTGCACAAAACACGTTTAGAATCATAAGCATAGGTGATTTATTGCCACCAACAAACGCAAAACAATGGAAATATTGCCAACAGAGGGTTTGCATAGGTAGCCACGTTGCCTGTTCCACACAGCTGTCCCCCTTTTGTGATTGCCTGATCCGTTATTGTTCGTTTAAACTCGTACTTGGCAACGTTCGTACAACAGTGGAGGGGAATCAAAAACCAGGTTGGTGTACCACAAAGATCCAGAACGAAATTGTATTCTGGCCGATCTAGAAGAAAACAAATTGCTAAAAAACTAAATAAACAGATCTTAATAGAAAAAATCAAGAATATCAATCCTTACATTTTATTTCCTTATCAGCAAAATCCTTACATTTTATATCCTTATCAACAAAATCTAAAGTCACAATTAAGTGATATTAAAAATATTCAATTCAATTAAATTTAATATATTCATTGCATTAAACATACAACTTTGCTTTTTGCAACATAATAAACAAGACATAGTGAAAAGACATGAAATTACAAATAAGACAATTAATTTATTTGCAGAAAAGCAATTGACAATTTGTAGATATTTTGTTTGAATAATAAATACATTGTGAAAAATTGTATTTACATTTATTTGATTTGACAGATAAAGAATGTATGTACTTGGAAAAAGCTTTTTTATTTTTGAAGCATTTTAGTAATACCTTTGCTCAGGAAGAAAGTTATTCCGGCGTTGTATTTAATTTTAACAGCGGGTATATTCTCACAAGAAGAGCCTGTGTGTGTGTAGGCAAAAGACTTTCGTTTGTTGCAGCTCTTCGTTATGCATATCAGCTGAGCAGTGGAATATCCTGTGCTGAATTTTATTTGGTCAGTCGAAAGTTCGACAAAAAAAAGAGGTATTCAGGTACCTTTTTTCGAGGAATCTTTGTAACTCTAAAATGTCCTTGGAAAGACGAATGTCTTCGTCGAAATATTCTTTAAATTTATTTCAGCAATATGTATATGTTTCTTGAAGATCGTTTTCGAATAGCTATAAAAATGTTCGTCTCAATAATGTTTTCACTCTCTAGAGGAACATTGTACATTCTGATTTTATAGGTAGCCTCTACTGTTATACCACTATAAAGCAAGCTCCTACACAATTCAGCGAAAGATGTTAACAGAGTTAATCACATCTATGCATCCTTGAGCATCGCAAATACTGTTTTCGATGAAACACTTGTTGGAGTTGTGAGCAAGGGAATAACGTTTCTAGGCGTTTATGTACTTATGTACAAAATCTCGTACTTGTCAGATGATGCATGAATTCATACTGAGATGCTGTATACACCGATACTTAATACAAATCACACAGTTTCATATAAATGGGGCGTATCGACGGTAGGTCGGCAATGACATTTCCAATTTGCAAATTAGGGATTGACAGGGTACGTGCCGAATATTTGTCGTGTAGGTGTTGATCAGGTACTAGAAATAGACATGCCTTTCCAAAATGCTTAGTTCTTCTCAGAATTGAACATTATATAAATATTTAACAGAAAATTAAATAAACGAGTCCAATTCTATGTAAAGTAACTGAACACGTATATCTGTCAAAAACGGAAGAAAAGTAAACGACATAAACATCTTTCATGGAAATCGAATAATACACTTAATTAAATACAAACACAGTGAAACTCCAGTTGCGACCGCAGGAGTGAACTCATATATTAGCAGCCCGAAGTCCTTTATTTATGGCAAGTGACCAATTGCCAAAAACAACGCAGTACATCATAAAAACACATAAAACACAAAACACACATGAATAAAACTGGGGTCACCGCCTTTGAACGGTCAATGCAAAGCGTTGGGGGGTTTAACCCGTTTTACGGGCGCCCGAACCTCAAACTTATTCTAGAATTATTCACATAACAAGTGTAACAAAATTAACCTCATAGCATCGCAATTCAAATTAAATAATAATAAAAGAGAATACTAATCAATATAGTTACCATTTAATTACTCAATGGCTGGATGCAAACCAGATTAGCAGAATTGCAACGATGCAACGATGAAAAGAAACAAAAAACAAGTATCAACTACATTATATATATTATCGTCTTTTTATAAAAAAGGATTTAAAGACATAGCATCATAAAGTTATATTTTCAGACCATCGTCATGCAATTTAAGCAAGAAGCCGTAATGTTGGGTGTAAAAAGCCAGATTAAACAGCTTCGTTGCATATGTTTATATTAATTTCAATAAAACGTAATATACTATTGTACATTTTCAAAAGAATCTTCCTGCCAAAAAAAAATAATTTAACTTAATGAACACGAGCAAGATTTAAAACCAGTGTTTAAAATGGAAGTGCACACCAGGCAGTAACATATAAAAAGGGCATTTTAAATAAAATAAAAAACGCAACTACATTTAATTCGACTGTACGGTGCACTCATAGAATTATCGTTCTCAGTAGAAGTATGATTAAAAGGACTATGTCTACACAATGGTCACAAAACTGCAGTGTACAATCTGAAAATTAAATATTAATATTGGCGTATACTAAAGGTTAAAGTGGTGCAAAACATATAATGGAAAATGAGTTTATGCAGTTGGTTCCAGTGCTGTCAATTGTCAATTGTTCTTACGACTTCGTCGTTGTGAGTTCGATACCCACAATAATTATTGTTATTTTTATCAAAATTCTAATAATGTAGTAAATGAGTCATATTTTATTTACTGCATACGACTTTGAACTACTTATTCCTATATCATAAAACAATAAAATTGCTGAAGGAGATCAGTTTTGATAGGCATAGACCCTTTAAAGGGACTATGTCATCGACGAGGGCCTCTAGGGAGAATTTTTTTTTTTTAAAACACTGAAATTCAGATATTATGACTGCCATAATTATAATAATGGTTAAACAGGGTATATATAATGAAAAACAGAGGGCACGCATTCCGAGATGAAAATCTATTTATAATATGGGTCTTGTTTGTTTGGCCATTTTCATGTTTATATTTTGACGTCATAATTGTGAGTATTTTCTATCACCAAAGTTTACACTCTTACCAAGCATGATAGCGCAGTTGGTTACGGCGCTGTCTACTGTCATTTCTTCGTATGATTCCTAAGTCGGGAGTTCGATCACTGCTTGGGGATTTAATTTTTCACAATTTTTTGCTAATTTGTTTTTAACAGATATCTTATTGTGTATTGTATTATGTTTTAATTAGCTCATGCTCATGTCTTTATAAAGCGCATTTCTATCATATAATATAATTTATAGTGTAATAGGAATCCAAGTTTTTGTCGACATATGCCCTTTAAAGTCCACTTAAATGTATGGAATTCTTACGCTTCAGTATACTTGGGTAAAGGACATTTGATATGAAAGATCTGAGTTACCACAATACTAACTGAAGGTTTTGTTTGCCATTGGATTAGACTTTTAAGGATTTTTGACAAAGGTTTAACTGGAGTCATAATCGTGCAACATATTAAAGCCAATCAGACTCAGGGGAGATTTTTAATGTCATTTTGCTATTTAAGTCCATACAAACCATTTGACCCCATGGCGTGGATACTTTTTACCACAGGGGCATAATTTGAATAATCTTTGCAGTGGACCATTATTGGATGCTTCATATCAAAACCTCTGGGCATTGTGGTTTCAGAGAAGATTTTTTAAAGTCATTTTGCTATTAATATCTATATAATTCTTGTGATACCGGGGCGTGGCTACTATTTACCCCAAAGCATAATTTGAACAATCTTTGTAAGGACCACTATACGATGTTACATACCAAATGCGAAACCTCTGGGCGTTGCGATTTTATAGTAGATTTTTATTGACTACACAGCTGTGTTTTATACCACTTTAAAAGCTGCGTTTGATACCTTCCCTTCGAAAGGTCTATTAAAGCCAGTTTCGGTTGTTTTTATATTGACTAATAGCTCGCCGTAATCCCTGACGCCACCAACTGCCACGTGACCATAGTCAGGTCACATGGTGCAATTTAAAATGGTGGACATGCAGAAAAAACAAGATGGACACCGTAAAACCCTTGCGTTGTTTTGTTTATTGTTTAATTGTCCCTTTTATTTTATTTTTTTTAATTTTACTGCGAACTCTCAATATATGTGTGTCTAAACCAATAATGCAATAATTCGTAGGGAGTTTTATCTAATAATAATTAAAAATCAGATATGCAAAGTTTTTTTGATGGTGGGTATGGTTATTCTAATCGCCCAGTGGAAATAATTTCATGTGTGTGTCATTGTTGGATGTATTGCAATTATTTCTTGAAAATAATGGACATCTTACCGATCAAAATACAAAATAAAACGCATTGAAATCTGTAACATAATAAAGTTTTGGTAATATTTTGTTGTATAGTTATCTATATGCGATATCTGGTGATGCCTCTAAAGTAATCAGCATGTACATTAGTGTATATTCCGTGCGTACTACGCCTTCTCAAACATAGACATTATCAAATGCCTTTCGTAAATAAGAAACAGTTTTCAGTCGAATAAACGTCATTAACGTTCATTGAAGCTAATACCAATTTCAGATGCATTGAATTGTATTATATGGACTGCAGCTATTGTCTGTAGAAAATTAAAAAAGTTCGTTACACATAAAACAATACTAATATACATTAAATACGTGTTTTATTTTGTCAAGGGTTGCAGAGAAAATAAACACATCAAAATGATTGTAATTCTTGATTCAAGTGTTTAATAATTCATGATGCTCATTATTAACATTTACGTAAATGAGTACATGTCAACTATATTTAAAAAATAATGTTCGACTTTAAGGTTTGATGCGTAGGAATTAAACCAACAGGGAGTTAGCCGCCGAGTTGTTTAATAGAACGAAAAATCGTTGTTTATTTACAGATAAACAACACTAAAGCGAAAACTATTTCGATTCTAACATGCCCTGAGAACATATTCTGCAATTACTATTAGACCTATATTTTTCTGTTTCGGAACTTATTTTCGAGTTTTTTATTGGGTAGTTTTACAACGATAATTTTGTTCTTTGTCTATAGAAAAATCTGTATGTGTCATGTTAGAAAAAATTATAACAATACTCGGTAATGCAAATTTATCCGTAATAAGCGGTGTGATTAAACATCTTGTTTGAAGTTGAAACATTGTACAACATATACGATGTTGGACACTCAACTTTAATAAGCGCATGCATAAACATGTAAATGAAAGACAGTGGCAAAATTTCAATAGTTTATTGAAGATTTTCAATATTTACTAAATTGGTTGAACTTGACAACGCATATCATTTCATTCGAAAGAAAAATATTTTACAAAATCACATAATGAAGTGAATATTCATGACAAAGCAAGAAACAAATACACATGAAATATAGATGTTAACTAAGCCTTCAAAACAGTTAGGGCGATATGTATGTAAGAACAGCATTTAACAATCATGTAGGCAAGACAATAATATACAATAATATACATTGAAATAGATAGCATTGACAGAACATATTTGCAAAACAGAACTATATAATTGTATAATACACTATTTTATATAATTAACATAACATTTAAATTACTTCCAGATTATACTATATTTACAACTTATATATATTGGATTAATATTGTATTAATTAGTTAACAAATTCTTCAGTCATACTTTCTTCCATAAAATTAACTTGGTAAGCATTTTAAAGCACACTTCAGAGGTTTCTATGTTCGTTGAAAAGCATGGGGAAGCTGAATGTTATTTCCTGGTACTTAGAAAAAATTTGATTGAACATATTTGCAAAACAGAACTATATAATTAATTGTATAATACAATATTTTATATAATTAACACAAAAATTAATTATTTCCAAACTATACTACATTTGCTACTTATTTATATTGGATTAATTCATATTCTTCATGCATACCTTCTTTCACAAAATCAACTTGGTAAGCATTTAGGTACTTCAGAGGTTTCTATGTTCGGTGAAAAACTGAAAGCTGAAAGTTACTTCCTGGTACATAAAACAATTAACATTAAGAAGAGGAAACAAAACTGGAGGTAGTGGTGCCGTGGGTGTCAATAGAGGAACTACAGAGGACGTATATCATCACAACGACTGTGGTCGCCTACCATTCCAACGTGGATTTCTCGGCTGTGGTCGTTTTATCGATGATATATGGAGTAATATTGTTTAGTGAATCCACATAATCCATTTGATGCATTCGTGAGCCTCGAAACACCTGAACTGCTCCGCTGGAGCATTGTTGCCAAACAAGACGACTTCATCTGACAAGTCGACGCCGAAGAACGGAGTTTTGACATATCGCTGTTCAAGGTAGGCGTGAAGATTGATCAGGCTTATGTTAAGTAGAATATCTTCGTGGTAATAGAAGGTAAAGTACGTTCGACAGTACTGGGACATGTCCTCGATCGCACTTTCAAAGGATGGAAGTCTCTCCCTCCACTTCACTTGTTCTTGATCTAGTGTTACATTTTATCTAAATCTTTTGTATATACCTTCAATAATTATTCCGCCTTATATCATCTCTCGACAAAAGTCCGCAAACTGCTCGATTTCTGTCATGTCACAACGCCTGTGGTCGCGTACCATTTCCAACGTGGATTTCTCGGCTGTGGTCGTTTTATCGATGATATATGGAGTAATATTGTTTAGTGAATCCACATAAGACGACTCTGTCGTTCCATCCATAAAGATGTCCAAGCCGTTTTTCTGTTCCTATTTGGGTTTCGAAACCACAAAGTCCTTCAATTCACGAATTCAATTCACAGTTGAGCGATGACATTTCTCAACAATAGACATCGGGGCTTTAAGTATTTGCATAGCAAAAATTTATGTAATATAATCTTGAACAGTGACAATGTTGTCACGAACCGCGTCTATTTTGTCCGATACATCTTGAACGCGCTGTGTGTCATTACTTTGTGTCCAAATGGAAAACACTTCAAAGCTAAAGACAAACAGATCCTGAACCGCGGCGTCTTTTGTTGATACAATCGGTCCCAGTGTCCCTCTTGAACATACGATAACCACGCAGAAAAGAACGTTTGCTGGAAGTCTGGCATCCATATTGTTAATGTAAGATTTTCGATAACAATGATAAACTGATTTATGCTCGTAGACCGCTACAATTTGTAAACAATATGAAGAGATATGAGTTTATATAAAACGAATCGCAGTAATTTCATTAGTTCGTGGAAAAAGCACCTGGTACAAAGAAAAGTCTTTGTAATTTAATCAACCGAAAGGTATTTTTCTTTAAAGCTAGCACGTCAATAGACCTCTGTTAAAGTTTCTCTTAAAAGTAATGAATCCTACAAATCATAAGCAAAAAAGCGTACATTCATAAATATTTTGAATAATTTGTTTGCATAAATGTGCCAAAAATATTAAAGGTCTTTGAATAGAAATCATAAAACAAACAATTGAGGAAATTGTGAAGTCTTGATAATGTTACCATTTTCATATATTATAAAATATTAATCATAACATCAGTTCATAAGAAAACTGTAATGCTTTTTATGCACGTTTTGTAAAAAACACTTTCGTTTGTCAAGAACACATTAACATAGTGTGTGAATGGAAAAAGATAAGATACACTTTTGATATTTAAAAGAATAACAATCGAAAACACACTGCTTCAGTACATATTAACAAATAATAACAATTCTACTCTGTGTAGCTTTAACGCGTTATTGTACCGTTTATGCAAACGCGCAAATAAAAGAAGATTCTGCACGACTCGATACAAGTTGATCTGTGCATGCTAATAACCTTTGAGAATATTACATACGTCTTAAGGAAATAATATATTAAAGGGGCTTATTCATATATTTTTATATGTTTGAAGTATGTCATTAAATGTCTTAACTTGAAAGATTTAAGCATCGGAACTAAAGAGCTCAGGTTTAATAACAAGAAAAGGATTTAAAGAGATGAAAAAAGTTGCTCCCATCGGGGTTCGAAGGTTCGAACCTCAGACCTCCAGATCAAAAGGATAACGACTTAACCACTCGGCCATTCCGATTTATATATTAACGTCTGATATTTTTACTTTATGTAAGTGGTCCATATGTTGTCAACAAGTTTAACCAAAACAACAGAAACACTACAAATTATGCCATCGTTTAGCGTTACAAACGCTTTAGAATTTTATCAATTTCAACTGATGATTACTAATTAACGAAACGGTATTTATAGCATAGTTCTATGTCAGTAGTGTTATTTCACTCCTTTATATATACTATTCTTTTATTTTTGGAATCTGAGTAAATAAGTTGGAAAATTGTCAATTGGTCAATCTGTGAACATGTCCCTTTAAGGATAGGTGGTTTAAATATGAGCCCTGGGTCCGTATTCTTAGACTAACGACGAAGCAGTAAAGACTCTTCTTAAAATTGTTGTATTCTAAGAACGCTGTCAATTCGAATTTTACTCACTAACTCTAACTATAGCATCCTTACTTAGAACAAGATGCTAATGACATAACCGAAAGTGTTACCCAACATATTTGCGAAAGCACATGCATTTTTTCTAGAGTCTAAGTCTAGTATTTTTTTTTTCGTCTAAGAATGGACCGGTTAAAGGGACTTGTTCACAGATTTTAATATTTTTTGAAGTTTGGCATTAAATGTCTTAACATAACAGATTTAAGCATCGAAACTAAAGTATAGCTCAAGTTTGGTAGTTCGCGAAAAGGATCAAAAGAAAAAAAATCTCCCATAGGGGTTCGAACCTCAGACCTCCGGATCAAAAGGCTAATGCCTTAACAACTCGGCCACTCCGATTTCTCGTTTTGAATCTGCATGTTATAACTTTATATTAGTGATCCACGTGTTGTCAATAATTTTAACGGAAAACAACAGAAACATTCCAAACTAGTGAATCGTTTAACGTTACAAACGCCTTATTTTGCAACTGATGCTTACTCATTAACGAAACGGTATTTATAGTATAGTTCTATGTCAGTAGTGTTATTTCGCTCCTTTATACTATTCTTTTATTTTTTTGAATCTGTGTCAAAAAGTTGGAAAATTGTCAATCCGTCAATTTGTGAACATGTCCCTTTAACGATGGATGGGTTTGAATATGAGCCCTTGGTTCGTATTCTTAGACTTAAGACGACATAATATAGACTATTCTTAAAACTGTTTTATTCTAAGAACGCTGTTAATCTGAATTTTACTCACTAACTCTTACTATAGTATTCTTTACTTAGAACAAGATGCTAATGACATAACCGAAAGTGCTACCCAACATATTTGCGAAAGCACATGTATTTTTTCTAGAGTCTATTATTTATTCTTTAGTCTTAGAATGGGTTGGTTTATACGAATGATTCCGGGATTAATAAAACGAGCGGTATTGTTGTGCTGTAGTGTAAAACTAGTATAGTGCGGTATTGTTGTGCTGTAGTTTAAAACTAGTATAGTGCGGTATTGTTGTGCTGTAGTGTAAAACTAGTATAGTGCGGTATTGTTGTGTTGTAGTGTAAAACTAGTATAGTGCGGTATTGTTGTGCTGTAGTGTAAAACTAGTATAGTGCGGTATTGTTGTGCTGTAGTGTAAAACTAGTATAGTGCGGTATTGTTGTGCTGTAGTGTAAAACTAGTATAGTGCGGTATTGTTGTGCTGTAGTGTAAAACTAGTATAGTGCGGTATTGTTGTGTTGTAGTGTAAAACTAGTATAGTGCGGTATTGTTGTGCTGTAGTGTAAAACTAGTATAGTGTCACTTCGCATTTACTAATTTATTAAATTTGACACTTATGGTAGGTATATTATACTCGTTACTTGGAACTTTAAATCGGTCTACTTGGTATTCTAAAATCTATATTCGTATGTCCGTTTTTCCTTGAAGAAGATGAATACTTTTCTCAGAATTGATTAGCATGCATGAATAAAATGAAATAGAATCTACCCGATTCTAATTTTATTTGTGCGTTTGCCGAAACCATTTACATGATCAAGGTGAATAAGGTGAACAGCATACGAATAATATCTTTGGATAATTTATATGATTCATTACTTGTTTGAGGCCCAGCCTCAAACTTTTAAAACGTTTTGAATACTTATTATATATTCATTTCGTAATGTATAATACTTTTTAAATAAACTACTGTCTTACACTGAAATCAACAAATAGTTGTTATAGACGGTCCATCATTGTCTAGTATGTAACATAGGTTAACTATTGTAGATTTTAAAATGTGCCACATACAACTTTAATATAGTCACAAAAGCTTAATTTATCAATAACACATTTTACAGTGAGAACACTGCTTTAAACTTTAGCCAAAAACCAGTTTTGCACTAATCCTTTTTTATAATGAATAATGTATTTACATTATTTAAATATTACTTTATAATTGTTATATGTTTATTTCAGGTCTCTTTTGTATCTAGTAAAATAAATAAAAACCCATGCTACAAATGGCGCCCAACGTGGGACCTGAAATGATGCAGCTTTAAAAGGCCAGAGTTACCTATCCAATATCCATTATTGTTGGATACTGTGAATCTAATAATTCTCCAGTGTCGCCTTGAAAAAAAGAAAAGAGACACCGTGATTTCAGTTTAAATAAATATCTGGGCCCAGCAGATAACCATTATAAAAGCAAACAGCTAATTATTACTCAAACATCAATTTTATTTTGATGTTTTGTTTTTGAGTGCAAACTGACTTCAGAGGGAATCACAAACACTGGTGGATTCAGCAAGGCGGTTTAAGCTACATGGGAGGATCACACTAAACGTTACTTATTTTAACCCTATTTTAACCTCAAGACTGTTCCTGTTGGGTGTGCGCGTGTGACTTATCCTAATTTGTGCTTGTGCTGAACTTATTAACTTTTATTCTGTGTGAAAACCTTAATTATAATAATTGTTGTTTAATTAATGAGGAATTTAAAAAAAAATAAAAAAATAGAAGTGATAATTCAAATTCAATATTGAATGTGCATTTTGTTACTATTGTTTCCCTACCAGAGCAATATTTTTGCAAATAAGATAAATATGGTTTACATTTGTTAGAGTGTGTATTTTGTAAGAGTGGGAATAGATGTGTTGTGATTATTTTAATTCTTTACATGAATTTTAACAGTTTGTTTATTGTTTAAAAGATTTTGCAACATATGAGTGAGCGAAGACTGGAAAAGTTTTTGCCTAAACAGTTAGTTTTAAATTCCGGTAATTTGACAAAACACTTTGTCTTGATTTCTGATAGTAAAGGCAATTACCTCAGAAAACATAAACATCTTTTCAGTGAGTTTGATATAGAATTTAGATGTAAAAGTGGCGCAGGTTTCGCACAGCAGTTTAGTTTTACAGTAAGAAATATTCAAAATTTTCCACCAAATTCTCATTTTGTTATCTGGCTTGGCACTTGTGATTTAACTAGAAAAACAGGTAAATTTATCAATTTGAAACATACAAATTCTGAAGTGGATGTGAGCAACTGTTTGAATTATATTTCAGAATTTCAGGCACTGTTCACTGCAAACAATTTACCATACACAGTTTTGGAAATCCCTCCATATACTATTGTAGGTTGGAATCAATCACATGGCCATACAAACAGCAGGCTGTTTGAAGAGCAGGATAAAATATTAGCTCAGCGAATTGCACTGATTAATACAACAAATACGTCTCATTAATTGCAATAATTCTGTACGTGCTCCAAGATTTCGATTGGATCTATTGAGGACCCATAAGTCAAATAGAGGTCCTAGACAGTTTTGGAAATCCCTCCATATACTATTGTAGGTTGGAATCAATCACATGGCCATACAAACAGCAGGCTGTTTGAAGAGCAGGATAAAATATTAGCTCAGCGAATTGCACTGATTAATACAACAAATACGTCTCATTAATTGCAATAATTCTGTACGTGCTCCAAGATTTCGATTGGATCTATTGAGGACCCATAAGTCAAATAGAGGTCCTAGACCGGGTACCATAAATTTCAAATTGTATACAGACGGAATACATCCCTCAGTTTTATTGTCAAAGTATTGGCTCAAGAGCATTGTTGCCCATTGTATTTAGAGTGCCCATGATTGCTTGACTTATTGTCCTGGTCATTGGACGTTTGCCGATGTTCGAGGACGGGATTGACCCATCTCACAGAGGTTTGTGTTCGGTGGCCTTGACTCTCACGTGTTCATGTGCGCGTTGCAAGTCTGTGCTCTTGAGTTAATTTTTCCACATTGTTTTGCAAATTCTATTTTAACTTGTGTAAATAACTTTAATTTTAAAGTATTTGTTACACTGTTCTATATAAAGCTGACATAGTTTTTCTTGATAATTGTTCATGATGGCAGACGGCCCAAAACTCATTACTGACATTAGTATGTCAGAACAAGAAATGATAGAAATTCTAAAATCCAAGTACAGAATAACTCCACTGATCAGCACGCCAAAATTTGAAAGCAGACATTTGGATGCTGATAGGGAATATGAGGAAAGGGAAACTTCACATTCCAGTAACCATTCCCCTGTATATAAAGCACAGACTTTTATCCCCCAAAATATCATTGTTTTCTGGAGATACCCCACCACAAAAGGGTGATGTTACTTACAGAGAGTGGAAATATGAAATTCAGTGTCTTAAACAAAACACTGAATTATCAGATGTGATGGTCATGTCCGCTGCTTGTCTGAGTTTACGTGGCACTGCGAAAACTCTGCTTCCAGCCCTGGGAGAAAAGGCAACTATTGTCAATATTCTTGACAAATTTGATTCAAGATTTGGGGATATCTCCGCCAATGAAATGGTTATGCAGGAATTTTTTAACTGCCATCAACTGCCAAATGAACCAGTGTCTGTCTATGGTAGTAGACTTGAGTCACTTTTACAAACAGCAGTTGATCATGGCTATTTAGGAAAAGAGTCCAAAAATGATATGTTGAGGCATAAATTCTGGCAGTCTTTACATTCAGAGCAGTTGAAAGCTCAAACAAGACATAACTATGACAGTATTAACAATTTTGATAATCTTTTACGAGAAATCAGAATGGTTGAAAAACAAATCAACATTAACCCCTCTGAAACTCATGATGATTTACAAACCTTAGAAAAGAAATTAGAAAAAAAATTGATCAGGTAGGTAAGCAATTTGACTCTAAATTAGACTCCAAGTTTGACCAGATTCTTGCTAAGTTAGATTCCCATATTGCACCTTTGGGTAGCAATTACTCAAGACCATACTCAAGGTCAAGACCTCCCAGTTTAAGGGGTGGTTTCCGAGGAAATCAGCAAAGCTATAGGGGTTACAATAACCGGGGCCGGTATAATACATATAACCAATTTAATGACAGATCAACAGCAGGTCAGCCAAATCCTGCAAACCAAAACAACCCGTCAAACTATACATCCCCACCCAAAGGTAGGGGAAGGGGTCCTTTAAACTTCTAGGGGTTTCTGTTCCACAAGGCCATTCAGGAACCCATATTGACACTAAAGGCCATACTAATATTGATGTTGAAATGGTTGGTCCAAGTAACACTAGTGAAATCATAGTACAAAACCAAACAATTACTGCTTTGATAGACAGTGGATCACAGGTATCTACCATTTCACAATCTACTCTTGATTCTTTAAAGGACAAACCTCCTATAAAAGATATTGAGAATTTGGGCTTGGACATTTCTGTTGCAAATGGTTCAAAACTTAAATATACTGGATTTGTTGAGTGCTCTCTTGAACTCCCATTTTTAACAGATTGTAAGTTGAATGTTCCAGTATTAGTTCTTCCAGATAATGAATTTAATTCATCTGTGCCTTTCATTGTTGGCTCTAATGTAAAATTAGAATTTACAAACAACTGTTTGCTGAGTGCAGTAGTGATTCTAATTTACCTCCTGAATGGAAAACAGCATTTGAGGGTGGAGCTTGTCAGTCATTTCCCATTAAATCTATCAACAAAAAGCCAATTGTAATACCACCATATGAAACTGTATTGGTTAAAGGCATTTGCAGAAAACTTGATGATTCCATTGTAGATGGTGTAACAGAAAACCTGAACAACAAGAATAACTATCTTGTATGTCCAAGAGTTGTACATGTAGGAAACAGATCTCAAGCTGGGGTTTCAGTTAAGGTATGTAACGTATCTGCTAAACCAATCACAATCAAACCTAAATCAGAATTTTGTCAACTTTCAGAAGTTAAGGTTGTTGATGATTTAGTGTCCCATATTAAATCTAACACTGAATGTGATGCAGATGACCCATGCTTGCCTCTCGAAGAACTAGGAATCCAGATTGATTGTTCCTCACTTACTCCAGATCAGCTTTTGAGAGCAAGACAAATCTTAGGCAAATGGCATCATGTCTTTTCTAAAACTTCACTGGACTTAGGAAACACAGACCTAGTTAAGCACAAAATAGTGTTGGATAATGAAAACCCCTTTAAACAACCATATAGAAGGATTCCACCTGGTCTTTAGGAAGAAGTCCGTCAACATATAAAAGAAATGTTGGATGCAGATGTTATCCGTGAATCTGACAGTCCCTATTCTTCCAATGTTGTATTAGTAAGGAAAAAGGATGGTTCACTGCGGTTTTGTATTGATTATATCGCTACTTAATCAGAAAACCAGAAAAGATGCTTACATGTTACCCAGATTTGATGATACAATTGATACTCTTAGTGGTTCAAAATTCTTTTCAAAACTTGATTTAGGTTCTGGATATTGGCAAGTGGAAATAGAAGAGTCAGATAAAGCTAAAACTGCTTTTTCAGTGGGGCATCTAGGATTTTTTGAATGCAATCGTTTAGGTTTTGGGTTGACAAATGCTCCTGCTACTTTCCAATGTTTGATGGAAAATGCATGGGAGAAATGCATTTGCGTGACTGTCTGATCTTTCTGGACGATATTTTAGTGTTTTCTAAAACATTTCTGGAGCATGTTGATCAGTTGGAAGCTGTTTTTGAACGTTTAAGTCAACATAATCTCAAACTTAAGCCTTCCAAATGTGAGTTTTTCAAAACCTCAGTTACCTATTTAGGACATGTGGTATCTGCAAAAGGTGTTGAGACTGATCCTGAAAAGGTGTCAGCAGTCAAATCATGGCCAATTCCCACTAATGTAAAAGAACTGAGGCAATTCCTTGGTTTCATTGGCTATTACGCTTTATAAAAGACTTTTCCAAAATTGTCCAACCTCTTAATGCTCTCCTTCAAGGTCATGAAACAGGTCCAAAGAAAACTAAGAAAAGGAAGGTGTGTCAAGTTCCTTGGACATGGGGTGATGTTCAGCAAAAGGCATTTCAACAGGTAAAACAAGCCTTAATGCAGCCACCAATTCTAGCCTATGCTAATTATGATATGCCATTTATCTTACACACTGATGCAAGTGGGTACGGTTTGGGTGCAGTCCTGTATCAAAAACAAGATGGTATTGAAAAGGTTATAGCCTATGCGAGTCGTGGTCTCCGTCCTAGCGAAAAAAATTATCCAGCACATAAGAGAGAATTTTTAGCCATGAAGTGGGCTATTTCTGACAAATTTACTGACTATTTGCAAGGTCACAAGTTTGAAGTTGTTACTGACAACAATCCTCTTACCTATGTTCTCACAAAAGCAAAACTTGATGCTATCAGCCAAAGATGGATTGCGGCTTTATCTTCCTTAGATTTCACTATTTCATACAAGTCTGGTAAACTCAACACTGATGCTGACAGTCTTTCTCGTCATCCTTCCTTGTCTAATGAGGTGGTCACTGCAATTTGCAACTCGGCATCTACCTTTGTTCCTTTCTCAGAAACTTTAACATTTTCATGTCCTCATTCGGCCGGTGAGAACTTGAATGTTCAGGGTTTCCAAAATCTTGACTGGCGTGTGGAACAATCACAAGATCCTGTGTTGTCTAGGGTTATTGAGTTACTAAAAAGTGGTTTTCATCCAAGAGGGAATGACTCGAGTATAGAACCCAAAGAAGTTCAGAAATACTTCAGACAGTGGAATAAGTTGAAGTTAGCAGATGGAATTTTATATCGAACTACTGTTCTTGATGATCAAACGGTCAATCAGCTTGTAATCCCCACAACACACCGTGATGTTGCATTGGCAGGTATCCACAACAATGTAGGTCATCCTGGTAAGGACAAAAGTCTTTGGCTTGCAAGGAATCGTTTCTATTGGCCTGGTCTTGAACAAAATGTAACCCAAATGATTGAAAATTGTGATCATTGTGTTTGTTTCAAGACACCTATTAAACCAGCTGCAGAGTTGGTACCAATTTGCACAACCAGACCTATGGAATTGGTCAGTATTGATTTCCTATCTCTGGAAAAGTCAAAAGGTGGCTATGAAGATGTTCTGGTCATAGTGGACCATTTCACTCGCTATGCACAAGCAGTTCCATGCCATAACCAAAAAGCCAGTACAACAGCTAAAGCACTGTATGACAATTTCTTTGTCCATTATGGATTTCCAGAAAAACTTCATAGTGATCAAGGAAGAAATTTTGTAGGCAAAACCATTGCTGAACTCTGTAAATTGACAGGTATAAAAAAAAATCTAAGACTACACCTTATCACCCAATGGGTAATGGTGCTGCAGAAAGATTTAACCAGACATTAATAAGAATGTTGGGAACCTTACTAGTTGAACAAAAGTCTGACTGGAAAAGCTATGTTGCTCCTCTAGTACATGCTTATAATGCTACCAAAAATGATGCAACTGGTTTCTCTCCACACTTCCTTATGTTTGGTTGGCATCCTCGGCTGTCAATAGATGCATTTCTTGGAATAAGTACTGATACCACTAGTGCTACAACTAATGCAACGTCCTATGCAAAATCTCTATCTGAAAGAATGAAATTTGCCTATGAGGTAGCATCCAATGAAGCCAATAAATCCAAGAATAGAAATAAGCAGGCTTATGACCAGAAGGTTAAACATTCTAGTTTAGAAGTGGGTGATAGAGTCTTGGTTAGAAATGTTGGTCTAAAAGGGAAAAATAAACTTGCAGATACATGGGCAAGAGAACCTTATCTTGTAACTAAAGTACCTGATAATGATATTCCTGTGTACCATGTTAAGTTGGAAACGGGGAAAGGATCCACCCGTATCCTTCACAGAAACATGCTGTTACCATTTAACAGTATCCCTTCAAGGGTAGAGTCTCACAATTCCAAGCAGGTTGACCCCAAAGCTTCTAAGAAGGTTAAATCCAAAGTTGTGAAGAGTACATCCTCTGATGTTCCTGATTCCGATGGTGAGGAAACTGATGTATCTCAACCCTACATCATTCCACAATTACGGAAACATCCTAAACAAGGACGTTGCACTTTAAAATCACAAAATAAAGAAACTTCTACTGATTCTGCTTCTGACACTGAATTGTATAGTACACATCAGTTGAATAACAGTAGTAACAGCAGTAGTAGTGTCAATCATGGGGCTCCTGATTTACCCATAGTGCACTCAGATGAGCGATCAGACTCACAGAGTCTTCCACATGATACAGAAAGTCCACTATCAAACAAAAGTGCTGAACCTATCCGTCGTTCCACACGAACAAGGCATGAACCAAATCGTTATGGCCAATTGGTATTTGGTCAACAGATTAGTGAACAGGAAATATTTATTTAATAATAACACATGAATGTTAAGAGTGTGAAATATTATAATATTTCAGCTGTTGTTCACTATGGTAAGTTCAGTCTCTTGATAATTTTATTGAATTTTAAACAAGTTTGTACATACACTTATTTGGTGCAATGACTGTAACTATAAAAATGATGTTTTATCTTTGCTCTTAAATTTGCTTGTCATTGTTTTGTGTGCGACACTTTCTTAGAGACATCTCTTGCTGTCTTAATGAGGACAAATTCACATACAAAATAATGCAATTATTTTCATTATTTGGCCTGCCTTTGCTGATCCAAACTATTGGCATATGCCATGGTCATGTGACAAATATTTATAATTTGTTACTTGAAGGCTGATATTACTGTTTATGTTGGTATTCCTACTGCTACATTTCAGATATCAGTAGTGATGTATCCAAATGTAATTCTTTATTGTATATTATTGTACATACTGAATTTTTGTAAATGATAACTTAGTATTATGAAATGACAGGAGCCATTTCTTGTTTAAGGAGGGGGAATATGTAACATAGGTTAACTATTGTAGATTTTAAAATGTGCCACATACAACTTTAATATAGTCACAAAAGCTTAATTTATCAATAACACATTTTACAGTGAGAACACTGCTTTAAACTTTAGCCAAAAACCAGTTTTGCACTAATCCTTTTTCCAATATTGACCAGCAAGTATTATCTCGTTTTAAAAGAATATGATTGGCTGAATTATGGATGAGTGAGTGAATGGTGTGTGAAAGGTGAAAATTATGTGTTCATTCCAAAGTCAGATGTGAAGAGAAGAAGTTGATATTGTTGTATACTTGTATATTTTATAATTAGGTTTGGTGCTCTGGTAGGTATTCCCTCCCCTGTCCAAATAATTGTATTGTGTTGTACTGCATTTAAATTGACTATAATTAATAATGTATTTACATTATTTAAATATTACTTTATAATTGTTTTATGTTTATCTCAGGTCTCTTTTGTATCTATTAAAATGAATAAAAACCCATGCTACAAGTAAATGCTTAATTGCTTAAAATAACATGGTAACACAAAATTAATACAAAGGTGAGTAACGAATGTGTTTTGAAATGATAAAATACTTCCCTAAATAAACGCAACATCTGTTTGTAGTATAAGTTATTATCGCCACTATATATGATAAATTGGTGTTTTAATCATTTACAAGGCGACTTGTATACGTATTGCCAGCGCAGTTTATTTAATAATGAGAGACGAGTCAAGTACAAGAACCGTGACGTGAACAATTCACTGCGAACCTCTATATTCATCGACTTCCATACCTCTGCTACATTATCGGCGCGAGCGTCTTTTAGAATGACTATGTTTTTTTTGTTCAAGGAGGGTCACGTTATACTGCTGATTCCGAAAATAATATACAGAAATCCTTCACACGTAATTTATTTTAGCAAGGTTACACACCACTAAATGTTGTGATAGTACATCATGGCTGTTTTTTTTAAATATTAATACAGAGAATTAGTTTCGTCTATCAGTAGTGAAAGACGCCTTTTTCAATAACCGACCAATGAAATAGCAATCGGGTTGCGTTACGTGTGGTTTACGGAGACATTAAACCTTAAGCTATTTTTGTTAATAAAAACTGGCTAAATATGTGTCTTACTTACGAACTTACAAAAATGAAAACATACGAGTGTATGCTAGTCAGTGTATTATGTTGTTCATGTTAATAAACATTTTTCTTATGCAATCATCTGTTTTGTTTTTACTTGTACATTTGCAACCCATTCCTCGCGTCTATGATGCTTTGCATCAATATTCTTCTTGTACTCACCCTGATATGACCCAGGTTAACTATTACAACGTCTGGCGGTTGGCACCATCTCCACTTTCAGCCAAGTCATTTTCAAGAAATATTATACTTTACAGTACCTATCCTGAATGAGGTGTACTAGTATTTCGTAGAAGGAATGAAAGTTACGTGATTTATTAATTTTATTTGTTTGCAAACTATGTTTCTATGAACTTAATACAATGCTTTTTGCTCTTTAGCCAATTTAATTAGATATTTGTATATGTCTTATTGGTGCAATTGTGCTTTTTTATTATGTCTACTTTTTTATGAAGAAGTACACTTTTATTCACTGTTATACTATTTATGATGATATTTCATCAAATAAATACATGTACACATGTATATCTTTACATAATTTCGACACATTCAATTTCATAACACAGCATGAGCAGTGTACAATACTATTTAAGGGCACATGCGGGCGCGCGTAGATTACATACAACTGCAATTGTATGAAACATTTAATCGGACTTTAAGCGTAATATTAAAGTATGCATGTAGTCTGCATATTATTAATAAAACACATGTACATGTATTTAAAACTACAGCCTGTAGGTAATATTAATCTCACTTTAATTGAATTGTTTGACACCTATAGAGCATAAATTACAATATAATTCGTAACTCAATCCAAAGTAGTTATATAATTATAATCATTCCATGTCATTTATGCACTACAATATTTCTCGAATGTATTTCATTCCTATCGTGCATACATTTCAACAGCATTCACAATTAGATAGTAAACAATAACTTTATTCTTGTAACATAAAATAGCGTTAATGATTTATAATGTCTTTCTTTTTTTATTTCGGGTATGACTCTTCTATAACTTATTTCACCGTACACCAACTTGTCATAGAACCCTGTCGCCGTTCCTTGATCTAGTATAGGAGTACTAGCTATAGTTTGACAAAGAAATACAATACAAAGACATAATGCATTAAGAAAGATTTTGATTGGTCAGCGAATATTTTTAAAATAGACAGGATATGTTATCCGAAATTTTGCGGTTATACCTGCATACACACAATTTAATAGTTGACACCTGAATTTTGTGAAGATGATATGTTTTGTTCAGAAAATTCTTAAGCACACATTCTGGATCAATTTGCACAAAGAGTCGTGTTGTCCTGTTTTATATTATCATGGCTGAAACAGACCATGAAATGTATGCATACATTTTATGCAGTAACGTCACACAATAATTTGATGTACATATATGACTATAGGCACATGTATTATTTCAGTGAAATATAACAATAAACTTGTCATAATCAGAACCACGTCAGCATTGAGAAAATAACGTTTGCAAATTAGTTGGGAGTGGGACGGGCTTACAAAGGGTCCTTTTGAATTCCACACCTCTCAAAAACCGCCAACACAACAGAAGTCTTGAAGTTTTGCGTTTAAAAAGAAACAAGCTAAGGTATTCTGCTCCTAACGGTATCATTGTTCATATAGTGTAAAATATATACAAAATATCACATTTTATGTACAGTACATGAACAACAAGTTCTGTTACATAGTATTGTTTCATTTAGTATCAAATATAAGAATAATGAAACACCAGAGACACCGCCAGGAGAGAAACCCGTATTAACCTCCGCCGGCCATTATTTTGAGACAAGTGACCAATTGCCTATACAATACATGGCAATACGCACAACACAAAACATAAAAATGATTAACACTGGGGTCACCGCTATGGAATGGTCAATGCAAAGCATTGGGGGTTAAACCGGTTTAAATACAACCCCGAATAACACTGAGCCCAGAATTAATCAAAATACACGCACTTGTAAATAAAATTTAAACTCATAGCATTGCAATTCAAATTATATAGTAATACAAGAGAATATTAATTAAATTGAATTACAATTTAATTACTCAATGGTTTAATGTTCTCCATAGCAACAGAATTTATGACGCACGATGAAATGAAGTTAATACAAGTATCAGCTAAATCCCTTCAATAATTCAGGACCTCGCATCATGTAGTACATATCACAGATCATCGTCGTGCATAAGAGGCCATATTACAAAGCTTGGTTGTATATGCTAAACTTTGTAATTAATATAATTAAAATCGGTAGTTTAATATTAAACGAAAACGATCGTTAAGATATGTATATATTTAAAGCTGTTTACCGAACGAGAATATACCTATTATTTAAGGTTGAAAGAAATTCTCTATCAAAAACTAGCAGGCAGGTGTTTCTGAGTATATATAAATTATACCCCTTTGATATATAAGGCTGAATCAGTTTATAAATTACGTTTGTAGCATCCTCTTTTGCATATTTACACTTCTGCAAACTTTTTAAAACATCACTATAAAATGACGGGTGAGAAATTCCATTAACCAATAGCCATTTTAAGGAAACATTATATCTAGAAACCAAACTAAAGTATTAATAAAAGAACACAGGAAACGTAGTTCATTTAATAAAAAAAAGCCTCGTTTTTATAATTTCTTACTTAGAGAAAGGTTACTTAGAGAAAGATTACGTTTGTTGAAATCATTTACTCGTGAACAGGCTCTTGCATAACGAGCTAACTGGGAAATATAAGTGCCATACGAAAGATGTACGTTTTTTTATGATATAATAGAGACAATACATCTTTTTTCGAATGTTAACCTCTGCAGAAGCTCTTAAAATGGGTAAAGCCCTCGTGCTAGGCACTCGGGTGTTAACCCATTTTTCGGGCGTCTGCGAACGTTAACGACCTCAAAAAGGTGTATTATCCCTATAATAATACACGGAAAATATTTGACATAGTACAAACAATTTGTATCTAGAATGTGCTAAATGTAAACATAGTTTGAAAAGGCGCCACTACTTAAAATATGTTTACAGTTTACATATAGTTAATACAAATTGCTTGTAGTATATCTACGTTTTGTCTTCATGCAATAACTTAATATACGCAGTCGGTACAAAATGGAGTGCACACGAAGTAAAGAAAGAAATTCATCTGCAATGTCATAAATACCTGAATTTATTTGATAATATTGTATAAATATATAATAAAATCTGAAACATAATTGTATTTGATAACAGTGTACAACAGTGTAATAAAATCTTAAGTAGAATAACAATATTTAATATCATTGCAGAATTATATGAGAAGACATATTTAAATTTGACCAACATGAGATTAGAATGTAACAAATTGCAGTATTATGCAGATTATTCACTGGCCGATCATGAAGGTCCCCAATTCTGAAGCTTTGCACAGCAACAGAAATATATTCTGCTGTAAAATGATACATTGAACACCTTAGCTTTGTCATTATGCTAGAAATACGGAATATTATGCTAGTCAGTTGTTCCAAGAGTATGTATTAGTCGAGTGGCTTGTGTGATGACGTATCACATGAGAGGCGGAGCCTCGAGTGTGATACGAAATAACGCAAGCCACAAGACTAATACATACTCTTGGAACAATTGACTAGCGTAATATTCATTTTATTATATACCACTTTAAACTTCAAATGTGCATTTACCTTATTTTATTTCATTAAAAACTACAATACTGACTAATCATTGTAGGTATAGATTATATTTGTTTACATAACTCTATGATGACGTCATAAAAAAGTAGTCCGGCTAGTATGGTAATACGGGATCGGAAAAATAGCGAGTAGCATAATACGGGATTTTGTTTCTGATTACATGTATTTCACCGATTGATACAGCATGTATTTTGTTTAAGATTTTTAACACGTATATAATAAAATTATTTATTATGACTAGTCTACTAACTCTAGTAGTCTAGTATAACTTAAATGGTTTTCACCAAAGCAATTACAAAATGAATAGATTGGGTTTGGTTTAGCCGTTCTAGAGGAATACAGAGCTACACGTTTTTTGTTTGTTTGTGTGTTTTTTAACTAAATAAACAGTTCATTTGAAATATGTATAAGAATAAATGCATGGTAATAGAATTTATAATGGGGTGGATCACTTTGTCAAAACTAGACGCTTTCAACAAAAATATGGAATATAAGTCGCTTGTTTGGCCTGGTATAGGTAGAGCAGACGATGTGAAGACACTACAGACGACTCTACAGACGACATGGACTCCGAAAGAAAACGCCAAAGTTGGTCATATGTTGTGATTCCTCCACATGGATTACAATGCCTGACTATATACACTATATTTGATGAAAAATGAACAAATCCATTTACCGACAAAAAAGAAATACAAATGTCATTTACAGCACATAACATTTAACATCCGATTATAAACAAAAATACAGCCGTATGCATGCAACGAATCCTCATACAAATGCATCTAATATGTACAGAAAAAGCCAAAATCTGAAGATTAATACAGATGAACGCATTTGTACAAATGTCTATTAGTATACGAGTTTATTACGTCATGGTAAGATGTGTAGTATGTATGTATAGTACATGCAGTGTACCTATCGATATTTGCCCCCATGGGGGGAGGGGGCATATAATGGACTTTAGATTGAATGTGATTCCCGACAGGCGGGAATTTGACACGCCGAATGTTCCCGGTCCCGTGAAATAGACTTTGGTGGGATTTTTGATCCCGGTAATATTGCCGCCCCCCCCCCCCCCTCCCCCCGACTCATTTGATGCACTAAGCGTCTCCCACTATGGCGATTTAGACAAAAATGCTTTGCTGTAGTGTGGGGAATTAGACCCCTCCCCCTCCTAGGGAAAAATATTGATAGGTGCATTATCTCGGTAAAACAGGTCACACCATTTTCTCTACAAGGTCAATTGTTATGTATATATTTCTAACGAGATAAAAATCTTAAACAGCATTAACAATTAATTTATAATTCTATTTGCCTATGCAAAACTGTAAAACAAGTGTTATAGTAAGTGGTTACATAGATGCAACGGAGTCTTCGTTAGAATATCAGCAACAGTATTTATGTCTTCTGAACGACCTAAGATATTAGATATCTGCAATTTTAATGGTCCACGAGTTCATTATCATTGAAAATTGCACCTTTTGTTCAAAGCTCAATCCATTAACAGAATTAACAAGACTAAGTAAAACTGAAAGGACGCTGACGCGGTGCGGAGAGCATCGGAGCATCCCATTACTCTAAGAAAAATCATTGAAGCAGATCGTCCTGGTAGTATGCACACCTCCTCTTGGTAATAAAGCTTCCCATAAAGTTTTGTTAAATTCCAGCAAGTAGTTGCTGAGAAATAGCCCGGACAAGAAAGTAAAGAATTGTGCACTATATAATAATTTCAGAAATCTGCAAAGGCCCATTACTCTAAGAAAAATCATTGAAGCGGAACGTCCTGGTAGTATGGACACCTCCTATTGGTAATGAAGCTTCCCATAAAGTTTCGTTGAATTCCGGCTAGTAGTTGCTGAGAAATAGCGCGGACAAGAAAGTCAAGAATTGAACACTATATACGGATTTCAGAAATCTTCAAAGGCCCATAACTCTGAAAAAATCACTAAAGCAGAACGTTCTGGTAATATGCACACCTCCTCTTGGTACTGAAGCTGCCCATGAAGTTTCAGGTAAATCCGGCCAGAAGTTGATGAGAAATACTCCGGACACGAAGTCAAGAATTATGCACTATATACTAATTTCAAAAGTATTCAAAGTCCCATAACTCTAAGAAAAATCACTGAAGCGGAACGTCCTGGTAATATGCACACCTCCTCTTGGTAATGAAGCTTCCCATGAAGTTTCGTTGAAATCCGGCCAGTAGTTGCTGAGAAATACTCCGGACAAGAAAGTGTGACGGAAGAACGGACGGACGGACGGACAAAGCGGCGACTATATGCTCACCCGAAATTTTCTCGGAAAGTATGGCACTATTTTCCCACCACAACAGTAAGATACAATTTTGGAATCATAATGGGGTCATATTTATGACGTCAGAATGCAGAAACTTCTGACGCTTCAGCATGTCTCGCGCATTTTTATATATTAACGTTCAAAAGCATGGAATAAAATGAAAATGTGTTGACTTCATTGTAAGATCGTATTTTATGTCATGTGTGGTCATAGAAAACTGATATTTTCACTCGTGGCCCAGCCTCTAGTGAAAATATGTTGTATATGACCACTCAGGAAATAAAATACAATCTTACAGAGAAACCAAAAATATCCTCTATTTCATTATTTAATAATTGACATTGGTACAAAGTCTGAGGTTGAGAACTATCGCGGGCTAAGGTAAGGCGTCGAAGCCATGTAACTCCATACCGTTCTTGGTGGAGACTCTCAACTCAAAAACTAAAACCAATATAATTATGGAAACAAGTATACATACAAATAGCTGTAATGTTAGTGTTTTTTAAGATAATATAACAAAATACCGTATTCAAAAGCTACAAATTAGCTGTTCTAAAATTGGTAAAATGGGATACTGTTGACCAGTTGTTAGGCGGAAGAAAAATAATTTAATAAACAAATTGATCCGAAGATACACATTTAATCACTATCAAAAAAGTTTACATCAGCTGAATTATTGAAAACAAACATGTCAACAGTTCTTTTTTTCAAGTAACTGAACAGCAGAAGGAAGATGATATAAGGTTTCCCACATGAGATATCATTGGCACAAATATTCTGGGCAAGTTGCATGAAGATTGGGCAATAAATGTGGCTTCTAGAGTGTTAACATGGTAAATGTTGACGACGCACTATTCACGACGGACGACGGACAAAAGGCGATCACAAAGGCTTACCATGAGCACGTTGTGCTCAGGTGAGCTAAAAACACGTCAACAGTTCTGTTTTCCAAGTAAGTGAACAGCAGAAGGAAGATAATATAAGGTTTCCCACATGGTTAATTACCATAGAGATAGTCATACAGTAGAAATATAAGACATAATTTACCAAACAATCGAATGAGATACGATATGTATAATTTTACAATGCATTTGGTGCAATCTGTAACCTTTAACATCCAACGGTCATATATTTCAGGCAAGTGACCAAATGCAACAAAGAACATTACGGAAGACATAAAACAAACTCACATTAAAAATATGACTACAACCGGAGTCGCCGCCTGGGATCGACCAATGCAAAGCATTAGGGAAGGGTGGGTTCAACCTGGGTAACGGCGCGCCAAAATGAGGAGTGCTCCAAAAATGAGAAAATATTTATTTGAAGGAAGTGCTACAAATACGTATCTCTGTTCTATTACGGTAAACGCAGACAACAAGTATTGCACACACGCTTGAGAACGGACTGTAACTCTCTAAATAAGCATCTTTATGATAGAAACCTAGTTCCATCGCCACTTTGTCGATGTGGCCAAATAGAAAACACCTACCACTTTTTACTTGTTTGCCCACTGTACGAAACATTAAGACTTACGCTAACAATTGTTGGAGAATATACAAATGTATCACTGCACACACTTCGGTATGGGGATGATAATCTTTCTCAAAGTGATAATTATGCTGTTTTTGATGCAGTCCATAAGTTCATTGACGCTTCAGGCAGATTTGCATTAGTATAACTATCGGTTCTATATACATATATTATATTTCATGATTTGTTTTCCACTTCAAATCCCTATTGATATTTAAACACTATGATTAACACATATTTCCAAGCTTGTTTAACATTAACATTATTTGTTATTGTATATTATATATGAAACGACCGTCACAATGTATGTAACTGTACTATTGAGGAAAGGAACTCCACTAGCTTAGATATCGTTCCAATCCTACAAACTTATCTTGTGCATTTCTCTATGCAATCCTTATTCAAAATAAATATGTTTAAACCAACAAATAAGTAGCAAACGTGACCAAGTGTTTCTTGGTATTGAGTTTGTTGGTTTGAAATTGTACACGCAATCTTAAAACGACATGATACAACGAATCATTTTATAATGATTTAGGATAGTTTATAGGCTATAAGAATTTGCGCTAAACACCAATTATTTGTGTAGATAAATTTAACAGGAATTCTCATAGATTCTTCGTTTTTTGTGTTGATATGTAAAACGGTAGTAAAATATAATAAGAATGCCATGATGGCCCAAAGCGCTCACCTGTATGGCAATGACAGAGATCAGCTATTACAGATGCATGTCATCGCCTACAAAATGACGCACATCAGCCAGATTACTTACTGGTGTTGACCTGGAAATCGACTGGTGCAATATACATACCTGCCCGACCTACTTATGTAGATAACCTGGCAATCAACGGGTGCCAAACAAATGCATTTACGGACGAAACAGTTGGGACCAAGGCGAACACTACAAGAAAGTCACAGGCGCACCAATTAAACACCAGACGAGCGCCCAATAAAATTATTATAGATCTAGTAGTAATAAGTGCCAAAATATCAAACTTAAAACGCCTGATCGTGACGCTTGGACATTCTTTTAACATGCTGCCGACAAGCAATTGACGACATGTTTACCATGCCCCATCATACTAACATTACATGGAGGTATATCCAATGTCTGCAATCACATGCGGTTAAAGCATCCAGCTGAATTCCATATACGGTGTTCTGTTATTATTTTTGCAGAAATTAAAACAGTCGAGAGTGACAGCTATACAGAAACCGGACAGCTTTACAGAATACCGATTAAGACTAGTCAGTCAAACAGACCGTTGTACTGGGCGTATTGGCGTTTTATTGCATTATAGGTCTTGTAAATAATATCCGGTTTACCAGTTGTTAACAGCTGAAATACCAAAACCGGTTAACCGGCTACTGATTTGATATGTGATGAAATTCCTAATGGCAAATAAGGACTCTATCCTGTACATAGTCCTTGTTTGCCTTTTTCACAAACAAGGGGTAATAACTTTGATGTTTGTACCCTAGTCTGAGAAATTATTTGGTTTATTCCGAGACCTTATGGCCATACCGAAGCTGTGCACGTTTTGTCAAGATTAGATGTAAAATTAAGTTTCCATATTGCCAAAAGTCCATTTTTGCCATATGTTTTTAAACACTGGGAGCAATAACTCTGGTGTTTATGGTGCTATCTGGCCAATCATTTCACCCAGCTGGGATCTTATAGTCATGCACAAACTGTGCATGTTTAGTCAACATTGAATGAACATGTTAATGCACTATCGCGACTGAAAACCAATTGTTGACACATTACGGATTTTTTTTCAAAAACAAGGGGCAATATCTCTGGTCTGTCTGGTCCGATCTGACCCATATTTTTCTTCGACTGTGACCTTACGGTTATACAGAAAAAGTTCAAGTGTGGTCAAGATTAAATACAAAAAGTCTCTATCTTTTTACTTTTTTTTCCTCATAAACAAGGGGCATTAATACTGGTGATTGCGGTCCGACCAAGACCATTTTTGGATTATAATGAGATCTTAATCTCGATGTTTCAGCGCAAAACTATGCTAAGTCTATGTTGAATAGATGCTATATAGCATAGTTTTACGCTGAGTCATCGTTATGGTCATTCTTAAGCTTAAGCATACTTAAGCTGTGCATGTTGTGTCAAGTTCAAATGAACAATGAAGCTGTATGGTACGCAAGTCCATTTTGCAGTTTTTCTCACGAAAAGGGGCACAAACTCTTCTGTTCCTGGTCCGATCTGCCCCATTATCAAACTTCGCTGAGATTTTATGGCCATACACAAACTATGTACGTTTGGCCAAGATTGAATAAATAGTGAAGTCTCTGTCGCGTCCGTAAGCCAAATGTTAACGAATTGCGGATCACAGACGACGGACCACGCAGGACAGTCCCCCTATACCACTATGGGCTCAGGTAAGCAAATACGTAAATCGACACATGCAAACATACAAATAATGAATCTTAACGGCTTAATAAGCCGAATATTTTTTAAAGCACAATTTTTCTTGTTTTCAGTGATATACGGTATGAGTAGTTTTATTTACAAGCCGTTCGACAAATGAAGTGTTATTTTTAAAAAGGGTTTATTCGCTGTAACAAATATTGCCCATTTACAAAGGTTAGACCATCCTTAAAAAATTGTTTGTTTGCGGTAACACGACCCAGAATTTTCAGGGTGGGTAGGTGGGTCGATTTTTATTTTATTTTGGGGGGATGGAAACACATGTAGACGACTCAGTTTCGTAACGTCTGCGTCCGACGCAATACAATTTGGGACACACAATTGATTGTCGCTTTAATTCCAATATAAATATAAATCCAAATATATTGTATAGTCTATATCAACACCGGTTGCGTGTTATTTTATACTGACACTGGTTGCCATGCCCTTAAAAGACGATGTAAAACGCGATACCATGTATAACGCACACCCGAGTTTCGAATCAAAATTTGAAAGGGGGGGGGGGGGGGTGAATCTTGGAACAATGTGCAGCCATTTTTGTCAAAGTCCGTGGAGGTTATATTGCCTTTTTTCCGTGTTTGCTATGGTTGATGCTAACGGCTTGCAGATTTGAAAGCCAAGCTAATTGATGACGTTTTAACAGGTGATATTAATAGCGACTCTTGTTTTTAACGGATTTGTGTTTGTTTGTTCAAAATGGAAATATTATTGTAAGGTAATTAGAACGCAGTGTTTAGATGATAAAAAAAACGTTATGAATTCATTACAAACAAAACATGATAAATATATAACTAATTAACTACCATTCTGGAACAGAAAATTTAAAAAATGCTTCAAGGAAGCCTATAAAAACTTATGCGTCGGATCCAATTTCATGAGTCGGTCGCGTTACCGCAAACAAACTTTTTTTTGAGGATGGCCTAACTGAATATGTGTGCCAATGCCTAACAAGTCATGCCAACCTTTTGATGTCAGCGTGTGTACTTTCACTGTGTAATCATCAATTTATACTTCTAAGAAAGGAATAAAAGGTATTCCGCCACAATACAACTGATTCAGGTTAGCTTTCCGTAACATTTTATTTCCAACTAAATATTATATTATTATATAAACAAGCCAGAAACACAAGCCATCCTTGCGATTATACATCGCCGAATGGATCATATTACAGCCAAGCCAAAGAATGCGTTATCCTTAACCAAGTAATTTACATTTTTCACACATGGATGGTTACTTCTTAGCAATTATCCACTGATAATAATGATGTGATAAAATTAAACTTTGCAGAACTCGTTTACAATGGACATCTTACCGATCAAAATACAAAATAAATTGCACTGAATGTTTTGCTAACTTTTTATCGTGTAGTTATCTGTATGCGGTAGCTGGTTATGCCTCTGGAGTAAATCAGCATGTACATTAGTGTATATTCCGTTCGTACCAAGCATTTTCGAACATAAACATTACAAAATGTCTCGTAAATAAGAAACAGTTTTCAGTCGAATAAACGTCATTAACGTTCATTAGAAATAATGCTAATTTAAGATGTGTTGAATTATATTCTATGGACTGCGGCTTTAACCAAGCATCTGCGATTTTGCACAAGTTAATGGTTACTAATTAGCAATTATCCGTTGACAATAAAATTATGATGTTGTTGGTTTGTTGGAGATGGTTAAGAGGGTGAACTTTAAAGCAAAGATTGAATAGTGTGCAGAGGGGTTGTTTTAAAACGTCTTTTCGACTCCCCTGTCCAAAAAGACAAAAATGCAAAGGCGAAGTTAACAAGAGCTGTCAGAGGACAGCGCGCTCGACTATTCGAAGCTCTAGTACTTCAGTTGGCACATATTTTGGAAAGTGGTAGGGGCATAAATTTTTTGAAATACAAAACTGAGTTATGGCAATTATTTCATCACATTATACCAAGATTCAAGTGAAAGCCTTATGTACTAGTAGTTAATAACTTGTGTAGTTTTGAAGTTGTAAGAGTTTATAATATAAACTTTAACCAGACTATGTGAACAAGGGGCATAACTCTGTCAAAATGCAAAACAGAGTTATAGGGAGGTTGCAACTGATACCGGAGCTGATGACAAGGTATGTTCACATTTTCAAGTCAATAGCTTATGAAGTTCTGAAGTTACAAAAGTTTTGAATATAAAACAGAAAATCTATGTGAAAAAGGGGCATAACTCTGACAAAATACAAAACAGAGTTTTGTGGAATGTTGCCCCTGACACTGGAGTTGATGACAAAGGTATATTCCTAGTTTTAAGTGAATAACTTATGTAGTTCTGCAGTTACAAAACTTTTGAATATAAACTTTAACCATAAAATCTATGTCAAAAAGGGGCATGTCTCTGTCACAATATAGAACAAAGTTATGCGGAATGCTGCCCCTGATACTGGAGTTGATGACAAGATATATTCCGAGTTTCAAGTGAATAGCGTATGTAGTTTTGAAGTCACAAGACTTTTGAATAAAAACTTTGCCCAAATTCAGACGCGGACGCCGACACCGACGCGAACTCCGGGGGTAGTAGGAAAGCGCACCTATTCTTCGAGTAGTCGATCTTAAAACGTATTTGTTATAATCTAATAGCACAACTACAAGGCAAAGTGCTCCACAGATTCTTAATATTGGCTACCAAAGTTGCATTTTTCATTTCCATTTTTCCTGGCTGTAAGATTCTAGTATTTGAGTATTTTCGGACCGAACATGCGTTACCATAATTTGTGATTTCATAATTTATAATAATAACCGTACTTTAATGATAAAATCCTGGATTCAAATGTTTTCCATTAATAGAAGATGTGCATTACATGTGTATATTGTTGTATGTTGAACAGAACAAAAATTCGGACTTTTTTCTCGGCTGGAAATTTAATTTGTGTTATTAATAAAGATATTTTATACGATAATTTTTATTTATATCTGTTTTATTATATATTTTTACCTTAACTAATTTTTAAGAAAATTATTGTTGTAAAGAAGCATGTCTTTTACTTACAGGCGTTTCAATTGAAGTTTCATCACAATTATGCGTAGGTGTCTAACGTCATTTATCCCATCATCGTGTGTGCACTGACGAAATATAGAGAACACTAGGTTAGTGTTGAATTAGTAAGTTTATTTAGCGAGGCTTAGAAAACCTGAACCACGAGCCTTGGCTAGCGGTTCACGTTTTCGTGCCGAGCAAATACACTTATCTTTATTCAATACTTACCTAGTATTCTATTTATCCCATCATTTTCTGTCTTTATTTTGAAAATCAACGAAAGAAAACACACTAAATATTACGAAAAACATATAATGACGTCACGAAAATAACAAGATGACGTCATTATACTTCGCGTGTTGGCTTTATCACCACAGTGTTGAAATAAAGCAAAGTTTATTCCATGAGGGTTTATTTCGTCAATGCACGCACGATGATGGGATAAAAAACAAACATGGAATAAATAGAGAATACTAGGTTGGTGTTGAATAAAGAGAAGTTTATCTTGCGAGGCTTAGAAAACCGGAACCGCGAGCCTTGGCGAGCGGTTCAGGTTTTCGGGCCGAGCAAGATAAACTTCTCTTAATTCAACACCTACGTAGTATTCTTTTTTTTTTCAATATGTATTCCTTTTTTAATAAAATTATAATTTTAACTGGAATTCCCGAAGTTATTTATATTCTGTCTTTGTTTACTAAATGGCGGTAAAAAGGTCCGCGTAAAAAAGTAGTGCCAGTAGTTTTACAATAAAACAATAAGATAATCAAATAATTATGTATTTCTTAGGTAACGAAAAAAAAAGTTGGAAATACTAGTGGAAACTTATGACCATGGCCGGATAAATAGCTAAACCTCTGGAATTTTCAAATATACGTATTTAAGTAAAATATATAATATATGTACGATCATAAAAACTAGGAAAAGATACATATACACAGCCAGTACCAAGAAAAGTGTACGTGTCAAATTATGTTAGTTGTCTGCTTTCTGACTTTCCGCTACAGCTAGGTCAAGTACCACCTTACACGAGGGCGTATCGTATATAATTAATAGTTGCATTAAAATCTGATATAAAAGGATAGTTCTTTATTGAGATTAGTCAACGAATTTATGGTCGCTTAAATGATATTACATTGTGTGTTTCTCTGATTTTAAGTTTGCGAATTTGCCAACGCTTAAACAATAAAACAATGTAATAACCGGCTTAATTAATGATATTATATTGTGTGTTTATTTTATTTTAAGTTCACGAATTTGCCAACGCTTAAACAATAAAACAATGTAATAACCGGGTTTTATTTTTCTTTTGGCATAATCTATTTAAAAATTAGAAAACTCCAGAAATGATATTTAAGGTCTATGATAAATAGGTGTCGACAATAACACCAAATAAAGAATATGTAAAAGGCATAGGCGGGTAAAATTGTCCAACATTCGATTTTCAAACTTCACAATAACTTAAAACATATGCATTTAGTTGCCAATGACGTGTTTTTCCATGGATTTATTGCAATTATCAAACGCATTACGTGGTATTTCCGTTTAATGGTTACTTTTTGACGATATTGTATCGTTTTGATATATAATGTTCATCTGTATTCTCGCGGTACTTAACCCTTAAGTACATATTTGGAGCCAAAAACAACTAACAAAACATTTTCTTTCAGTAGCATGCTATAAATTGAACCTTTTCACGAAAATAACAACTGGAAATTGTGTTTAAAAGTAAAGTATTCGTCCTTAAATTATTCTGTTTTTCAATGCACCATGCAGCCATCTTGAAAAATTACGTCATCGGTAATCTCGCGGTAAAACTTTTGTTTTGAAATAAGTCTGCTGTTAGTGTATAAACAAACACAAATACACTTAAAATTGTTGGATTGTAACCTTTAACAAATATAACAAAACAATAATTAGAGTTTTCATTATTTACTCAAGCAGACGAAAGTGTAGACATTGACCCCCTAATGTCTACCGATAGCTGCAAGCTGATACGAAAGTAATTTATATTTATGGTTTTAATCATATTACTTGTTTAAATTCGAATGAATGAATTTTTAACTTATTATTTTCTTAAAGAAAACCAAAAATATGTTAGATGTTGACTATTAAGCATGAAAATCCGAAGATAAACAATTACCGCGAAAATAGAGATACCGCGAAAATAACCGATGCCGAGTATAGGGGGGTCTATATCCTAACGTCTCAGAGAGACCACTGCAGTTTGTTGGCAGTACTGGCGCAGTGCCTAAACTGTCCTAAAGCCGCCACCGCATCCAAATAAGCATGTGTATAACATCGATTACTTGTTTGTTGATCCCAATCAATACAGACGCTTTCCTTAACAACGCTTATTATAATTAAGGTATGTTTATAAATATATTATAATATATTATAATTATGTTTGCAGATCTTATATTTGCGCCATATGCACGACCGAATCTGACGTACGATCTAAGACCGGTTAATATTAATGCATTTTTCAACAACTTAGATCAAATATGAGAAATTTAATACAAAGAAGCATCTCAAAAACTACTATGTACGTTGTACTATAGAGTCGAGACCCTGTCTGGATTCTGTCAGCTCTGTGATTCATTGCGCGTCAGGGGCTAGCGATACGTGGTGATAACGACAGTGACAGCAATTACATTCAGTAACTTAAGTTGAGAGGTGAAGATGATTAAAATATTCGTCATGGATTAACCGTAAGAATGAGAAATACACTTGTGCTTATCAGAATGAAGACAACGATTGGCACTGACGACGACGATGACGCCGAACACGATAACTGCCGAAAAGCAAGAGATTTTAATATAAAAATAATATGCCAATAAACAGCTGGCAATAAGGACTAAAACAGTCTCAGATATGCCAGACAACGCTCCTAGGGGCTTCTAGAATAATAAAAAAATATTATTGGTGCATACTCTTTGGCCGGACCACTTTTTAAATGCCGGCGACGGTCCTGTATTTATTATTTAACTCAGATTTTAAATCATTCTAAACAAATTCTGCTATGTAGAGCAGTTTAAACTACATTTAATGATAATTACGAAACTGTTCTGCTACAATTCTACATGTAGATATAGCTCTATAAAAAAAATACAAATGCAGAGCAACCGAATATTTCTCTTTTCGCAGATTAGACACACACGCAATTAACGCTCGACTTATTTCCACTTATACGCTTTACCAATATATTACATATTGCAGCTCTCCCAATAGGCCAGTCCCCGTAGCGCAGTGGATAGCGCGCTGGACTTCTAATCCAGAGGTCGCGGGTTCGAATCCCGCCGGGGATGATTTTTTTTCAAATTTAATTTTTCGTAGTTATATATATTATTTCATATTTATATATATATATATTTATTTATGTTTTTCAACAATGAAAAATAATCAAAGATTAATATAAAAAAAACAAAAAACAACAAAAAAACAAGATACGTTTATGCATTTCATATGAATTTTCTAGTTCGAACCATTGAAATGCAGTTCGGCAAGTGCTAAAACCATTATCAATGGAAATAATACTGTTAAAATAGGTGTCGTATATAAATAAAACGTAAACGAGGAAACATTGGCCACTATGAACCTTGGCCACTATGAACCTAAGTGTTTATCAGTTAAAATGACTTTTAGATTGTATTTATTTATTTACATTATATTTACTTTTGCGGATGGGGATGTGGTTGATCAACAAGGATTTCGCGGATGAATCTATAAGACACAATTTAATTGAAATCTCTTCTTTTTCGAACGATCTAATTATTCAGTAAAAAACATCAAGGGAAATCACCGAGTCGAAACGCATACATTAAATTGCTGAAGTTATCTCCCTTCGATTAAGAATGAGGTACTCATTTTGACATTTTGAACAACAGTTAATCAAGCAAAGATTTATTATTTATTATTTATCATGAAACATTTCTGTATCAATATGGCTAGTTGTTTTTGTTTATAACATTTTTAAACACATAAATAAGATATATACAATATGTAAAATGTTTATTTAATACTTCATGTTATGTAAAGAATCAACCATAGAAGTTCAGACTGCAACATTACGTCTCTAGTATTCCTATTTTCCGTGCAATCAAACAAGATTCTTTTAAGGTATTTAACAGCGAAGTTGAACGGTCATGCGTAACACGTATTTTATCCAAGTAACAGCCAGAGAAATTCAATATCACATTTGCATAATATCTTTAAATTATAACATTATTATATAAAATGGTACGTTATTTCTATTTGAACATGAAAATCCAAACAGGCTAGAACAACATATTGACGCCAAATGCCCAAACTAGATTGAGATTTCAAATGGTCAAGTGGGTGAACATTCGCTACATGAATAATTATGACGTTAGTTGCAACATTACAATTCCCAGCTATAGCCTATATGACCCTCCGGGTCGCTACATTACAACTCCCAGCTAAATGACCCTCCCTTCCGGATCGCTGGGAGTTGCACGAGTTAAGGATCGTTTTCATACCAACGCGCCGCCTAGAATCCAGGCGGTTACATTGATGTACACATTTGCTCACAAAGTATTCAGGAAGAACTAATTATGACGGCAGAAAATGACAAATCGCCTTATACTCTACTAGCGTAACTACACAAAGATCTATCAATAAACATAGATATTAATACATATGAACATTAATGCAGGCATGTAACGGGTACGAGTATTAATATAAACGCCTGATCCAACAACATCCTGTCTGACGAAGAAAACACATGAATTCAAATGAACACAAGTACTTAAGCTAATTTTTGCCCCATAATTTATGACTGAGTTTTTCGAAAAATAATAATAATAAATAAAACGTTTTGTAATGAATTTTGAAGGGAAATCACTGTGCCAAACACATGCATATGACTGTAGCAGTTACCTCCCTTAGAATGCCTCAGTAATTTTGCAGGTAACTTGAGGCAAAAAAAATGTGAAAGAAACACATCTTGAGCCTGATACAAAAGTATATCAGGTTAAAATGTCTTAAATTTCTTGATGGATGAAAATACATTACAGAGAATGACTTTATAATTCTATGTTTTATTTATTAAGCATGATAACATATTTTGACAAGTACAATGCACTTACAAGTATTATTGCTCAGACATAATTCTCTGGGTTTTGTTATTTTTGATTTAGTTTTCATTTGTACAAACTATTTCAGGAGGCATATTGACTGCTCTTTATAACAGTTTTAAAACAAGACAGTATATATGTTATATAACAATTTGCCACAGAAACGAAATAATAAAACAATATCAGCTGGTATCATATTTAAATTAAATCATAAAGTACATAAATTTACCTTTCAATTAAACACTTGTAAAATAATAAATGACAATACTTCTTTTACAACTTCATTTAACTTAAATAGAACTTTTAAAGAAATTAAATCATGTATTACAAGTATCTACCTCTCAAGTTTCATAGTTTGGGGTTAGAAAACCATTTCTCAAAAACTGAATTTTAAAAGGTGTTTTTGTAAATATATCATACTTTTTTTCTCTTAAGAAGTTTTTGGTTGCAAAACATTTTATTCTGATATTTATGATGCCCTTTAGCAAATATTTCTCTAAAACTAACAGACTTTCATCAAAAGTTTAAGTTTGCACAAGCAATGTGCTTTTCAAACCTTAAAAATGATCAATTAATGTATTCTAGAACAGGAACAGAGTCAGTTTTGATTATTTTGAAACTGTACCTTTAAACTAGAAATGGCAATACTTCTTTTACAAGTTTATTTAACAGAAATTGAACTTTACAGCACTAAAACAGCACATTTCACAGTATGGAAATAAATAACATTTTACAATGATTTAACTAGAACAAAATAAAAAGAACAAAAACAAACTCAAACAAAATTTCACTGAACAAAATGCAAGGTTATATGTACAATGTGTCCTCTTTATATTATATATGTACGTAATCAGTTCCGAGCAAATTATAACAGCTGGAGAGCATGTCATGGCAAGGTGACTGTTAACTGCAACTTGATCTGAAAGTTCAAGAGAACTTAAAATTACTGGAACATGTACACACAGACAAAATTTTAAACAGGGTGTAACACAGTGATTTCATAAATTTCATGCAAAATCCACTATTTTTTCAATGGTCTTGTTAATAGCTGCATTATTCACCTGTTTTATGTCATTAATTCTTTCTTGTCTAAGTCTCTTTTCTCATCCGTGACAAAAAATATCCAGAAAACTATCAGTTTGTTCAACAGTCCCTTTGAAACACTTAACAGTCACTCTGAAACAAACAATAAAATACATGTACGCAAATACATTTAGATACAAACATTAAAATATATAACACCATCTAGCATTTTTAAGTGCATGTACACTCTTCATACACATAGGATACACCCACATCCGGTATTGCGCAATCATGGCATGCCAACACTCCCTGAGCCCAAAGACTGGCTGGACACGGGGCACCACTGTCTGCGAGAATGCTTCAACCTCTGGTGTACGTACAGATAGGGCTTCTTGAAACGTCTTCCACAGGTCTTGCACGGGTACCTGAAAAACATTCATGTGATCAATTGTATTCTCATGTAATGAAGGACTTATATGTGTTCATTACAATATGGATCTGGAATTTTGTAGTCTGTATTTGAAAATGCTGTTATTAAAATAATTTTGTACCAAATCATCAGCAGCAGCATCATCATCGTCATGGTTGTCATCATTTTCATCATTTTATTTAATTATTATCAAAATGATAAGTACGTACAATTATTATCAGTATTATTATTACATTATCACTATAATAACCGGTACAAACATTGATAGTAGTAAAACTATAATTTTTATTTGTAAACTGTTCAATTATCAAAGATTTATTGTATTCTCCACTATACAATGTAGAATATTATCACACAAAGTTCAAGTTTAAGTAGAAAAATGTAAATGCTTTAAAATATAAAAAAAATATACCAAATAATACTGCTTTGTTGAGAACCACAAATTGTTAAAACTGGTAGCTTCGCTAATTGTGGGAGGGAGTTACTAAACCATTAAAGGGATATATACATGGGGTTAGTAACTTGTTATGTACAACTCCGAAAAACTTCAAAAACAAATCATTATATCTAAGCGATAAGTACATATTATTTGGTCTCTAAAATAGCTGATCGGACTTATCACATTTCAAATAAACGACAATGTCTGTGTGTGTGTGTGGGGGGGGGATTAGAGAGATCTTGAGGAGATATACATACTCTAAAGCAGGGGGAGAGGAAAATGTGGACTATTCTGGACCATAATTATATTATTGGTCTTTACTATAGATTTACTATATAACCTTTCAAATAAATCATATAAATGTCTAAGGGAAACTTTGGTGGGAAAATGGACACTCCAGAGCTCTGGTAGGGTAAAATATTTTGACCACAATAATTATTCAGTAGCGTAGCTTCCTTTAGTCACTATAGGCACGTGCTTATACATTCTCCTTTCCAGAGATGAACAATATAAAAACACACAAAATATAACAAAATCAAAAGAGTGCGGGGGTGGGGGGAATCTTTGTCGGCTATGTTGAAACTTCATTACTAAATGATTACATCAATATTACTGGTAAATAAATTTCACGAATAGAAACACACGCTTATTACTTAAATAAAGTCCAGGTTTAGCTTAAATTAGTTTTCGTAACCATAGATAAACACCAGTAAGTAAATTGCGCCTATTGTGCGTATACATTTGTATACCCTAGCTACAGCCCTGTAATTGGTCTTTAATGTTTTACCATACTGCCAATAAATAATTTCTAAGGGGAAAGTACAGAGAACCTGGTGGGAAAAAATATACTCCAGTGTTTAAAATGGGGAAAATAAACCTATAATCCCCGACACCAGTTGGCCTAAAATGTTTTGACATGTAGCCTGTTAAAAAAAATCACAATGTCTAAAAGACAGTTACTCTAGACAGAATCTTAAATTTGGGCAAAATGGAGGCCTACGATTATGCTAGATATATCATACCGCCCATCTGTGTAGGTTTTCCTTTCGAGATTCTTTATCTGGAGTTTTGCAGAAATACAAGCAACACTTCTCCTCGTCATAGGTGTAGGGATGGAAAGTTCTCTATCGAATTTGGTTGTTTTGCTCAATGAACTGGAAGCAAGCCTTTCAGAAGTCATTTCATATTTTAGGGGGTTGTGAAATGCAGAATTTTGTTCAGAGAGTTTGTTTATGTTATTAGCTTCAGAAGTTGCTTCCGTTTGTGTTGGCGAGTTACCAAGCAATAAGTAGCTTTTCCCATTAAATCTTGGTTTGTAAATTGAAGGATTTGTATATGTGTCACTGCTTGGTACCAAATTCTTCACACTTTGTACAGGACTGGATTGTTCCTCTTTTGGTGAAGAATTCATAGTTTCACCATTGCCAATGTTATCGTTATCTTCCGTAAGTATTTGTTGAACATTGTAATTGATGTCAGATTTTGTTTGCTTGACACTTGCTGTTGTGTATTCGGCATGAAAAGGTGGAATCTTCCTTTTAGCAAATTTTTGTGGAACGCCAGTCCCAGGAACAAGCTTGCTTATGTGTCTGTAAAATTCCGAGTCACTTTCATTCATCAATCTTTCAAATGCATCATTGCAAGTATGGGACTTTTCTCTGCGCTTTTGACCAGCTAACATGTTGTCTTCTTCATAATATGCTGAAGGTACATCACAAACATTTGCTACAATATTATTATTCACATCGGTTTCGATCGGTACTGATTTTTTACTACCTATGTCCTGTTTCAAATTGGATGAAATAACCCCATACAAATCTCGTTTTCTACATTTAGACTGGTGTCCAATAACTTGCTTCTCGGAGGCAAACCTTTTACCACAAATACAGCGAACCATTCCAGAACTGACCCCAACAGAGCCCTTCTGATCGCATTTGAATTTCTTTAAATGAGAGCTCAACATTTTGTTATCGATTAGCATCGCCCCACAAATGCATTTCACCATATCTTCCGGGTGATCCCGGACCTTGTGGTTTCTCAGGGACACGGGGTTTGCAAACCGCTTCAGCTGACCTCCGTCAAAGTAGCAAATCTGACACAGGTTCGTCATATGGTGGATTTTGTTCATGTGCTTCAAGACGTCAGCTTTGTCACTGTAGGATATGGCACAGATCAGACATGGTAGCCACTCCATATTCTTGTTTTCTACATCACTAAAGAAGCATTCTCCTCCCATTTTCCATTTAGACATACAACTGAACTCATCCACTTGAGTTCTTCTTTTGGAGGAAGATTTGTCACCTTCATCAAAATTCTCTGTATTATTGTTTTCATCACTCTTCATTTGAAAGTGTCCAATATAATGGCCTGTTTGATCAGCCATATTGGAGCCACACTGGCCACCAGCTTGATATGAATGAGGAGGTGGAAATGTATTTTCTACCGATTTCATGGCAGATGGTAATTTGTCCACTCCATACAGTGTTTTTCTGTCACCCATGTGGAACATTCTGCAATGAGATTTAAGAACGACATAAAATGATATATACCTACTTAATGTTTGGAATGTGATATTCATATTGGCATATAATGAAGGCAAAACGCGCTGTCGGAGGACAGCTAGCTCGACTTTTCTTGTGCTTGTCCGAGTTACTGGCATTTTTTTTCTAAAACAAACTGTGCCAGGATAGTAGGGGCAAATTAAACAAAGTTAATTTTGTTCTTGAGTTACTTAGTGGAAAGCATTTTTCTAATTTTCAAACAGTTACCTTGACCCCACCCACCCCATATGAAATCTCATGTGATGTCTCGCTATACATAAGTTATTATTATTTTATTATTATTAATATTTCAATTTGTTCTGGAGTAATTGAGCAGAAACTGTTTTTTCTATTTTCAGTAACAGTGACCTTGACCCCACCCACCCCACCCCAAATGCAATCCCAAGTAAAGTATTACTGTAGGGTATCTATGTATGAAGATTCATTCTCGAGTTAGAGAGTGGAAATCAAAAGTTGACATCGCCACCCCACCCGCAGGAATGTAAAATTTCTAAGTGTAAAAAGGCCCATAAGTTTGACAAATTTCAAACTAGAGTTGTCAAAATTGGCCTATGGGTGCATTTTAATATAGGGAATAATATTTTAAGTTTGAATTAAATCCCTCAAGACATTCCTGAGAAACTAGCTTACTGAAAAAAGTTAACCTATCTAAATAGCTTATATGTAAAATTTCTAAGTGTAAACAAGTCATAATTTTGACAAATTTCAGCCTGGAGTTACCAAACTTGGTCTATAGGTTATTTTAATATGAGGAATAATAAAAAAAATAATTATCAAAATTGTGTCCCAACATTTAGGACAATATATGATACAATATATTCTGCATTTAACTATGTATTGAACAATTATTTTTATTTCTTTGGGATAATAATCGATTACTAAAATATATTAAATATTTAATATAAATAATTAGAAGGAATATTTTGTATGTGACTGGTGTTTATACGATCAATTATTTCTTGCTGGAGGCTTAATGGTTATTAATTGAGAAGCTTAACTGAGAAGACCATGCTCCAGTAGAGTACACAGTTTGAACCACATGTCAACTACAAACAAACATTACCCTGATGGTGTACATTATGGTGCATAGATAAGCAAGCACAATATACTGTGCCATAAGTCACTATGCAACCAGGGTAGTCGCAGGGTATTGAATGTTTACACAGTAACAACTTGAGGTGTTATTTTGGTGCCCCAATATTTAGGGACAGGAAATAACTTTCAAATGTGTCACAATATTAAGGGGCACGAATAATAAGTATTTTTCAAAAAATTAGGGGTGTCCCAATATTTAGGGTGTCCCAATACTTAGTTTAAATACGGTACATTGCTATTACTCAATAACAAATCTTCTTCTGTAGTACATTGTCATTACTCGATGACAAATCTTATTCTGTAATACATCCTCATTACTCAATGACAAATCTTATTCTGTAGTACATTGTTTTATACTTAATTTAACTTAGATGCCTTGGTATGTACATTTATACAATCATTTATAATGATAAAGGAGATCTTTTTTAGGTACTGCCCCTTTAAATAAAAGGCGTGCTTACCACCTTTTTTTTTCACAAATGACAAATAGCTCTAAAATTCTCTATCTTGTGTATGCAATACCAAAACAACAAACAGACAAAAGAAAACAAAAAACTTTCAACAAATTTGTGACAAAATATTTAACATTAAAATAAAATCATTCGCTTACATAATGATTAATGTGTCCTGGATTTCTTTAAGAGTTAAGACATCTAAAAGTCTTACTTTTAAATTCTCGCTTTTCCTCGTGCATCACGCGCCTTAAAATCTTGTGCAATATTCGGCTTTACGAAATTATAGGGCACTGTAAAATAATGCATGTGAAATAATAGCACATTTTATAGACTACTTTGCATTGAAAATCATCCTGAATGACAGTAACCGTATTAAGTAAAATAAATTACAGTTTCGATATGAAACTTTAAGTTTTTGAAGTATTTTAAATAATGTTCACTCACCGGAGGCTTGGTGTTTGATGTGATCCTTAAAATATACATTGTGATCAATAGACGCTTGTTTCATGGTAATAGTCGTTGGAATGACTTGTCAGACACCGGCGACAAACAAGCCAACATAAGCTGAAATAACAGTAAAAATTCGAAATGCCAACAGCGGTTGTACTAGGTGGTGGTATAAGCGGACTGTCGTCAGCATATTACTTGAAGAAGAGTGCAAAATTTTCAAAGGTAGCAATTAAAACTACTCTTAAGTGTTAACTATATTCGGACATTTTTATTTTCGGATATTTCATCATAACGCGTTATACGTTTGACATTATTCTGTATTGACGCAAGAAAGGTGAAGAGTCATTATATGTGCAATTTATACAAGTATTAGAATGTTCCACGTGCATTGTAAATATGTATATTATATATTATGGTATATTTTTGTATCCTCAATAATATTAAAAAAACAAACGTGGTAGGATTTAACTTAAAATTTGGGTTTATAGTTTGAATAAGCTTTGCATACTGGAACACCATACAGTGATTTTATTTAAAAAAAGATTTAAATATTAACCAAAAGGACCATTACAAATACTATATATTATATATCCATAAATTTCTAAGAAACATGGTCCATTAATAAAGAAATAATGTTCGATTTATCACTGTTTATCAGCCAATAAACAACGATTTGGAGTTCTGATGCGTAGGAATAAAACCACTAGGGTGTTAGCCCAAGTGGTTTAATAGCAACGCACCAGAACGACAAAGAGTTGTTTATTGGCCAATAAACAATGATAAATCGAACATTATTTTGATTCTAACATGATTTGACATATATATTTTTATGTAATTGGCATGTTATTTTACTACTGTATTCTATAGTGTTAATTTCAGTTTTTCGTCTATGACAAGACTTTTGAAAAAAGGCAATTTGAAGATTACATTTAAAATTTAAAAAGGTCATCATTTTGTTAATCACAACAGAAAAGTTATGTTTTAGGTTGCGTATAAAAACTTTTTTACCTACCTGTATGTATCTGTCTGCAGCAGGTTTTATTTTACGTCTTAAATGTTTGTTTTCAGATCATTGTCCTCGAGGCTTCAAACAGAGTTGGTGGCTGGATTAAAACAGTTACATCTGATGGCGGTGCAAAAATGGAGCTGGGACCCCGAAGTTTGAGAGCCACAGGCATCCCAGCTGGATTCAACAGCCTCTGTTTAATTGAAGAACTTGGCCTGTCTAAGGATGTTATTCACGTTTCGAGGAAGGAACCTGCAGCTCAGAATCGCTTCATTTACGCAAATGGAGCTTTGCATAAGCTGCCAAATCAATTTTCAGCATTTTTCAAGAAGCAGGAACCCTTTTCCAAGCCTCTGTTCATGTACACTTTTAGGGATTTTATTTCGAAACCGTCAGACCTCGAGGATGAAACTGTGTATGACTTCATTACGAGAAGGTTTCATGCTGAGCTGGCAGAGTATGCAGTCGATCCATTGTGCAGAGGAATATTTGCTGGAGACTGCAGGAAATTAAGCGTTAACTCCTGTTTTCCGGTGTTAAAGGAGGCAGAAAAACTTGGCGGGGGACCTGTTGTTAGGGGAATGCTTAAGATCGGCAGACGGCCATTCCCTTCTAGGAAGCAATGCAAGTTGTTTGAAAGCGTAAAGAAGGAGCTTTGGTCCACATATTCCTTCCGCAACGGGCTTCAGGCCTTGCCAGACGCTCTTAGGGATTCTCTTACATCTTCGCCAGGTGTCGAGTTAGTGCTTAATACGCCTTGCTCAGAAGTGACCTTCGCTAATGGTAAGGCAAGGGTTGTTGTAAATGGCGAAAGTCTTGAAGCTGACCATGTAGTGTCCAGCATTTTCGCCCAGGACTTTGCAAATCTTTTACCCCAAGAACAGCAAAATTTGAAAGAGAATCTAAGTAAAATTTCTGCAGTGAATGCGGTGGTGGTTTGTGTAGAGTTCGATGGACAAGTAAGGCCACCCACCCCAGGGTTCGGACATCTGTTGCCCTCAAAGGAAGACAAAGCTGTTCTCGGGGTGATATATGACTCTTGTACATTCCCTGCCCATGATCGGACTGATAAGCCTGGGAGCAGGTACCCTATTTTAATGTGCTTAAGTACTTATGAGGCGCGTCATGTGAAAACCGGTCTTAATGCATGTGCATAAAGTGTTGTCCCGGATTAGCCTGTGCAGTCCGCGCAGGCTAATCCGGGATGGCACTTTCCGCCTACAGTGTATTTATGTTTATAAGAGACTTCCATGAAACAGAAAATACCACAAAAGCGGAAAGTGCCTTCCCGGATTAGCCTGTGTGGACTGCACAGACTAATCCGGGACGACACTTTACGCACATGCATTAAGTCTGGTTTTCCAACGACGCGCCTCATATCTATTTAATGTAAATACATTGACACTGCACGCTGCATACAATGTGTAAATGTATTAATGTGCGGTAATTTACCATTATATGTACGGTAGAAATTGTTGACTATGTTATTCAAGTATTAATTGTATTTCTTTCATTTTGATTACTATTATCTTTTAACCAATGACATAAATGAACTTTTTTTGTTTTGTTGAAGCTGTAAAGTATAAGGAATCAGTAAAAATAATCAACTTTGTGGATAAGAAGTAGAGTTTTTCATGAACATTTACAAAAATTATTTAACACGCATGCATCATTTAAGTACACATTGGATCAGAATTGTGTTATAATCAATATTTTTTCGAAGTAACTTCCTTAAAACAAATTGATTTGTCCTACATGTATGATGTGTCAACTTGAATGTTACACTATGTAATAAATCTACTACCAGAACCATGCAGTCATTTGGCAGAGTAAACTACTGGCGTTGCAAATATTTCTTTGAAAAAAAGTGTCACCAGTAACGATGAAAACGATATTCGGTTTTTATTCAGGTACACAATAATGATGGGAGGAGCATGGTACGATGATCTCAAAGCGGCCGTCCCATCGATGACTGAAGAAGCGCTGGGCCAATACGCTGTCAAAGCGTTACAAAAACACCTCGGATTAAAAGAAACACCGACTAAAATCAAAGTGGGTCACCTGAAGAACTGTATCCCCCAGTATTTGGTCGGTCACGAAAACATTCTGCAGGACGTGTTTGCGGAAATTCGAGCTGAAAGGCTGCCGCTGAGTCTGGTTGGTTCCTCGTACCGGGGACCGTCAATTCATGACTGTATGAATAATGCTAGGGTTGAAATTGAACGGATCACTGGTGCTGCATTGCAGTGAAACTGTTACTGATATTTTTGTTTGTGATCTGCTTTAATTGTGTTAGTTGCTAGTTATGTTTTTATGCCCCCACAAAGTGGGAGGCATTAAGCATTGCACTTGTCCATCTGTATACTATATATACTTAACAAATTTTTGTGGACAGAACCTCATTAACTGCTGGGTGGATTTCGCTCCAATTTCGCTCCAATTTCACAGCTGAAGAACCTTAATGTGTTGGTGATCATAAATGAAATAAATCTGGTTGAGTTTGGCATTACGAAAAATGATCCAAGGTGACAAATAGCTAATTTCGCAAGCATTTCTTTAAATGATTTTTAAAATATTGGTGTTTCACATGCGTTATCTAAAGCAAAATAAGGGCATTAATTAGGCAGGGAGCTTTTGGAATTATTAAACAGCGGGGATGTTAATTAGGGGCGGGGGGGGCATTTAAAAGAAAATATACAGTAACTGTGTTTGATATTAAACAACATATTTAAGAGAACCTGGAATGGTATTGACAGAAATGTTAGTTTAATGTTTACTTACTGTTAATTAACTTCGATTGTAGATCGCGGTATGTAAACTGCATGTGACATTTCTGAGCTACCAATATGTCGCTATCCTATGCTATTTCAGACTGTATTATTTTCTAGAATTTTTTTTTATCCCCCCAGCATCTTAATGCAGGTGGCATATAGTGATTGTCCATCTGTCTGTGATTCTGTCCGTGATTCCGTATGAGGTTAAGTAGATTTTACCATTTTGTCTAGCACCAACACCGCTTACTACAACACTTGCATATTTACACAGTTGTTGATTATGACCATTCCCAATCCACCCATATCACCGAACCTGACTTTGACGTTGATGTTTACCTAGTTTGGACTTCGATTATTTCAAATGAGCTTTTTTTGTAGTTAACTAGATTTTACAGTTTCGTCTAGCACCAACATGGCTTACTACAACACTTGGATACTTAAACAGTTGTTGCTTATGGCCATTCCTAATCCACCCATTATCGCTTTCACCTTAACCTAATTTTGACTAAGAATAATTCAAATTGGCTGTCCAGCACTACCCAGGGGCATGTGTGTTTATCAAACGCAGCGTATTGTTTTCAATTTTAAATAAGGTATTATAGTAGCTTTGATTTAATAAAAATGTACTCATTATAAAATATGTTTAACTATGCTATTCTACAGAAAAGAAAGTCATATGTGTTCACTGTCACTAAGATTAAAATTCAATAATTTTTTTAAAATGTGTCCTTTTGCCTTAGAAATCTTTACTATTAGCAAAATTCAATATACTTTATGACATTTTTACTTTTATTTTGTTTCCCAGTTACATTTCTTTAGTACAAGTAATAAGATTCTCAATTAAAACAAAGTTATAATACATTATTACATTTACAGAAACATGCTTTGTCATACCTTGAAACCATTGTTTTGTTTATGCACTGAAATACTTATTTTATTGATTATATATATTACTGTGCAAATATTTATTACATGTTCAACACGTAATGTATATGTATATTTATCGTTGGTTATAAAAATGGTTTAGATGAATAATTAATTAATGTAAGGGCGGTAGTCTTTAACATTACCGGTAAAAACATACAATATCCTTATGGCAATTAAATTTATTATATTTAACATGATTCATCATGGAAGATTTAATATATTGTATTAGTACACATGTATATTGAAAAATAAAATTCTTTAAATGTAGTGTTGTTGAACATGTTAAATAGTAAATTGACTATTTCTTGATGTTATAAACATGAACCAATTAAATATTTAAGATTGCTATATCATATCATATAGGTATTTACTCTTGTAGACTTGATTCATTATTTAATTTAATCGATCATAATAAGACAAACTTAATGATATCACCATGTTCTTTCAACCTCTATGTCATCAGCATGTATAACTAATAAGAAGTAATGTCGAAAATAAATTCACTATAAAACAAATACACGGTCTGTTATCACTGGCACCACCTCTTTTTGGAGACGCATTAAAAAAAGAGCCAATTATACTTTCGAGGTGGCGCTAATGACAGGAATGAGTAGGAAAATAATAAAAGGTGAGTTGGTTTTATATGTTTTATCAAAATTGTATACACTTCAAACTCGGACAATGTAGTGCGATTCGGAAACAATTTTACCTTCCAACAATGTAGAGAAGTATGAAGTCACAACGCATTTCAAAATGAGAGGACTTCTATAAGTCGTGTCAATTTGGAAATTGAACCTACTAATTTATGAGTTTGAACGTGTTAGGCCATAATTTACACACAATTAGAGCATTAATGGCATAAAATGATAGCTTTTAAAATGTATTATTTGCTGCGTTATCAAAATGTTGGTTTGTGGTCGAATAAACATATTTTTTTGCATCTTCACGTAAGTGGTGGAGCCAAAGCAATGGAGGTGGCGCTCAGAACAGGAGGTGGAGCCAACGCACGATATATACATTTTATTGATTCCAGCATGTATACCTTTTTTTTTAAACCATAAAATACTCCCATTTTTAAAAAAGAAATGAATACTGACAAAATAATTATACAAGCTATTCCAACGGGTTGGTACCATTTACTTTCTACTAACAAGTTATATACATGTAATATATTCGGTATAGTGCAGTAAGCAGTTGTGACAAAATTTCTTGATATGAGCTACACATGTCTCCATAGCAATGTCAGGACGGGTGGAAGCTAATACACAGGCAGGCGGATTGGCGGGTCGATTACTGTATACTACGATGTCAAGCAAATCGATATCAAACCAAATGAGCATATTATTAGTTTGTTCTTTTTTTTCTAACACAAAAAATGTACATTATTTATCAGTTAAAACACCTGTTTTTAGCTCACTTGAGCACAAAGTGCTGATTGTGTGCTTTTGTGATCGCCCGTTGTCTTCGTGCGTACGTCGTCAACTTTTCATTCAAACAACATCTCCTAAACCACTAGGCAGATTTTCACCAAACTTCACAGGAATGATCATTAGGTGACCCTCTTTCAAAGTTGTTCAAATCGTTACGGTCCGCTGCATATGTTGATCACCAGAGCTAAAAATAGATTTTAAAAGTGTAAACATTAACAATCTTCTTTTCTGAAACCGCAGGGCCCAGAGGTTTCATATCTGGTATGTAACATCCTATAGTGGTCCTTTACAAAGATTGTTCAAATTATGCCCCTGGGGTCAAAACAGGCCACGACCCGGAGGTCACATGGTTTGTATAGATGTATAGCAAAATGACTTTAAAAATCTTCTCCTCTGAAACCACAAAGCCCAGAGGTTTCATATTTGGTATGTAACATCCTATAGTGGTCGTCTACAAAGATTGTTCAAATTATGCCCCTGGGGTCAAAACGGGCCACGCCCCGGAGGTCACATGGTTTGTATAGATATATAGCAAAATGACTTAAAAATCTCCTCTGAAACCACAAAGCCCAGAGGTTTCATATTTGGTATGTAACATCCTATAGTGGTCCTCTACAAAGATTGTTCAAACTATGCCCCTGGGGTCAAAACTGGCCACACCCCGGGGGTCATATGGTTTATATAGAATATATAGCACAATGACTTTAAACATCTCCTCTGAAACCATAGGGCCCAGAGGTTTCATATCTGGTATGTAACATCCTATAGTGGTCCTTTACAAAGTTATTTCAAATTATGCCCCTGGGGTCAAAACGGGCCACGCCCCGGGGGTCACATGGTTTATATAGAATATATAGCAAAATGACTTTTAAAATCTCCTCCTCTGAAACCACAAGGCCCAGAGGTTTCATATTTGGCATGTAACATCCTATAGTGGTCCTCTACAAAGATTGTTCAAATTATGCCCCTGGGGTCAAAACTGGCCACGCCCCAGGGGTCACATGGTTATATAGAATATATAGCAAAATGACTTTAAAAATCTTTTCATGAAACCGCAAGGCCCAGAGGTTTCATAGTTGATATGTAACATCCTTTAGTGGTCCTTTACGAATTCTGTTATAATTATTCCCCTGGAGTCAAAACGGGCTACGCCCCGGTGTTCACTTGGTTTTATAGAATAGACAGCAAAATGACTTTAAAAATCTTCTCCTCTGAAACCGCATGGCCCACAGGTTTCATATTTGGTATGTAACATCCTATAGTGGTCCTCTACAAATATTGTTCAAATGATGCCCCTGGGGACAAAACTGGCCACGCCCCGGGACCACATGATTTATATAGACTTAAATTGCAAAATGAATATAAAAGTCTTCTCCTCAGAAACCGCAAGGCCCAGAGGTTTCTTATTTGCTATATATTTTCATATAGAAGTCCTCTACAAAGATTGTTCAAATTATGCCCCTGGGGTCAAAACTGGACACGCCCCGGGGGTCACATGGTTTATAACAACTTTATTAGCAAAATGTCTTTAAAAATCTTCTCCTCTGAAACCGTAAGGCCCAGAGGTATCGTATTTGGTATGCAACATCCTCAAGTGGTCATCTACAAAGATTGTTCAAATTATGCCCCATGGGTCAAAACTGACCACACCCCAGGGGTCACATGGTTTTTATAGACTTAAATAGCAAAATGACTTTTAAATTATTTTCCTCTGAAACCACAAGGCCTAGAGGTTTCATATTTGGTATAAAACATCCGTATAGTGGTCCTCTACACATATTGTTCAAATTATGCCCCCCGGTATCAAATCTGGTCTCGCCCCCGGGGTCACATGTTTTATATAGACTTAAATAACAAAATGACTTTAAAAGTCTCCTCTGAAACGGCAAGGCCAACAGCTTTCCTTTATTTGGTACGTAACATTGCATAGTGGTCCTCTCGAAAGATTGGTCAAATTATGCCCCTTGGGTCAAATCTGGTGGCACCCCGAGGGGTCGCATGCTTTATATAGACTTAAAAAGCTAAGTTACTTTAAAAATATTTACCTGAAACCACAAGGCCCAGAGGTTTGTTCAAGATTGTTCATATTATGCCCCTGCGATAAAAATAAGCCACGCCTCGGAGATGCAAACTTCAATTGGGTTACACGGTCTCAGGTGAGCGTCCTAGGGAACTCAGGGCCTTCTTGTTTTAGATTAAGTATGCACTATGATAACCGTCAACGACGAGCCAGGAAAATATACAGAAATTTAGTAGTGTCCTAGCTGTTACAGTGGAAATCTTTCTATAAATTGTCATATTAATTTACTCTTGCTACAAATAATAAAAACGATACTTATATAACTTAGATTTTGTATAATATTTGCAGACTCATTAAGATTAACTGTATACATGTACTACTAGAATTGTCACATGAGTGACGGATATACCCCCACAATATGGCCTTGTCACAAAACTATGGAATCCATTCGAAAGAAACGGACAGGGAGAAGTGCTTTAATTTGTGAATGGTCAACAGCGTATTTGGAAAAAAATTATTTCAATAGGAGTTATAACTCTGTCAACATTTAGTGGTTTGTAACCAAAGTTGAACTTAATCTCTATTTTATGATGTTACACCTATTATGTACCAAAAATTATTTAAATATGTGAAGCCTTTCATGAGTTATTGTCCATGTTTTTCGGGAATTAAAGTAAAAAAGGGCCATAACTCTGTTAAAATTTAGCGGTTTGTAACCAACATCGAACTTGACCTGTATTCTATGATGTTACGCATGTGTACTAAACATTATTTGAATATGTCAAGCCTTTCTTGAGTTATCATCCGGAAACCAAAATGCAACAGACCGGCAGACCGACATGCTCACTCCTATATACCCCCACTAAACTTCGTTTGTGGGCGTATAATAAAAGATACTGCTTCAGTTTTTTTGTGACAATTTAAATGGCCGGACACGGATGACGGATCACGCGCACATGGAAAAGCGGGCTACGTTTCCATGAGTCCGTATCCGTATCAGCATATCCGTATCCGAATAAAAAATCGAACACATTGAAAATTGTTCAGCCGATTTCATATCTCTGTAACCGTATCCGCATGTCCGTGTTCGTATAGTGCGTCCGTATAGAATCGCACGCTGAGCAATTTTATGCGGACACGGACAACATACGGACGCCATGCAGCAATATGAAGGGCAATTTGCACACTTTGTTAGCTACATCAATATATTATACACATTTACTTATATATTCTACATAGTAGGGCATTTGTTAAATGGTACCAAATAGAAAGGATTTTTTTGGATTTAATGCTGTCAAATGTAATTCGTTGGAATTGGTTAAATGCTCATTAACTGTAGGGAATTTGTTTGATTTCGCCGGCAGAAACCGTGATTAAAAATGAGTTCACTGGTCTGAAACTGATATTTTGAAAGCAAAAAATAAAAAAGAAAGACAAAAATAAATACACGGATACGGATGCATGGAAAGGGGCATCCGTATTGAAATGTCGCGGATACGTATGCGGACGCGGATATGGAATCATGGAAACGTAGCCTAAATGGACAGCTTTTCACAATAATTAGTATGATGTTGTATTAAAAACACAAACAAACACAGAACTCTTCTATACTCGATCTCGCGAGCAAGAGCCAAAATCATGCATGCACTTGGCTCTGATAAGCGCACGTCCGTGCTTGTGATTATCAAGAAACGTAGAATGAAACGTTAATCAAAATATGTCAGTTCGTAAAAATGTATAATATGCATGGGCTCCATCTCCTGTTCTGAGCGTCACCTCCATTGCTTTAGCTCCACCTCTTACGTGAAAATGCAAAATAATATGTTTAATCGACCTCAAACCAACATTTTTGATAAGCAAATAATACATTTCGAAAGGAATTATTTTATGCTATAAATGATCTAATTGGGTTTAAATTATGTCTTAATATGTTCAAATTCATCAATTAGCTGGTTCAATTTCCACCATGTCACGAGTTACAAAAGTACTCACGTTTTGAAATGCGTTGTGACTTCATACTTCACTATGTTGTTGGAAGGTATAATTGTTTCCGAATCGCACTACATTGTCCGATATTTGACTAAAATTGTCATAACATATATAAAACCAACTCACATTCTATCACTGTTTACATTTTTCCTGCTACTTCCTGTTGGTAGCGCCACCTCAGAAGTATAATAGGCTCTTTTTCCAATGCATCTCCAAACAGAGATGCCGCCAGTGATTACAGACCGTGTAAATAGCCTTTATGTCTCATATATGGTTTGTCGTTTTTTTTATGTTCCATTTTATATGTTAATGGCAGGTGTTGTTCGCCAATTACGTCAATTTTGGAACAACCTTTCCATTCTATAAATTGTTGCGATTAGAGCGTAAAAAAGCATAAAATATAACAAGAAAATTTGTTGATTTATGTGAATGATTGAATATTTATGTCACTCGTGGTCGTAGAAAATTATATTTTCACTCGTGGCTACGCCACTCGTGAAAATATTTTTTTCTATAACCTATAAAATTTGATCATTTACTGAAATCAACAAATATCCTCTATTTCTCCATTGTAATAAGACTTCGACCGTTTCTTAGATATTTCTCGGGGGACAATACACAAATATGGACGTCAACATCAATGTAAATGCAACCACTTACCAAATATAGTGTTACAATGAGAAACATGTGCATGTTCGAGGGAATTAATTAATTACTGACAATGGCTGGTATTCATTAGGCCCCTAAGTAAAAGTTAAAGTTAATTTCTTACAACCCTAAAATCCTTAACGTTTGTGGTTGTTTTTATTAAAAGTTTGTTTGCAACAGACTGTTTTACTCTGTTAATGAATCAATCGATACTTCGTATTATACCATATTGCAAATAAAAAAAATAATTTTGGTTTATACCTGGAAATTTTTATTTGAATTTTAAGCTTAAGCTGAACGTAAAGTAAGATTTTCCAAAGGAATTTTATGGATATGGGTACTACTCCAGAAACATCTAATATGTCAACCTTAAGATATTTTTACTTAAGTTCCAATTTGTGCAATATTTAAAAACAAAAGAAATGTGTTTGTGAATACCTCTACAGTTATGTAAATTACAGTTAATAACACTTAAAAATTCATAATCACTAAGCAAAATTTGATTTACTCATGGAATTGAAGCTAATTAAATAATGATAATTTTGAAGTTAATGATAAGATTTTACTTAACATGTTTCTGGAATATGGCCACTGGTCCATGGTCAACATCAACTGAATCAAGATTATCTAATACTAGAAATAATTTGTTAAATAAAAACGCTGATAGCGTAGAAAGACTGTTGGCGACCAAAGAAACTAAAAGCATGTAAATCATGGGAGCATTTTTGCTAAAAAGGAAACATTTGTTTGAATGAAGTTCTATTTCCCACCTTTAAAAATTTACACTGTGGCTTCTTTATCAATAGTATAAGACATCTTAAATAAAACATAATTTGTAATTAACGAACAAATATTTTTTTGCAGCTAATTCTCTTATGCAAACGGAATAATATACATGCCAGCTAACAAGTTAATCTGCAACGGGCCAGAATAACCAATGAAGCGTAGTAGTTAGGCGTATCGATTGTTAGTGCTTCGTAGCCAAAGATCTATAAATAAACATGTAAAGATAAAGATATTTGTTCGTAGCCTACTTAGTCGAAAGTAGGTCATACGATGCAAGCTCTCGATTTCCATAGTACTGTTTAAAATCAATAAATTGCGGAAATTTGTTGTCAAAATATTCAGAATGAGAATTAGTAAGAAGAAAAAACACTTTCGTAACGAGTCAAAAACAACCGATGTAGCGCATTAATTTGGGGGTCTTAGGGGGGCACTATACAGTTTCTCGGGCTTCGGACTCGGCCTGGTGGGGTCTGGATTCGAGCCGTCTTGCACACACTGATAATGTCAACACCTGAAAACAAACCAAACATCATTTCAATTTCACCAGTTTTCGCGACCATTTCGGTGATTTTCAACATCAATTGCAACTTTCCTGCAAATGCGAGCACCTCAAACACTGCATACCTGTCTGCGTAACTTACCAGGTACTTGATTGCAACTGGGCAAAATGGGGATCAACCATTCAGATTTTCCAATAAATTCCTATGTATGTACGCCCTTTTACATATCCTGCCAAAATGGCGTTCAGAGCTAGGAATCCTCATTTACGAATTTTATGTGCAAGGTTGCTCAACACATACGCTGTTAATACATAGGTCATTTTTTCGATTTCACTAAGCATGCAATTCAAAACTCCAGCCATTAAGTCTGATACCTACAACTTCTAAAACACTCAAAATGCTGCTGTTTTACTGTATCCCTATTTATTAGAATTTTCTCCACTGCCAATTCGAATTTTTGGCTAAAATTGTAAAGTGGAACATTAAGGGAAATCAGGTTAGATACCAGTAAATCATTGTGTATCCCTCCGTGGTCCATTCAAAAGTAGTGCCTATTACTAAAGAGTTCCTCTTCTCTTCTGGCATAAAAGTCATTAAGGTATCTCAGACACGTCTTTTATGGTTATCTCTAATATCCTATGCGTGTCTGCAACATTTTGGTGTATTTCATTGGAGGCTAACTTGAAAGGTGAACTTTTGGGGTGTGTTTACTGTGGTATGGGTTTTTTGTCGAAATATGACTGCCGAAACTCTGTTTTCTACCGGTGCCTACAATCAAATGAGATGCATTTTCTTAGAAGTAACATGACATATCTTTTTTATTACAAATTTTGGAAGATGACTGATTGATCTTTAAATTGATACCAGGCTTGAACAATCTGAAATAAAGAAAATGCTAGAAAAATGCTTGGAAAGTTGCCGTTTTATAATGGGACCCTATGGGAATTGGAATTACTGTTATCTAACCATCACACTGTTCCATAGAGGCAAACTGAAATCATTACCTTGAAGGGCAACCAACACCTAGCTTCCATAATACAATTTGGATGAATATAATGACTTCTTTTCATTTTATTCATGTTGTAGCACCCATGTGACATTGCGGCTTTTGGCCAGAATTTACAAGTGCAAAGAAGCCGCACTATGACAATGGAGACATTGCTACAATTACACTTTGTAACAACAGCAGTCTTGATTTGATGCTTTAAGCAGAGTGCAGAAACACTTAATTCAGTTTGCACACCAAGAGCACTTTCCATATAAAAACAGAACCCCATGCATGAACAAAGCATCACCAAAGCTCAGAAAACTGCTAATTACACAGTAGTTTGTGGTATTCTAACTGACAGTATGATATTTTTCAACCCATACAGGCTCACGAATGTTACAAATCAACCCAGCACACAAGAAGTATAAATTTGCATGATTCATAACTGTAGTCATATAATGGTGAACAATATGAGGCATACCAATCAGACCGCTAGCACCACAAGGCCCTTTCGGATGGGTCCAGAGCTGCAGGGCACATATTGTGGTTGCGGATTTCCACAACAGATAACAGCTGATCTTATGGCAGTTTACCTGCTGCAAAAGAGTGACAAAAAAACTCAGATTGAAGAACAAGTAAACATTCATTTATGCGTGCAAGCTGGAAACACACGCGAAGTCACACGCATACAACTTGAATAATTTTTGGACCGGACAGGAAGCGACAATGAACGTATGCGTTAATGCGGACCATGTTAACCGATGTACCAACTGTTGCAAAATCACTTGTTTTCCTGCATTTTCTGTGCCACTAAGGAAATTCTCCACTCAATTTGGCAATTATTATTATAAACTGGACAAGGAATATTACATTTGTTTGCCCGTATAACTATTTACAAATGGCCGAGAAACTACATCTTAGAATAAAATAGGCAGCAACTGCACTGTCCTGAAGCCATCACATCCATTTCAACAAATACGTGTCATTTTTGTCCGATAACCTTTCAAATCTATGCAAAAAAATAACTTTGCGATATCTTTTCAGCTGAAATTTGATGTAATTGAACCATCCATAACTGTTCGATCACTAAAGTGTGCCCGTGTGGAGCGCACACGCGATTTTATCCACTCCAAGAGCATAAAAGACATAAATTCAATGCACAATATATGTAAATATACCATTCAAATGTGTGTTAAGTAGTTTTTTTAAGCTGTTACAAAGCAAAATGCATTTTCTTTTATATCGGTATGCATATATTCTTTAAATGAAGCTTGTTTTAACACCATACAGCGCTTTTTGTAAAATGTCAACAAATCCAGCTTCTGAGTTACCTCCCTTGTTTGGGACTTTATAATCATCAAATTATTGCCCGGACATTGACAAAACTAGAGCTTTGTTACAGGAGTGGCAGCGGGCCCCGAATGATAGCATGTTTGAAGGTTAGGGAGGAAGAAACATTTAGGTGACATAAGTTCCGAATGTGGGAGACTAATTTACATCCCCATCTTTACGCACAACTACACATTACCCTCAACAATGAAGACAAGTTTCAAGAAAGTCTGTTGGAAACTGTAGGAGGAGTTGCATTCACAAGGAATTATCCCTCAATATTCATTACAATAGCTCGATCTGTTATTGAGTAATTGAGAAGAAACCGTTTTTCTATTTTTTGTAACTGTAACCTTGACAGTGACCCCATCCACCCCCTATGTAATCCCAAGCCAGGTCTCGATATAAGGTATCTATGGATGAAGTTTCATTAAAATATTTCATTTCGTTGACTCCGCCTGAAAATGAAAAATTAACAAAGGGCAATAACTCCAGAATTATGACATGCATAGTAACGGTTCTTGTGCACTGCACTTCTTCTCAATGAGATATATCCACCTATAAAGTTTCAAGTTAATACCTCTTATAGTCTAAGAGTTATGCTCCAGGCAAAAACGAAGTATGAAAAATTAACAAAGGTCAATAACTCCCGAACCATGAAGTGCAGAGTAATGGTTCTTGTGCATTGCATTTCTCCTTAATGAGATCTATCCACCCATGAAGTTTCAAATTAATAGCTGAAACGGTTTTAAAGTTATGAAAGATGATGTTTAATTTTAATTCTATGAGTTATAGAAACGATGTAGGGCTTAAATGAGATATGTTGCGCATGCGTAAAGCAGTTTCCAAATCAAGATGTTTCTCTCGTTATTAAGATTTTTCCATGCATGAAAATGTTTTGGTATTTAGATACACTCTAAAGTGTTCAAGTGCATCTCTTTATTTCAATATTTCAAATTGTTTTAATTGTTGATATGCAGGGTGGGAGGGTGGAGTTAAGCCCTCCATCAATTCTATAACTCATAGAATCGAAATTAAACATCACCTTAACCAAGCTAAGTCTCGTTTAATTTTTAAATTGTATTTTGTCTAAATAATTTATGTCGTTCTTAAATGAGATTTCAAAGCAATAATGTGATAAACATCGTCTTACCTTTGTGCAAAAGAATTGATATCCTCTACACTAGGACACCGTCTTGAAATGATCTGTGCTTGTTATATTCTTGCAGTAGAACTTTCCAAATGTTTTTTCATTAGACCAGCCTGCTTTGTTAAGTAGTGTTGCTATTGGTACATGATTTGCATGAGCTGCATATACTGCTGCACTTCTGACACTATGGGCTCCGAATTCTTGGACATCAATTCCAGCTTTCATCATGACTGTCCGAATCCGTCGTGATATAGTGTCCTTACTGACTGAATCGTAAGGTTTAATATAACTGATAAACAACTGTTTACTTCCTGATATGCTTCTCACACTTCTTGTTCGACACAAATATTCTTTTAAAACAGTATACACACACAGCCTCCTGTCTGGAGGATAGGCCTTTACAGTCATACATGATACATGATATGAAGGCATGTTTTGTTTTGACGAACTTGAAACCTGAACAACAAACTCGGTTCTTAACTTTTTAAGATTTTCAACAGTTAACATTTACATTTTAACGACTGAACACGTCGTTAAGGCAACAAGAATTGCAAGCTTCAAAGTTAAGTCCTTCAGTTTTAAATGTTTCACTGGTGAAAGTTTTCTCAAGTATTTGAGCACAACTTGAACATCCCATATATCGCTGTGTATCTGATTTAGGTGGTTTTAAACTAAAAATTCCTTTCATATAACGTATTATTAGTGGATGAGCCCCAATTCTAAATCCTTCATAATTTATTCCAAGAGAAGACAACGCACCTCTGGCAGTGTGTTTAAACTATCATAACCAAGTCCATTATTATACTGTTCAGTTAAAAATTCGATCATTTATGCCACATTTGGAGAAAACTTATTAAGTTACCTTTCACTACAGTAGCAAAACCATCTTGATATGAATACGTGGTCTCAACGCACTTGCGTACAAATAACAAACATGGTTTGCGGTGTGCACGACTTTACTTTATTTTTGGACGAGACGAGGTTCACAATTATAAACACCATACAACAGCCACAAGCATACATTAGCAACATGCATACAGCAATATACATATATACAATATACCATGCAACAATGCCTAACAGTTAAGTAATACTTTGCTCTTAATACATGCTCTGGTAAAATCTGTGGTAAATTTACCTTTACAATTGAAAAATAAGCTAGAATTAGCTGTATTTGATTTACACACATTTCAAATACTTCTCTTGATAAAACTACACATTTAACCATATATTCTTCATAAGAATGGCAGCCGCCTAGGAAAAACGACCATTGGGAAAAAACATGTGTCCGTGTCAATGCACTTAAATCCATTCTTCCGAATAAAGGCATTTAGGACTCTATCCGAACATGCTCGAATTAACAACCAATATTTCTAGTACATGTATAAAAACACATTTTATTACTAAGTAACATCATACTGTATTCTGCCTTCGAATTTGAAAAAGTAAATGAAGCGTTCACTGGGAAGTCGAGAGCATAGAACTTATTATACCCGCCAAAACAAACCGGTTTTGTGCCTACCGCGTACCACGTGATTACAACGCTCGAGTAACTCGCTCACGTGTACTTCAATACTTTGAGACATTCTTTCTGCACTATACTACGTAACGTGCAGAACTTACAAGTCTCAACGTACTTGCGTACAAATAACAAACATGGTTTACGGTGTGCACGACTTCACTTTAGAACAATTACAAATGTTAGGTCTGCATTTTTCAAATTCGAAAATAAAATCCACGGGTTATAAATCTATGTTCATGAATTCTGACTAAAGTTACAAATTCAACTTTCTGGTTATTTCTAACATTTTTTCAATCGATTCCTCAATATATGAATCTTAAGCTATTTCTGTTGTCCATCGACCATGTCGTTTAATGCACCAGCCTGAAATACCCTCCGAGTTTGCAGCAGTGGATGCCCCACTGGCCCTTAGACTATGTGTCCCTAACTTTAAATGAGGGGCGACAATTTTCAATTTCTGTGTAATGCATTCTCGGGCTCTCATATAGCTTAATTTTGTTTGTTATTGGGCAACAGAAAACATTTGTTTCAAGATCTGCAACCTGGACGAAATAAATATTGGTCGGAATCCAATTTTAAACCTGAACACTCAACATATCTCGTTAACATAGCTACTGGACATGCTTCCAGATCTGTAAACATCAGTTTTACTTTTGCGTATTGTTACAACTATGTGATCAGACTTAAACGATATGTCCGAGCATTTCAATTCGCTTATCTCACTGAAACGAAAAAAGCCTGCATAACTTATCATTATCATAGCTAAATCTCTTAGCTCTATAACATCTGTTGACTCTTTATACAAATCACAAAGCTGAATCAACATTTCAGTAGATACTATGTCCCGATTGACTGTAGTCTTAGAGTTCATACGTTTAGCACATTCTAGCATGTTTCGAACTAAATTATTTTCTGTAGGATCTACCAAATCGTTAATGTTGCGTAACCACTTGATTGCGTAAAATGCTGTAGATACTACACTTTGAGATTTTCCTAAATCAATCAAATGTGAAAGATACATTGCAACATGAATTGGATAGGCCGGATTTGTTGGAAATCCTTTAGATGCACAAAACGTTTTGAATGTCTTCACTTGCAAGCTGTACTTTTTCACAGTTCCGTCTGCTCTTGACGCCAGTACATCCGTAGCCATGCGATCAATGACACGTTCCTGGTCCGCAACGGTGACCCCTGCCTCGTCGAATTTCTTTTGTAAGTTGTGCCTTAGGTCAATACCTGCAAATTTATGCTACATCAGTCAAGTACCACGCCATAACTTTATACCAGGGTTTCAGAGATATCACATTTTATTGCTATCAATCTGAATGAAAGAAATTCATTTGCAAATATTCCATTATTTCCTTTTCCTTTAATAATAATATCTGTACTTGGAGGTCAGTATGTGCTTTTAACAAAACTGTTAAACGAACCATCTTTTCTAACTATAAGTGGCCAGTAAGGCGCCGATGTCCATTTGGGTATGACAAGTGTCCCTATACATTTCTCATTTTGCATTTTTCTTATACACAATGTTGTCAAACAGGGTGGTGGAACCAATCAGTTATTATCCCCGTTCCAGTTTTGACTGAAGCAATTAACTGCTTCTGTCCCGGGAACCCACCACTTGGAATTCAACCTTTTACATTTGTTGTTATAATGAGTGGCAAATCTATCAATAGAATATGGACCCCAGTTTTTGTCCAAATACATAAATATTGCATCATTTATTGACCAGTTGTCTGAATCTAAACAGCGACTCAAGTGGTCAGCCTAACATTTCTGTTTCTTGGTATCCAACATACATAGAAGTGTATTGAATGTTCTTCACAAATATTATGCATCTGCAAACATAATGAATGTAATTCCTCTTTGTAACTACCAGAATCTAAAATATATGTTACATTTTTATTATCTGTAAATACTTGTTCATTTTTGCCTCTCCGTATATCCAATGTACTCAACTGAACTCTGCGTATTGTCTCTAGTTCACGCCATGTGGAACTTTTACGTGATTCTACTTCTGTTCAAGATCCTGTAACTTGTTTATCACAAGTACTGTTAAAGCGATATAATTGTCAAGTTCTTACTGCTCTTACTGGAATATTCCATGTTTCCAACATTAATATTTGTCATATATTTACCTTTTCCACTTTCCGTCTGCATGAAATTGACATATTTAATGCTTAAATTCTCATCGTTGACAGTATATTTGTCTACTTCCGGAGACAAATTATCATAAGATCTCATTTCTGTTAATTTACAGCAACTGCTGCCTGCTTCCGGGGTCACATTGATGCTCGCTTCCGGAAGCCTTAGCATATCTTTTTTGTAAATCACGTTCTTATATTGTGTCTTTTCTCTGCAATCAACCGAATCCTTGTCCACTTCCGGGGACATATCATTACAGCCCACTTCCGGGACCACGAGTACATCTCTGTCCGCTTTTGGGGACATACTACCTTAATTGATCTGATACGGTCGCATACTTACAACTGTGTCCACTTCCGGGGACATATCAATATCAATGCTCACTTCCGGGAGCCTGACTACATATCTGTCCACTTCCTGTGACTTACGATTTTTACTGCTCTGATCTGAGTTCATACTGACATTATTGCCCACTTCCGGGGACTCATCATTATGAATGCTCATGTCCGGGAGCGTTTCTAATCTGGTACATACTTCCAGGGACAATACATATATGCTACTAGCATCGTATAAAACTGATTTAGTTGTACTTTCATTTAAAACCTATTCAGAATAAAAGTCTACATGATGATATCCGTCAAAATCAGTACCTATGTACTCTGTATTTATGATATCCGCCAAAATCAGTACCTATGTACTTTGTCTGTTCATGACAATAATGCTCCTCGTGCTTACGCGTAGCTTTACATGCCCTTATGTAGCCTCCGTAACCTACATTGCTTGCATCACAATACATATCTATGTCAATACAGATAGATTCACCTTACGCGTAGCTTTACGTGCCTCTATGTAGCCTCCGTAACCTACATTGCTTGCATCACAATACATATCTATGTCAATACAGATAGATTCAACCATTGACTTACCTACATTATTCAAGTTGCATTGCGTCGCCAATAACTCAGCTCTGATAATGCATTTGTGGACACAACCACACTTGATTTCCAGTTTTTCCTCAGCAAGACACATTTGCTTAAATACCTTGTTTTTCTACAAACATTCTTTCCGAAAACACTGGGAAGTGAAACTATTTGTCCAATGACAGAAGCTTGCAATTTTACCGGTATCAAAAAAAAGAATTCCATGCGCAACTGTTATAACAAAGAATCTATAGTGGCCTCTAAACGCACAGTGCGCTCGTCTGTTATATACAAATGGTTTGTATTAAAATTTAATACATGTCCCAACCAAATAGTTTCTTTAACAGGCAACCAGTGCATTTTTCTTCTGCTAGCATAAATCCCAACTGAGATAATGTTTGTTTTACAAACTTGCTGGTTTTGTAAGCTCTTTCATATGTTTCATCACCCCCTATACCGTCATCTAAAAACATAATCACTTTGTGACTTACAGAACAGAAATATTGGACAACAACTTTCAAAACTTTCGTAAAAATATGACCGGCGCATGATGTTCCAAATGGTAATGAATTGAAAACATAAAACTTTTCGTCAAATTGAGAACCCCAAGAAAACCCCAAATACGTTGTGTGGGTTGGAAAAATATCAATATGGTGGTATGCGCTTTTGAGATCAAATGTAAATACATAACTGTCTTTATCAAACATTTGCTGCGCAGTCTTGCTATCTTCGAATTTTACTCTGAACAAATGAATACACTCATGAATATGTCTGCAATCAAGCACTAGTCTCGGTTTTCCAACTTTACTGCATGCAACAGTTAATGGATTTACAACATAAGGACGTTTTTGTACTTCAGAAATAAACCCTTTTTCAATAAGCGTTAACATTTCGCTGGATACAAATTCTTGAGAATCTTTGGCAGATTTATTTTTCAAACAAGCTTCGTGAGGTATACGTTTTAGTGGTAATTTATAACCGCTACAAATTGTATGATATCATCACATATTTCTTTCCATTTCCCGATTGCTCTCTTTAAGCAGCCTACTGGTGAACTGTTTCACATATACTCAAACAAGGTATACCTTTTATACTCACATCTCTGGTTTCCACACTTACCACGTGTACATCAGTGTTTCCGCTTTCGCTATCTATTCTTACCATTTTGTCAACTTCCGGTTTGCTCAAAAAATCAAAGCATGTACTTATCTTATTGCTGCTCGTGCCTCGTCCTTGAGGACACTCTGCCTTCCAGTGGCCAGATGCTCCGCACATAAAACACATCCCCGGACGTTGTCGTTGACCGAAAGTTGCGAACTACTGCCCGAAACGCCAGGTGGCGCTGGACTTTCGGAGGGAACCGTCTACCTCCTGGGATATGGGAACGTATTGGCCCTTGGTTTTTTCTTGATCTAGCCTGTTCGCCCTGGCTTCTGATTTTAATATGTGTTTCTCGTCTTCACTGTCGGACGCCAGCGGATTAGTTTCGTATTCAGAAACTGCTCTGCAGCCCAGCTCTGAAGCATCTGCCAGTTTAATTAGTTTCTGCCTCCGTTTGATTATTTCTTAAGCTGCAACATATATATTCCTGCGTTTATACTACATTCTTCTTATCTACTGGATATTGATTCAAAATACATGCATAGAGTTCTTAAACTATGACAAATATCTGCCAACAACCAAACATTTAACAACGCCACGTGCAATTGCATACTGCTCGAGGTAAATCCTCGTGAAAACAATATTGACCTATCTCAAGGGTATCATTTAATAAATAAAAGTACTCTAACATTCAATTGCAAACTTTACCTTGAATCACGGTTTCTTTTACTTCGTCAGTTTTATTATTATGCCTGAAATGTTCATCGTTGCTTTTACGTTTTAAAACTGGTTTTTTCATTAATATCTGGTGCACTTATCTTTGTCCTATGCTCCTATGCTGGAAAGAAGCTGGTCTCTCTTGGTATTCTCTTCCAACACCGATTTGACCTTGTCCTCGACCATTTTCTCCACCCCTCGTTCGTCCATGTTGAAAAAGTAAATAAAGCGTTCACTGGGAAGTCGAGCATAGAACTGATTATACCCGCCAAAACAAACCGGTTTTGTGCCTACCGTGTACCACGAGATTACAACGCTCGAGTAACTCGCTCACGTGTACTTCAATACTTTGAGACATTCGTGCTGCACTATACTACGTAACGCGCAGAACTTACAAGTATTGTTTCTTTGTTCCTCGTTTCCAGGAACACATAAGTATGTTGGTAGACTGTTCGAAATACCTTGTTTTCTGAAACTTTCCCGGAAACACTTTGCATGCAATTTTTAAAGCTTTAGTTGTTTTCTGTAGGGGATGTTCTGTGTCCCGATGTGGAAGCTGAAGCAATTTGTGACGTTTCATGATTATTACTGGTGTGTCTACCAGAATCTCCATCAGCCGTGCAAACCACGTTTGTGTTGGCCATAACGGTGAGACTACAATGCCTGTTGCCTGATCCTGTGTGACTTTCTGAATGCATCGTCCCATCAAACTGAAAGGAGGGAAAAGATAAACACAATTCCACTGACTCCAATCGCAAGAAAATGCATCTATGTGCAGTGCTTCTGGATTCGGTTTCCATGAACAATAACATGGTATTTGAGCATTTAATCTAGATGCAAAAAGATCAACATCAGGCTTTCCCCATCTATTACATATGTGTTGAAACATTTTTGTATGTAATTTCCATTCTAGTTTATCATTAAATTTCCTTGAAGCATCGTCTGATTCACAGTTTAATGATCCTGCGACATGAGAGCATGTTAACCAAATATTTTGGGATATGCACCATTCCCAGATTTCAATAGCTACAAAACTGCATTCTTCAGACTTAATAGCACCCATATTGGAAATGTGGCTAACTGCTGTAGAATTGTCACAAAAAACTTGAATGTGCTTATCTTTAAACTGCAACCTAAAGGATTTCAAACATTATTGCCTTTAACTCCAGAACATTTATGTGGCATGAACGCTCTGTGTCTGACCATCTTCCACCAGTTTGTATTTCTTCACAAACTGCACCCTTCTAAGGATGTATCTGTGTCAAGCAGAAAATCTGCATTACCCCTGCCAATGGTTCATTTTTGTTTATGTAATTCCTTTATCCACCACATTATATCTTTTTTCATAGTCACAGATATAGGCATTACAGCATTGTAATTTACCTGGTTTTGTTTTAACGAGAAAATTTTGGCCTTTTCCAAATTTCTATAATGCAATTTACCACATTCAGTTGGCCACCATAAGTCCTATTACTTTTGCTACTTGCCTAATAGGTGTTTGTGAAAGACAAATCAGCTCGTTGCATGCTTTCAGGATATTAGTTTGTCTTTCTTCAGTCAATGTAAAGATCATTAATAAAGAATCAATGACATTACCCAATAATGCTATCTTGGTAGATGGTTCAAACACAGAGTTTTCATCATTTATCATGAACCCCACCTTTGACATCAGGGCTACAATGTCCGATATATTTTGTTTGCATTCATTGTATGTATCACCACACAGTAAGCTATCATCAATGAAGCCAGAATTGACATGCCCTATGTTCCTTAATTTAGCATAAACTGAGTTTAATAATTTAATAACCAATCCATGACCTTCAGATATGCCATTTGGCAAAGATGTGTACTGATAAATACTGTCATACCATTTAAAACGAAAATATTGTTGCTGTTCATTTGCAATTTTCACGGAGTAATATGCATGACGCAAAGCGACGGATGCCATAAAAGTACCAGGATTTATTAAAGTTAGAGCTTTTTTCAAAAGTATCCATTTTAAAATGTTTATATGGGATATGTTTATTCAATTTCTTTAAAATCAGAGCCATTCTGTATTCACCATTTTTCTTTGGCTGAATAAAAATTGGAGATAATATTTGGCCATTTTCTGGCTCGACTTTCTTGAGCACACCGTAATTTAACAATTGATTTACTTCATTGTTGATTGCAATAGTTTCCTTTTCATTGAATGTGTATTGATAGTTTTGATGGTACAATTCTGCCAATGAATCTGTTTTTATATCAAAATGGCAATTTTCAACAATATCAATAATGTGTTGGTCATCCGTTATATGCGCCGTTCAGAAATAGAATGCCATGTTACCTTAAGTGGGCACTATACAGTTTCTCGGGCTTCGGACTGTGCTAGTTACTAACATTATCTAAATTAGATTCCTGTTAACTTGAACATCGCTCTATTCCGTTAAATGTGAAAAACATCCGACTCATCGAGTGCAGACCTCTGCCAAGCGATATGTTAGCGATGTCTCACTTGCCCTATCTCACAAAAACAAAGAATAATATTTGTTAATGGATCCAGGCGGTAAACTGGATCACGACCAAAATCTTATCATGTGTTAATTGTTCAATTTCCAATGTTTGTAGCAACACACCTTAGCAGGAATACCATGTCATATATGGGTCATTTTCAAATTATGTCCATATTCCATGTTTGCCATTTTTAAAACTCGAAGAGTGAATGTTTAAAGTTTGTACATAACAGTAACGCCAAGGAAATTGCAGTTACACCATGGACAGAAAAGTAACGTAAAAGACAATCATTTATAATAATGACTCAGAGAACAGTTATGAAATGTTCAAAATAGCTAAGATAACAGTAACAATCAACACCTGGATTGGTTAAACACTTTTTGTCCAATAATCAAGAATACCGCCATACTGCTTCTATGATGCATTGTATATTAATAACACCACGGAAAAAAATGTAACATCCAAGACAACCTTTACAAAAATTCATTGCATGTAATTCTTATTTAAAATTTTCAATATTCTAATAGCACTAAATTGTTTTACTGAGTCATGTCATTTTTTATTTTCTAGCTACACATCGTAAGAAAAGATTAATGAAGTGAACTTACTACTCTTAGATTACGGTTACAATACAGACATTATTGGTAACACAAATGACGTTTTTTTAATTACACTGTTTCATTTTTGTTTGATAGATGACCGTTGAAGATATCCACACACAAAAATGAATTCACAATTTGTTATAACTTTTGGGAACAATAAAAACTGAATGAACCTGTTTACTAGATTTTGAATTTAAACAAACACTTAAAAAGTGATTCCTTTTATTTCACATTTAGTTCTTGCTTCAGAAAAAATGCTAATGCTAATTTTATGTTTGAATCGGGTTTGCCTACAGTTTGAGCCGGCTGATTTCATGCTGACCAATACCATTATTATTGTTGACAGAAGTCGAGTGAACTTGTTTACAAGGAAACTTCCATTCATATTTGTAAATAATCTCATAATTAGAACTTTGTTGCGCTAGAAACAAGGTAGTGAATATATTCTTAAATTAATAGTATAAATGTCATGCTCCATTCTACCATAAACAAGACAACGCTTTATGTTTGTATGAAAACGGCTCTTGTCATGAGTAGATTATCTAAGCATTAGAGTTAATAATAATCAATACTCCCACAGTGGTCCAAAGTGGTCAATTGATTTTTTATAAACATCCTTCAAAATAGTGTTATTAAATTGTATATTTAACTTCTTTTTCCTACAAATAAATCAGTTCATGTTATCTTACTAATAGTCTGTATAAAAAAGGACATGAAACAGGAGCACAATCTGATAATTGCAGTTAATAATATTCAATTCTCCTAAAGTGGTTCCAACTAGTCATAGTTATCATTTGCATTTATATCATTAATATTCTAAACACTTTTGAAATTAAACTTATTCTTGCTAAAACAAACCTGTGCATTGTAACATAATCTGTATGAAAAGGACATGAAACATGTGTTGAAAACTTTGCCTTTACAATAAATATTAACCTATGGTTATTAATAACACATTTTAACACGCTACTGGCAAATATTTCTATAGACAAAGAACACAATTATCGTTGTTAAACTACCCAATAAGCAATGCAAAAAGTAGTCCCGATTCTGAGCGGAGTACAGTAAAATGTAATTTTCATTACAATTGCAAAAATATTTGTGTAAGCATGTTAGAATCGAAATAATTCTCGCTCCAAATCGTTGTTTCTTGGCTGATAAACAACGATAAATCGAAAATTATTTCTTCATTAAAGTATATATATATATATCAAAAATGATGTGTTGCTGTTAAAAAAACTATTTAGGAATAACTTGATGACAGCTTAATTAATATACGTTAACATCATAGGGTACATTTTGTTTCATCCTCTAAGCATTGTCACCTGTTGACCCAATAACCTCTGTTTACTTTACAAATATGCCCGAGTTGATATATGCTCATTACAAAACAGTTGACATTGTAATGACATTAATCCGGGCATTAATATGTGTTCATTGGAGAAAGGGGTCCTACACGGATTTTATAAAACCCCACCAGTAAAAAGTAAAGAATGCCAGTGAAAGTGCCCTTATTCATTTTAATGCGTTTATACTCAGGTAAAAGTTTAGATATTAAAAGAAAAACAATAGTTTATATTTAGTTATAATTGCATATCATTTATTGGCATTTTGAGCATCATTGATGATATCACGGTATTATAACAATTTAAAGAGGGGGACACAATTCAAATGCCCACTACATTTGTATTAATCAATTACTATTACTGGTACCAAACATTAGAAGTATATCTTTCATTTATACAGCATTTAGTCGTCCTTTCTGTTACCATTTGTGTCACAGGTGTTACTATTTATGGTACGAGAAATATCATGGTTAAAAAGGCTGACAATTACAAACAAATGAAGTTTAAGCGCAAAACACTGGATTAAATATTATAGAATGTCCGTTACATAACCACTCATTTGTCATTGGTGTTACATATTGAGGTACACCCCGACATAACCAAGAATATTTCAAACTTGCTTGATAAAACTTAATGTAGAATCAACATGTGTTATTAACATTAGAATTCCTCTTATTTAATGAAACTCAATATAAAGTTTTCTGTAAACAAGATGTTTTTTGTTGAGTATGTCTGTAGTGTTACCAAACCCAGTCCTTGGTGTTACTCTGTTTCTTAAATCGTGAATTACGATAATATAAATAATACTTACAAATTAGTATATAATAAAAATCATCACATGGAAATTCTTGTACATCGAGACAAATCTTAAACAAGATACCATGTCTTAAATATTGTAATATTCGTTTTATGTTTTACAACTGTCCCTCTTGTAACCAAACTTATCCATTGTGTTACCATTTAAGCGGTAACTACAGGGACAGTATCACCAAGGAAATATTTCATCAAAAGTTGACTTTAAAAGAATCATATCAGATCCTCAACAGCATTTTTTCATCAAAAACAAATAAACTTGTTATAACAACGGAGAAATACCATTCAAAATATGCGGCGCATATTTTCCGAGTTCAAAACTTACGCAACACCAGAGACAACAAATGTAATTATGTCTCATTTATACACACCTTTTTAGCTACATATTCTCAACTCCGTACGGAATGGTCTTGGTTGCTGTCGGTTATCATTTATCAGAAAGTGACTTTGTAGGAATATGTTATTACACAATTATATATTAATACATTATATGTTACACTTTTCGATAGCAAATAGTAACACCAGGGACACGGCCACAATATGCACACTTTCAACATTTTTATTTTTAATATTGTTTGCTAATTGGGGTGAAATACCTTCTTTAAAACATAAAATGTGACATTAATAGTACACTGACATGTTTTATATTAAAGTACAGTTAACATTCTTAGAAATAACAATGATTGTTAGAAAAAAACGGCCAAATAACAGACAAAAAATTGATTTTTAGGAGCATTGGAAACATTGATTTATACCATTACTTGTGTGCATATAATATTAAATGTTTATTTGTGCTACTAAATAAATCAACATTATGTGGTGGAAACACAAAATATTTTAAGAAATAGCGTATAAGCTTTCAGCATTGAAATCACTAAAATATGAACTTTTTTTGAAAATGACCCATATACAGCGGAGCTGAGGTGACTTGCATAGTAGTGCCCACTACTGCAAAAATAACCCGACAGTGTGCAGGAGCCCGAAACGGGCTCAGCCCGGAAAAGTAAAAAATAATACTTCAAAACTATTCGTAAACCCATCGCGGTGACTGGTTATATAAGTGTAGTGGGCTAATATCGTTTCCGGAAAATTGTGTTTATTTCCATTAATAGTTAATAAATTTTCTGGAAATTTCGCGAAGTTTCATGAACAATTTTATATTAAGCTATCTCATAACAGAGGTATACTTGTACATGTCACGTTCCGCGGCATATGCGCGTCGCATAAAAAAAAATTAGCAAACGCGTTTATGTGGTTATTCTCATTAACAGCAGTATGTAATAGATATAAGCCGTAAACTGCCCATTATGTAAAATATTGGACGGTCTGAGGCGCGTAGCCAAACCAATTTTAATTATGTTAGCAATATTAAAAGGTATGACTTGCTCAAAAAAAAATTTGTTTAATTATACAAAACACTGTTATATTACTGATTTAAAATTTTCCCAAAAGAACCTCTTTACTCAATCAGTACACACAACCTGAGTTCCACGTGCTTTTGGTGCACACTGTATATCCAACCTTTGTAAACTGCGAACTGTTCATTCATGTAAAAAGAAGTGAACAATGAGGATGATTGATTTCGAAGACGGGATAAAAGTCGCGGTGGCGTAGTGGATATGTGGATTAGTGCATTAGTGCAAGCAATCGGGTATTATAAATCCGATATGTGAACGTTGCACTGAGTTTAAATATTTTGTGAAAAAGAGTGCACGATACATTTTAATATTTTTAATAAGAGTTTGTTAGTAACATATAACTTATTTATAATAAACGATACATGTACTTTCCAACTGCATATACTTTCAACTGCAAATATTTAAAACATTTTTGTGACGGCATCTCATTGTTCTCAGTGTATCATAATTTTATATTAGACGGGCAGCCGTACAAAATCGGGCGTGTTTTGGTAAGATATTGGAGTGTAGTCTGTTAATAATGGACAGCACGTGCCAGCTTAGGTTTTCTAAAAGTCGCAAGGAGACGATTTTGATTCTGACGCCCACTTCAACACTAATATAATACTATTATTTAATTTAAAAATGCATACGTTTATAATGGTGTACACTTTTATATTACCGATGTACGTAATAATGGCAACGCACCAGATCAATGCCTCTTTTACAGCGCATGAACTATCTCCAGCCACTCTCCCAATTGTTTGGCAACTTCAATGCACGATTCTCATTGGAAGCATTTGCAAAATTGTGTAACATATAATGTAGTACCATTTGTTAACGCAGTTTCTAAAAACTAAAACCGTCATGTGTTTTGGCTATTGAATATATCTAATACTAGTATGCGATCGGAATCATTTCAATATTTGGTGTGTTTTGGTACATATTCGCGTAGTCACTAATGGCTATCACGTACAGAATATATGAATGTATAATATAACGTTAGACCTATCACAAAATATAATTTTGGTCAATATTCCTCGTTAAAGGTTGTATTTTAAATATGGTAATGTCTCAAATTATAATTAACGAATAAAAAATAACCGATGTAGCGCATTAATTTTGTGGTCTTATTACAGGAGACCCAGGTGAATATTTCTGTTACATTCAAGTAAATAGCGTAAATAGGAGTGTCATTAATTTGACGTAACATTTTTGATTTATTGACTTTTGTAGAAACTGTAATTGTAATATATCCCATGACATATTAAAATACAGAACATATATTATCTTAAATTATTGAAAGGAAAGAAAACATTCGTGACTTGTGTTGTTTTGAAGAAGGACCTTTTCAGATTTCGATTTACTGACTCGTAGCCTGCAAAGAAACGAAGTAGATTCCCGCGATACCTGTTTTCAAAAATTTTTACCCTTTCAAAAGACCGTTGGCTCTCGCCAACAGTCTTAAAACTAACATTAATATAGTATAAAACAGTTTAAACAGTATAAAATGATGATGATGATGCCGGATGATTGAATACTGTTGATTACTTCTTTAAAGGTTCGTCGACTTTCGGTCGTGCGTGGCGTGCGTTTTGGAGAAGCGTGCATATTGTGTTTAACTCGAGTATTCACTGAATAGTTCGAGCTATACTACTCAACCGTTCGTCGGCGTCGGCGTCATCGTCGGCGTAATGCTCTGGTTAAGGTTTGCGTGCAACTATTAAATATTATTTATGTATCTACTACATATATTCAAATGAAACTTCACACATGTCTTCAGGGTCATTATGTTATGTCACTGACAGAAAATGTACATAATATCAAAGCGGAATGAATAGTCGAGCGCGCTGTCCTGAGACAGTTCTAGTTAATACCAGTAATAGCAAATAATATAAAGAGCCATTGATGTAATTAATTGTTAATTTTCCAAATGGAATTCATTTACAGTATGCACAAGCATCTTCTGAGTAATTTCATTAAATTTGTGTTTAAGGTAAAAAATGAAAAGTAAATTGTGTCTATAGTCAGACAGACGGATGAATAGATGTGCTCTTTTCTTCTTCCCCCAATTTTGTTATGCGCGGGTATAATAACATTGCCACTTTATTGTACGTATACTGGTACCGTTTATGCGGCCTAAGTGTGCCATTTGCATAAACGCTGTCACGTATTTGCATTAAAAATCACCGCATTTAGGGTTTTTAAATATAGCCATACAAGGTAAAATCGTCTACTGACTGGACTGTAATAAGTCATGTTACTGACATTTTTGTAACTTTTTATGCCTCCACCATCAATGATGGGGGGGGGCATGTAGAGTTTAACCTGTCCGTTGGTACGTACGTTATGTACGTTTGTACGTAAATACGTGTTTACGTATGTTTTTGTTCGGATTCTTGTCCGGAGAATAACTTTGTCCAGCATTGGAGGACTTTCAAATAACTTGGCAGAAATGTAAAGAATAATAAGACCGTGTGTCGCGCGCAAGAACCAGGTCCCAAGGTTCAAGGTCAAGGTCATATTTAAAGGTCAAAGGTCAAATATAAGAATTAAAGCCATTGACCCTGTCCGGAGCATAACTTTGTCCAGCATTTGAGGATTTTCAAATAACTTGCCAGATATGTTAAGCATAATGAGACGGTGTGTCGCGCGCAAGAACCAGATGCCTAGGTTCAAGGTCAAGGTCACACTTAAAGGTCAACGGTTAAATATAAGAATTTAAGCCATAGACCCTGTCCGGAGCATAACTTTGTCCAGCATTTGAGGATTTTCAAATAACTTGGCAGAAATGTTAAGCATAATGAGAAGGTGTGTCGCGCGCAAAAACCAGGTCCCTAGGTCCAAGGTCAAGGTCACATTCAATGGTCACAGGTCAAATATAAGAATTTAAGCCAAAGACCATGTCTATAGCATAAATTTATCCAGCATGGAAGGAATTTCAAATTACTTGGCTCACGAGTTAAGCATGTTGAGTCGGTGTGTTGCGCGCAAGAACCAAGTCCCTAAGTTCGAAGTCAAGGTCACACTTAAAGGTCAAATATAATAATTTAAGCCATAGACCATGTCCGGAGCATAATTTTGTCCAGCATGGAAGGAATGTCAAATAACTTGGCACAAGTGATAAGCATTATGAGGCGTTGTGTCAGTGCAAGAACCAAGTGCCTTGGTCCAAGATTAAGGTCATACTATAGGTAAAAGTTCAAGTATATGTATAAATGTTAAGATTTATTACGACTTCTTGTCAGAGCTAAAACTATTGGCTGGAAATTTATGATACCTCAACTTACTTTACAGAATAAGAGAATACACGAACAGAAAGTACAATATAAATGGGAAATTCTTCTTTTGCAAAATATTTTGTATGCATACAGACAAAGCGGGGCCACGTAGAAAAGTTGGCATAGGTGGGTGCATCCGTGTCTGTGGACACATTTCTAGTTTCAATTTTGAGTTGAGACTCGTTTTTGCCGCGACGTGCATATATATAGTGTTACGTTACAATGCCACCATATGTCAGCATTCAATTATAGTCCGAGGATCTGGCATTCTGCTATATCTGCCACCAAACAATGCGTGAGGGAAACATCGGAAACAACAAATCTGAAGGCAGCTTCAACTCCACCGGTTTCTCCAACTGGAAGGACGCCACCTCAAAATTCAAAAATCATCAGCAGATATCATAAGAAAGCCGTCGAAAGACATGTTACCCTGACGCGCGTCACCTAGGACATCGGGAAAACCTTATCGAGTGCACGCTCCAAGGAGAAAGAAAACAGCCGGAAACAGCTCCTCATCGTTCTACGCAGCATCCGGTACCTTGCACGACAGGGGTTCGCATTGCGGGGGCATGATGATATTGATGTAATTATGATATTGCACCATTTAAATGAATACGATAAAAGTATATTCATGTAGTTATTGCGTTCTTATTAATGCCTAAATACAGTCCCTGGAATAGTCTAATAGTATTATACTGGTTGAAATGCAGTGAAACTCGAATTCTGGAAGGCCCCCCTCGCCGCCCAAATGTTGAAAAGTTGCCGACGCCCCTAATAAAGTCCCTGTAAGAATGAAAAAATACAAGCATAAATATTCACTAGCATATAAGAATATAAATTGTAAATATATACTAAACCATATAAATGGAATCAGAAATAAATAACACTTTTTGCGAAAATTATCAAAATAAAAAGCGTTCGGGTTAAATATACCTGTGATTATTCAGGTTTGCCCTGCTATGATCAACTTTGTTAGAGCAGGAGTAGCCCTTCCCTGTCCCCTTGTGGTTGGTTTCATGCTGGCGCAGTGTTGACTTATTCGCCAGGACCTAGCCACAATAACGGCATATGCGTGGATTGGAATGCTCCATCACAAACATCGTTTTTTATTTTCTTTTGTTTCTGCATTTTTAGGTTAAAATGTGTGGTCGTTCGCATGAAATTTCAGACTGTGGTTTGGTCGTTCGCATATTTCAAAAGTTCGCCGTTACACATTTTAGACAATTTCTAGATTCATTTTGCAACTCAGGTTGTTTCAATTCGGCATTTTTAAGCTATTTACGCATTTTTTGTATAATAAATCACTTGCAACTCGACGTTTTATATATTAAAAAAAACTTATTTTAATAAAATGTGTGATCGTCTGCATCGTCAATTTTTTATTTGAATGTTCGTAGAAAGTACAGTACCTAGGAACACAAACAATATACCGAGATAAAAAAAATTCCCGTTTTTCAGTAGAAATATATAGTAAATTGAGAGGGTAACCTATTTCAAACTTAAAAAGGACTAAAAATTGTTTACTTTAAAATAATAAAAATTATATCAATAAATAGATTAAAGATTGAATCAATCCATTTGCACCTAAGGTTTCATTTAAACGATAATAAACTTATGACGAGTTAAAGATTTGTTCCCTATATATTTCCATATACCGCTGTAGGCTCGATATCGATTATCTCCTGGCGGTTATTCTTCCATATGGCAGAATTATTGGTGCCTTCGGTGCGCCAGCTAGTCCTTTGTGTTAATTTCAAATGATTAAAAGGAGAAAACAACAATAAATACCTTCTGACTTGATGTTATTCTGTCCAGAAAGATGTGGTCGTTCGCATGGTTTACGGAGATTTCGGTATGGCGAAATCGGTAAATTGATTTTATATAGTGATTGGTACGGAGAAATCGGTAAATTGATTTTGTATAGATTTTCGCACCTACTGCAGATTTACGCACCTATGGCAGAAATGTGTTAGTCAATTATTGTAAATTAAATGGGTGATGGTGAACATTATAACAATTCCATATAATTCATTTTATTGCTTTCTTTCAGGTCATAGAGAAGAATTGAAGAAATTGTCATTTTTTTATTTAATTATATACACAAATAGACAAAACAAGAATGTAATAATAATGAAAGTAATAGAGGCAACACCAAAAAGCACTTATTATTTAGACAAAAAAATCACATGAAATAGTATAAACAATGAAAATACATAAGCACATTAAATTATTAATTACCTTTTTTTCCGAAAAAAAAAATGTAACAATAACACAAAAATGAAGACATGGCATAAGCACATTTAATTATTACTTACCTTTTTTCCCCCAAAAAACACATGTAACAATAACACAAAAATGAAGACATTGCATAAGCACATCAATAGCACCATATAATGTTGCATATAAAATGGTATATACAGTAAAATACATCATATTTACATAAGCATATTATTAACTTAACTTTGCCCAGAACTTTATTTAGTAAAATACCATCAGCACAAAATAAACAAAGAAACAAATATGTATAGCTTGAACACAATTAACTGACACTGCCCTTTGCGGAGAATATATTGGAAATTTGAAATGTATTTTTCTGTTTGAAATAATTACATGATATATAACATAATTGTGTCCAAGCTAGAATGCATATGTAAAACGACAGTTCAACGAATTCACATCATGACAGTTCAACAAATTCACATGTACTCGTCCATGATGTTACATATCGCTGTGGTCGGTCCAATTCCAGCGATGTGACTGATCCTCCTCAGCAGTCCGGTGGTCGTTAGTTCTTCCTCCTCGTACTTCTCCGAGGCATCGTCCAAGGCTCCATGCAGCAAGCGGTACTTCTTTCTTCTAATCTTCGACAGCATGCTGTCGGACACTAACCTTTATATTATTATTATTATTATTAAAAATACAACTTACCTTCGAGATCGTTGTTGGTCCTTATGACCTCACGAAAGACGCACCAATTGATTGGTGTCCATATCGGACCGTTGATCCAGGTCTGCTGCATGTAGTTGACCACGTTCAGAACAGGCCCTCCCGCTTCCTCTGCGACGATCTTCAATTATTCAAACGCTGGCCCGATCTGCTCTACCGGAAGATATGGCAAGCACAGGAACTCGTATTTGTCCCCCCTCTGAATATACGCTGTGCCTGCCTGAATTTTCCGGTAGAGCCGCCGTGTCAGGTGAAAACAGCAGCCTTTCACAACGGACCCGGGAAATACTTCGCGGATAGCCTGCCATGTTGCTGAATATATATATGCGACGTGTTTTCAGTTTTGTTAGTTTTGTTTTATATTGAATTCTTAATCCGGATTCACTTTATATATATATATATATAATAAGCACGACAAACTCAATTCAATAGGCTGTCCCAGGTGGCGTCGCAGACTTGTTAGTACCTGAAAATAATAAATTAAAAACATTTATGTTTACTTAAAATCATTTAAATTAATCATTTCATATTAATTCAAAATAAAATACATACCTCGACATAATCATTCTTGAACCGTCTGGACATACACATACACAAGAGGCACTTGTTTTTCGTCTTCACCTCGTCGCACAAAAGCATGTACCGTCATTAGTTGATAGAATGGTGCCTCGCCTGACATAAGAGGGTCAGTTGGTGTTCTGTTCCCAACACAAGGTGCCGGGCACCCTCCATCTTGATGTCTTCGACGAGGAAGTATTCGCCGACAAATTCACGGTTGATCTGTGAGAAATGATTTTGAATAAATTTACATACATAGTATGTTTAATTTTCAATGTGATCGTATTATACGTTAAAAATAGTCACATGTGAATTATATTAAATAATTGTATAAATTAATTATACATAATATATTATTATAAATATAAACAGTCATGTATAATATATTACCTCGAATGTCAGGTTAGTTGGCTCATGAGGTCGAAGACGTCTGTGATATTTCACGAGACGCGCCTGGTTGTCCGGTTTTGGTAATTTAATGGCATTATCTGCCACTAATTTACCCATCACCTGCACAACAATGACCGCTGCCGGCTCGAACAAACGCTGTTTCCCTATCGCCTTAACCTGCACAGATATACATAAAATGACCATGTACACAAATGCGCTAATTATATTATTTTATATTATATTTAATATTATATACTATTTAGTATACTTATATACTATTAAATGTAATAATACATACATAATAATAAAGGAAATTTTAAATAACTTTTATTATTTGTTTATGTTAATAATTACCTTCGCTGTGACAGCCACCTTGTTCTTTGCACTTGGGTCCGCTGGATGAATGTGTCCCCCCAGGCCCGGAGTGAACATTCCTTTGTACTCCTTTACAGAGGCAGTACACAGCATCTTCTTGCTCCTCACTGAGCATCGCCAGTATTGTCAGTCCGCGCTTTTCACCTACAACAAACGTTGACATTAGTACACATGAAATAAATATTGCAATATTACCTAATATGATTACTTTTTGCATTAAGCGCATGAAACTAATATTATTTTTGATTACTTTTTGCATTATTCACATGATACTTAATTTAACGTAAGTTACTAAACACTACTTACCCCTTTTGTGTTTAGTATAGCCATCACTGGCCACTAGTTTACAGGCGCCCCTGGAGGTACCGCTGTCAACAATCTCATACGTGACAGTTGTGTCTCCTGGCGCATCATCGGTCAACGCACAATCTTCCAATTATTCTTCAGGTATAGTTGGACCCTGGAAGGCGCGCCGTGCTATATCGAGTGTGATGTCAGGGATAGACAGAGTATCTACATCCATACCTGCCACGGTTTTTCGTGGTGAGCTAAAAATATTATAACGCTAAAATATTTGACGTCATCAGAGTGAATTGCCCCCCTTTAAAGCTCTTTAGCGATCGAAACAACCATGATACAAGGATAATGTTAAAAAATACAAGTAAACGGTAGATCTATAATTATGTATTCCATTGAATGCATAACGACTCGCCCCCTTAACGGTTCGCCCCTTAACGACTCGCCCCTTATTTATAACGACTCGCCCCTAATTTCATAACGATTCGCCCCCTCACTTTTATTAGAGTCAAAGTATGTAAATAATTTCAAAGGACACCAAATTTATATTTTTAACAATATATTTGAACCCAGCCCCTTGTTTAATAACGACTCGCCCCTTGTTTAATAACGACTCACCCCAGCGAACATTTTATTAGTAATCTGTTGTACATATTTTAATTAATTGTTATCTGAGCGCGCTAGTGTAATAGGTTATTGGTTTGTATGTTCATGACTGGGTTTTTTGAAAAATGAATTGTGATCGAGAGTAATGTATGACCTTTCACGTGAAAGCATTTTAATTGAAATTAATAATGTTTTTCACACCATTGTTAACTTTAACGAGTTCAATCGTTTGCGGTCCTTTTAACGTGAAGGTGTTACCAATTAGCATGCAATGTTGCAAAAGCTTTGAATTTTAGCTATGAAAAACATTCTTTATCGGTACTTTAATTATGCTATACATATGTATATATATACCAGCATAAATGGTTAACTATCATTAACTTGTATCATCGTGCAACGTAAAATCATGCCTGTCCCTGCGTGTTTATTTTGTCTAAGACGCGTGTATCAGAACTCCCGAGCAGTGACATGTGATAACTGCTCAAGATGGCATCACATTAAGTGTGGAAATGATAGTTGAAACAACTACCTACGACATATCATAGTGTAACACTAACGTGGTTTTATACTTTGAACTCAATGATTCTGAGCACAAAGCATGCATATTATATTTTATTTATAGTTTCCCCTAAATAATTTCTATCTTATTGCAAAATACATTTTATATGAATGTATTATAATATATTGATTTGTTTAAAGACAATATTATGAGTATACAGAGTTTTATGCTATGATACATTTTTTTAACCAGGAATAACGGTGGAAATTTACGATGCTGCCGTTGCTGAGGGTCGAGAACTGCAATTTATCTGCATGCGATATCGTCACCACAACACGGACGAAAATGGAGACGTGGTGGACGAGACGATAAACTACAGCGACGCCTCGTTCGACGTCACGCGACCGGAACGCCATCTGCAACCGGAAGTCTTGGAGACGTCCATTCAGGATAACAAGGTAATGGACATCACTCCTGTTGCTCCGGTGACCTTTAGTGCAGTAGAGAAAGGGACAGAGCGAGGAAAGCCGAAGCTAGTATCTTCTGATGGCTACGCATTTGTTTTTAAGAAACAGCTCACATCCGGTGATGTCGTTTGGCGCTGCAGTGTGCGTGGGAAGAATGTAGCATGCGCAGCGATGGTTAAGCAGTCCGGTGACAGCTTCAAGACAATGAATAGTGGCCACAATCATCCTTCGAAGCCGGGTCTATCGTTCGCTGTTCAACAAAAGTCAGCGGTAATATATACTTAAAGAAATTGTATAATGTAATAAAGACATCATCTAATAATATAATAATACATATTTTTTGATACTCGAAGACATTGTGTAAATATAATATATACATCGATTGCTGCCCAATATTAGAACGAAGTGTATAAACATTGTATCATAATTAAATGACATACATTGTTTTAATATATTTCCAGCTCAAGACGAAAGCAGTTTCAGACGTGTTTGAAACCGCAACCAATGTTATTAGAAGTGTAAGCGAGTCTCTGCAGGAAACGAACAGCCAGCCAGATGCTGCCCGGTGTTCGCAGGCTGCATTGACAATGCTGTGCAGCCGAGCAAGAAAGGGCTTAAGACCCAATGACCCAAATTCCCTAGAGTTCGACGTAAGTTATTAATAATAATAATTGCTATAATACTACTATGAATAATAATAATAATAATAATAATGAGAAAATAAGTACAATAACATTATTTATTTTAAAGGTCGACGAAGAGTACCTACAACGAACCTTAGGTGAGGAGTTCTGTAGGGAGACGGTATCGGTGAAGGAGAGACGACACGTCGTTTTTGCTACTAACGACCAGCTCACCCTCCTTTCCCGTGCAAAGACGTGGTACTTGGACGGGACGTTCAAAGTAGTCCGGGCGCCGTTTACGCAGCTGCTATCTCTGCATGCTTTCATCCGCTCCGGAGACTGCATGAAGCAAGTGCCTCTGTGTTTCGTCCTGATGTCAGGGAAAAAGCGCCGAGATTACAAGAAAGTAACTTAAGCATGTTTACAAATACTTTTTATGAAATGACATTTATAAAGCTCTTTAATTAAAAATATATATATAAATAGTAAGTATTGCATTGAAATATAAATAGTAAGTATAAGTTACAGATGAATCGATGGGGGCATACTTTATTTACATATAATGTGATTTATTATATTTTTTTCAACTTTTGTTTTCTGTAGGTGTTCTCTGCTATTCTGCGCCACCTTCCATCGACGGAGGTCAAGACTTTCGTGGTAGACTACGAGGCCGGTCTGTGGCAGGCTTTGCGGGATGTTTTTCCCGAACCGGAGATAAAGGGTTGCGCGTTTCACTTCGGACAGGCGCTATATCGGAAGGTGCAAGAGTTGGGTTTACAGGTAATTAAAATTAAATCATTAAAAAATCATTTATAATAATCAAAAGGAAAGGCATTTATTACAAAATGATACGAAATTATCTACATGATAGAGGTATTTGAAAGGCATTCATAAAAAATATTGGTCTGATCTATAACAATAATTTTTCTGAATGTATTATTATACAGAGGTGGAATAAATGTATTAAAGCACATTCATAAACAACACATATTTTTATTTCCTGACTGCATACAATTCACGTGGTGATGTGTACGCTCTCCTGCGCAAGATGTTTGCGCTGCCACTCCTTCCCGCAGAAGACATCCGACCAGCTTTTGACCAACTGAGGACGAAATCAAATACGGATGAGACTGACCGATACTTCGACTACTTGGCCCGTACTTGGATGCAGAACGATCTCTGGCCCATTGAAAGCTGGTCGGTGTACGGCCGGTCAATAAGAACCAACAACGACTGTGAAGGCTGGCACAATAGACTAAACAGACGGGCCAAGAAGGGAAACATACCGTTCTACCTGATGATTGTACTTCTGTATGAAGAGGCAAAAGAAGTGAACGCCCAGTGCCGTCTGGTTAAAGAAAAAAAGCTAAGACGCCACCAGACCAAGCAAACGAAAAAAATTCAGGGAAGGCTCTGGAACCTTTGGGGTCAGTACAATGACCGAAATATAACCACAAGTCAGCTTCTGGACAAGTGTGCAAGGCTTTACGGACCCACGTAAAAATGTAAATAAAAAGAACAATAGACTGTATAAATCTGTAGCGTTATCTGTATGTATATGTTTTTACATTAATTACATATTTGAACACTAATAAAATTGAGGGGGCGAATCGTTATGAAATTAGGGGCGAGTCGTTATAAATAAGGGGCGAGTCGTTAAGGGGCGAACCGTTAAGGGGGCGAGTCGTTACAGTAACTTTCCATTTAGACCTTACTGTATGACATATAATATTTCGCCGAGTAAGAAAACTTCGTCGATAAGGACCGTTTTAGTGTCTGATTTCATATCTCATTCTAATTATACAAACACCAAAGTCGCGAGTGGGGCCTCTGGGATCCCAAAAAGCCAAATACTATTTCAAATATTCAAATACTTGTTCATTTTGTGTTCTGGATATTTTCAACTTTTGATTTGAATCTTTGTTTTTATACAATAAAAGTATATTTGAGTACTTACTCAAATGTGTTTTGACTCATAAGATCAACATACATTCATAATAGAATCTAAAATTGTTTATATTTTCTTACCACGAATTGTTGTGAGAAACGAAAGAAGCCTAGAAAGATCTCTTGATATCACCATTTAAAGGCATTTGATAACAATTACAGGAATATAATTATTTGACCTTAACCAGTTTTGAACCATCTGTTTCACCCATTATTATACTGCTGAAACATGGCATCAGTGTCTGGATACCCAAAAGAAATTTTTAATGGGAATACAGCATTAGATAAAAAATTCTTGTGCAACATGTGTGGAAATATTCTTCGTGAACCAGTGCAAGCAACATGTGGGGACAGGTTCTGCAAGGGCTGCGTAGAGGTTTTGTTTCAGTAAGTATATTGTCAATGTGTTGCCCAGGGCACCACGATTGAACCAAATACGGAAATATATTGTACCAGCAGATTAATAACGTCATACAAAAAGTAACCATAAATCCTTCAACAATCCTAATTATCTTTTGCATGAGAAATTACGATTTGAATTTGAAATATGACACCTAAACACTGAATATGTCTGGCATATACCAGAAGACAGACAAAAGCTTGGCAGTTTTCTGATTTTGGTTTCAGAACATTGCCAACTGGGACAGAGAAAAGAAGATTTGACATTGAAACATGAAACCTTAACAAATGACTTGTTGCAGTTACATGTACCAGTAGTAGGGCAACAGCTGTTCCGTTTTCTGATGTTGGTTTCTAATATTTGAAATAGTTCTTACTTTGGGACGAGAAAATATTAATTGACTTTGAAACATTACACCTTAACAAATGACTGAATGCAGTGACACGTGTCGGTAATGTGATTCCAGCTTTTTGAACAACAAAATAGTTGTTGGACAAAGGCTGTAATGTTTTCTGATTTTGGTTTCCAAATAATTTACTAACTTTGGAATGGAGAAAAGGTGACTTGAATTTGAAACCTGACACATGTTAAAGTTTTTGACTACGTTTTACTCTAATAATTTTTCGAACAACCGAATTGACCTGGAATTTAGCATAAATTGTCTAAGGGCAAAACTGTGTTCTTTAAAAGGTTTTATCTGAAAAGATCATTGAACCGGTATAAAAAATATTATGCCATGGACAACATTGGTGTAGTTTCGGTAGTCCAAAGTTTGGATTGTCAGGTCTTTTGTATTGGTTTCAGTATTCAATCTAACATTGATATTTATGCCTTTAATGGTACTTCCTTGTAATAATAACTCCCTCTTAATAGTGAAACCCCTTTGTCACACATTTACTGTGTTTTAATGATCTGTAAAGTATGGAACATGTTTATCTCTGCTTTGAAATTATACACAGTTTCGTATCCAGTAGGGATATAGATATACAATTACAGAAAATTTAAAATTATAACACACTCTTTGGTTAAAAGTAATGGTACAATGAAACCACCAAAATGAAATGTTTTTTTATAAAACTAACCAAATAAAAGACGTACTAAGCCATTGGTATCACAAGCAAATGGCAATGGTATCACTATAATTATGTAGTGAGGTTTAAGATTTGATGTTAGAGTTAGTACTAATTGTTATGATACGTAAATATAGCCTAATCTTTACAATCGAGCCATTATAAGGTCCAATTATTTCTACAACTAAGAAGCAGATGTTTAGTGTGGTTTCCCTTAATAACTTCACATCAGGTGGTATTCAAGTTCACATGACTTGAATATGGGAAACCATACTTGGGATTCCAAACAGTAAAAATATAAGTAGAATCCCGGTTTTAAGTATTGTAAATGTGTATGTCATTCACAAGTTATGACTTATCATAAAAAAAAACAAAAAACAACCACAACTTTATGTTAACTAAGGCAGTTGTCAAGTGTATCTATTTTTAAATGCAAAGAAAAATATTGTATCTTGTTAGAAATAAAATATTTGTGAGTAATGCATAGCTGTATGCTTCTGATGACGCAATGCCATGTAATTGTTTTTCAATACAAAAAATTAACTGTCCAGTCATGAAACATTTGTTTAGAACTAAAATCATTTAATCATTAACAAAAAAATAAATATGAAAAAAAAAACAGATACAACAAATAACAACAGAAGCACGAAACCCTACCATAAACTAATACACAATAAACAAAAACAAGAATGAAAATGGCAATTATTTTAAATGTTTACGTAGATAGAAATTGACCTTGATTTTCCTAAGAGTTTTCATACACCCTTATCAGATATCCATATTTTGTTCTAAAGCATAAAAATTATACTCTGTAATTTTCCCACATTTGCTATAATAATGGAAGGTGACATGGAAGGCATAATTAGTACAGGGGAGAGTACTCTTACCACACTGTACAATATGACTTACTGTAGTTGTCTCCCAGGTTATAATCATCGTTCGAAAAATGTGCATATGATGGGACACCAATTTAAAAATAAGATGGGTCCTGACAAAACAATGTATGCATATATTTTTATGCAGAAAAACACACTTAATAAATTCTTAATCAGTGACAATGACTTTTTCACTGAAGGTCGATTTTCAGCGGCATTAACACTATATCTGAGTATTATGCTTTTTTGCTCAATAAGAGTTAAATCAATAAAAAGAAATTGATTTTTTGATTTTGATAATATAAGATATTTGGGCGATCCTGCGAAAATTCACATCAACCGTTAAACTGTTTTCAGATACCGGTATTATCACTGAAATAGATGCAGTTATCTTTAATCAAATCAGTGTTCTATTATTGCACATGAACACGGCAGTTAAATAGGACAAAAGTGTAACGAATAATGACAAAAAATCCCCAAACCTGTTAGAAATAAAATCCTCTTCCTTTACAATTCATTAAACTTACTTTATCCAATAATCGACAATACACACAATCTTTAACTGGTACTGAATTCCCGCTTGACATGCAAGAATGATGTACATATTATCACATTTAATCCAAAAATGACAATACGCCCATATGTTTAACTGGTAATGAATTCCAGCCAGTTAACACGCTAGGGCAGCCTACCTATGATCATGTGACTTATGCTGTGTACCATTAGCGGGGCCCTATTTTGTACAAGTTTGTCTCATTGATTTTTGTATGTGACATCAGCTGTTGTATACATAGATGCACAGATAAAACCTACTTTAAAATTTTGCTAAACTCGACACCTTCTTTGAGGGACATTTCTGGTCTGTTAGAACTGGTTTCGGGGTAGTTTTCTGTATGGTGTTAAAAAGTAGAGTCAAAACGTTTTAAGTTAACAAGTTTAAAGTTAAAGGTAAACGTAAAGTTAAACATTGTGGAATAAAAGTTAAACATTGTGGAATAGGGTTTGTAGCACATGAACATATTTCAGATAAATGATTCTTTTGTGAAACTTAAAGACGTTCGCAACAATTTCCATCATTTTTTTTCCAACGACAGATTTTCTTCAAAATTGGCACAAACATGCAGCAGTGTATCCTAAAACTAAAACAGTCTCAAAAATAGGGGTCACCGGCCTTTTTCCGGAAATATTGAATTTTGAATACGGTACCTGTCGAAGACCCTTTTTTAGTGTGTCTTACTTAGAATGTTGAGTAATATAAAGCGTTCATATTCAAACAAAGATTGAGATTTTTAAATTGGATCTTTTTTTAAATGTTTTGTTTGGTAATATACAAGTGCATTTTAATGATAAAACGTGCTTTATCTACAGTTATCATTTAATAAATGACTTTTAATGGACGCTTAACGAGGTTAATTATGCATTAAATATGCCTGTAAAAACATCAATAATTTATCAAATATGCAAATATCTTTGGTTCCAAACCACATATTTTGTTGAAACTTCCCATACACACGCATCATTGTATACTGAAACTAAAACAGTCTTTAAAAATAGGGGTCACGGGCCTTGTTCCGGAAATTTTGGGATTTGAAAACGGTACCTGTCGAAGCCCCTTTTTTCCGTTTGGATTGTTTATCAATGTTTAAAGTATATAGGAGAGCTTTTTTTTTCAAACAAGGTTATGTTTCTTTCAACTGATGTTTTACATGTCTTGTTTGGCAATACACAAGTGTATTTTGGTAATAAAAAAACGCGTTATCTACAATTACTGTTAAAATAAGGAATTTGACTGGACATTGAAGTAGGTCAAATGGGTACTAATAATACCTTCTGAAATGTCATTTATTATGCATCAATATATTTTGTTCCATACGACAGATTTTCTTAAATTTTCGCACATGCACCAATGTATACTTGCACCAAAACATTAATAAAAAGAATGGGTCACCGATATTGTTCGGGAAATATTGGACTTTAAATAGGGTACCTGTGTAGCCTTTTTCATGTTTCGTGTTTACGTAAGCAACGTATCAATTGCCAAAATAGACTATAGATATTTTTATGGATCTTTTTTTAACTAATTTGTTTGGCAATAAATTGTATACGTGTGTTATTGATTATTTTAATGCTTTGTTAACTTTTAACCATTGACTGGAACTTAATGACTTTCACAGATTTATATTTATTGATTGAAATAAGTATATTGTAACCTATATACAGTAAAGAAATAATGAAGCAAAAGGAGAAATTAACGCAATTATTTTCTTTTTGTTGCGAACGTCCTTAATTAATTTTGTTGATATGTATTCTTGATTTTTGTTGCAGTCATGCATGCTGTCCATATTTATTGTCATGCGCAAAAAAAAAATATATAAAAAATCCAGTGCTAATCCAGGACGGCACTCCGCCAACAGTGGATTTAGGTTTTTGAAACAGAAAATACCATAAAAGCGGACAGTGTCATCCCGGATCTAAACATAAATCTTCTGTAGGCAGAAAAGTGCTGTCCCGGATTGGCCTGTGCAGGGACGACACTTTACGCAGATGCATTAAGCCCGGTTTTACCAATAGCAAAAACAAATCACTGCATTGTACTTTTTGTGTATGAACAAGGTTCCATATAAAGTTTGTTGTAGATCTAGAGGGTAAATGTACACTAGACCAATAATTTATGGGGGTAAATTTGCTTTCATGCAGTCCAAAATGTACAGGGGTAAACTGAATGTATTTCAGTAAGAAATTGGTTTGTCAGTGCAAAATAATGCAATGGAATTACCGCTCAAATGAAGAAGATGTTTCAAACAGATAAGAAAAACATTTTAAATACGGTATTTTTTAACAGTTTGGATATCATTTATGAGTTTTGGCGGGTATTCACAAAGCTCCTAAGGAAAATCTTACCTTATGTGAAAATTTCATATCAAAATGTGTATGTGAAATCCAATGATATATGTTTACCAATTGGTAAAATATGAAACACATAAACAATATGTACTAGTTTGGACCATTTGAATGTAAAATGACCTATACATGAAACAACCACAGAATTAATGATTTTAAGAAATTTCCTTAAGTTTTCCCTAAGGAGCTTTTTCATTTCTATTTGTATGCAAACATTGGATGTTTTATGAGTAAATGTACACCCTAATTTTATTTTCTGTGCGTTTCTTTAATTTTGTCCTCACAGCTTATCTCGTAATCTGATGAACTTTCAGGGATGGCTCTACAGAGAAAGAGTGTCCTAGACAAAACTGTATGGATGAGGATGACAACACTCGAAGTGTTATCAATAAAGATGAGGTAAATATACAATATTAATAGGCTGTCTGTCTAGCAAAGTGGTTGGTACACTCACTGCTTACCGCGGCGATCTTGATTCAATTCCAGGTCCCTACACATGTGAGTTTGGTTGGTGGTTACCATACTGGACAGGTGGGTTTTCCTCGGGGTAACCTAGTTTTCCACCATGGCACAAGACCACACCTAATTAAAAAAATAGATTTTTCCATAAAAAATATATAGTTGGAAAGTGCAGCTGTGATTCAAAATTTGTCTCAATGTTTTATGTGTCTTCGAGGGTAAATTAGGTAGGGGCTCTTGGACACCCCCTGGTCCTCACATAATGCAGCTTCAGCAAGGATGGACGCAATAAACTTTGAAATACACACACAATAATAGTTGATTAGCTCCCCTGAGAATGCAGTCACTCGGGGATGTGTTTATATTAATAAGGTTAAAATCCTTTCCTGTCTAGTATTTAAAGGGGCATATCAACAGTAGGTCACCAGTAATGTTTTGTTTTCTGACCTTTCCTGTCTAGTATTTAAAGGGGCATATCAACAGTAGATCACCAGTAATGTTTTGTTTTCTGACCTTTCCAGCCTAGAATTTAAAGGGGCATATCAACAGTAGATCACCAGTAATGTTTTATTTTCTGGGAAGGATTGATACTGTGGTCCTGTTCATAAAACAATTGTCAAAGTTTAACATATATTGTTTCATTATGTTAAATATAACTGTAACCTAAACAAATACAATAAATGTTTGCATGACTGTAGGAAATGTACATTTTTGTAGTTCTAAAGACATGCCATTAGTACATGTACCGATATAATGTATTTTAAGGGAAAGCTAATTTTACAATGAAATTACAGATTTTATGAACTGCTATTACAGGTATCAATTTGTTGATTGCTACATTCAGGGTATCAGTGTTTTTTTTCTGTCCTTTGTGAATGGGACTGGGGCCCACGAATTGTGAAAATTAGTGCCGTAATACCTATTTTGTAAAAAAAAATATTTCGACCTATTATGTATGAAATCATTCTAGCAAGGTTAAATTACATAATTTTAATTGAATTGGAACATATTATATGCCGTTTGATATAAACATCTTAATCGTTTGATATAAACATCTTAATCAGTCTAGAAGGAAACCTTTGCATGGAAAAAAAAATAAAGCAGACTAAAAGTCAAACATAAACTTGCTAGCAATGGTGAATTTTGGAATAAAATTTGTGAAAAAGGGGTACTTTTTTGCTGTGTGAATGTGGCCCTATTTCGGCCCCAAATTGGCTTGAAAAAATCACTGGATATTAATATGTTTTTGTTTGAGATGTATACTACAATACAACTGTCAGTTGTATACTCAATTGGAATTACTTGTCGTAACTTCTTGGCGGGAATCCGTTACCACTCTCTATTTTCAATTGCGTAAGTAATACTCTTAAAAAAGCTTGTTACAGTACAAAGTTTGGCTCCTTCTGTTTACGAGAATGTAAATTTCTTGTCATGACGTCATATGGTTTTTCCCATACAAGGGGCACCAAAGGGGTACTCAATAAGCATCAATTAAAGCAATAAAACTAGTAGTAGCCGTGTTGAAAATGCAATCTTTGTGCTGAACACCTCACGATTTTAATTGCCCTATACTATTCTACATTCCATTACCCACATCATTATGATGTAATATTAAATTCTATGCCAGATTAACAGTGATAATATGACTGCTAACATATGTGTATGCCGGAAAATGGTCTTTTGGTTACCCCTTTGGCACACTTATCAATTTGCTGATGGTAAACGGGAGTCCCGGAGATAACCATGTTATTATTGAAGTAGTCGCCTCCCTTGTATTGTCAAAATCGTCCCGAAACTAGCCGTATTTTGATTAAACATTTTAAAAATTGCAATTCTTTGTTTATATTTTTGAGTAAACATTTTGTAATAGCAATTCTTGATTTTTTTTTAGAAAACCTATTTTACGAAAAATGTGTGTTGAATATATATGGATGGTGGTGTTTGAAGACTAAAATTGCTGCTTTATGTGAATTACCTAGCGATCACCCTTGGTAAACCGAAAATAGGGAAGTACAAGATAAAAATAGGGGTCCAATAATAGATTTATGCACATGCGCAAATACGTGCGCGTGAATGCCCCGCGCGGATTTTAGTTGTTTTGGGATTTTTTAAAACAAAAATGTAAATATCTTGAAAAATATGAAGTTTTGGAGACTTAAACTTATTCTGCGTTTGGACCAGTTGCTAGATGATGTGTGTAAACTCTACATTCAATGCTTGAGAGATGTTACACCGTTTAATTTACAAATCACGGATACTGCTAGTTCACGGATACTACTCTCCAACCAGTCAAGGCATTTTATTTTCATTTACAGATTTTCCCGGATAATGCTATGAAACGGGAGATAAATCGCATGAAAGTCCATTGTATCAACAAAGACTGTAAATGGAATGGAAAATTCAAAGAATATGAGGTAATTAGTGTTGTTTTTTTTATTACATGCTATACCTTGTTTTCCGTGTAATACAATATGGTATTTTATTTTTGTATGTCTTGTCTGTTGGCCTTGTTCTTCCGTAAGTCGTGAAAATCTGTTGTAGGTTTTGGTTTATATTTTGGTTTATATTTTGGTTTATATTCCTAAAATTTGGAAATCATGTTAATGTAGATCATGAAGAGAAAGTAATTTTACGTATTCGCTTTTATAACGATCATTGTATAAAGTCCATACTTTCTTATACATGTAACAAAATAAAATCATATACTAGGCATGTGTAGTTTAATACATTTATAAAATATATATTTTAATGATTTTACATTCAAAAACATTTACACATTAAATTCAATGTTCAACATTTTCAAAAACAACGTGTTATGTAAATAACCTACATTTTTTTGTGTCGCCTGACTAGGCGACATATAGGGGTTACTTATGTCGGCGGCGATGTCAGCTGCGTCCTCTTTCGTTTGTCCAGAGCATAACTCTTAGACTATAAAAGCTATCAACATGAAACTTCATATAGGGAAAGATCTAGGATCACAAAAGGTACAGGGTGCTGCTAAAAAGGAGCAGGGTGGAAATCTGGACCAGTCTGTTGACATTTTCTAATAATTTGCTAAATCCTGGGTATTTATTAGTCTTATGCTTGTAACCAAGGTTTTTAAGCGTAGTCTTTTCATTTGTCATTGAATATTTGTAAAAATATATTAAATTTCAAAAGATATTCAACATTTCTGTGTTGACCAGCCCAGATGGGCAGCAGGGGGGAACCAAAAAGGAGCAGGACGCAGCACCCTGCTGTTTTGCTCTAGACCTTTCCCTTCTTCATAGGTAGATATATCTCATTGAGGGGGAGTGCAGTGCACAAGAAGAACCGTTACTCGGCACCTCATACTTTTGGAGTTATTGCCCTTTGTTTATTTTCATACTTAATTTTTGTCTGGAGCATAACTCTAAGACTATGAAAGCTATCAACTTGAAACTTCATAGGTAGGTAGATCTCATTTAGGAGACGTGCAGTGCATAAGAACCGTTACTCAGCATCACATTCTTTTGGAGTTATTGCCCTTTGTTTATTTTGATACTGAATTTGTGTCCAGAGCATAACTCTAAGACTATGAAAGCTATCAACGTGAAACTTCATAGGTAGGTAGATCTCATTAAGGAGAAGTGCAGTGCATAAGAACCGTTACTTTGCATCACATTCTTTTGGAGTTATTGCCCTTTGTTTATTTTCATACTTAATTTTTGTCCAGAGCATAACTCTAAGACTATGAAAGCTATCAACTTGAAACTTCATAGGTAGATAGATCTCATTGAGGAGAAGTGCAATGCACAAGAACCATTACTCTGCACCTCATACTTTCAGAGTTATTGCCCTTTGTAAATTTTCATACTTATTTTTGTGTCGCATTTTTGGTTTTAATAAGTCTTTTCTTTGTAATTAGCCAGACTGCAGTGCTTTTGAAGATTTCAATAAATCTGTTTAAAAAAATTTGAGCATTAACCTTAAGTGCTTCTTCATTTGGATTCATGTAAGCTATCCGGCGTCAGGCCACACATCTGACTCGCGGGGTTCTAGATAAATTTGTACAAAGCTTATTCCTTTCAATTTGACTAAATCATTAATTCTTATGATATTATAGCATTTAATAACATTCAAACGCATTAAGATACTAAAATCAATGTTATATTCGTATACATTAATGTCAACACGTTTATTCAATGTTTGCTTATATTTTGTATTTATGGCACAATTGACGATATGTTATGGGATTTATAACCACGCCTACCTAGTACAAAGTCCGTCAAACACAGTTAAGAGTGAACGAATGTTTTTACAAGACATGTCTGTCAAACAATTAAGTCATTGCTTTCTGAATGGCTAAGCACATTGTAAATCAAATCTCGTCGTAAGGTCAATTGTACGCAAAGGCTGGAGGATGCCACTGTTGATGTACGCATGTGTAATATACTCATCTAAGTCAAAAATTTAAAAAATTAGTACATATCATTCAAACAATAAACTCAAATATTGACTGTTATTCCATTGTTTAAATGACTCACTCCACAAAAATATTTAACCAAATTTTTTCATCGAGCGAGCGCAGAGCATTTTGCAAATAATTATTTGTGGAATTTGCAAAAAATTGGTGCTGTAATCCCGAAGACCAAGACTTCAATTTGGTGTGGCCTTACAAAAATATTTTCACATGTGTTAGATAACATTTTGAGCGTTTTCGTTGACTACATATTCATTGACTGACCAATCGCATGGCATTATTTTGGTGAAATGACGTTATCAACATTAAATGACATCACGTCAGTACACAACTTTGAGGGTTTACCTACTTATTTTCGTAAATTTAGAAGGGTTTTATTTAGTTTAATAAAATATGGTATGAATTGACAACTCGTGTTAGATCCTATATTTATATAAAAAAGGTAAACACATTTGTTGTAACCTGGGTTATTAAGAAATTGCAGTATGTTGTAAAGTGTTTCCAAAACAAAAATCTCCAAACTAGATTTAGGCGAGTGATTTTTGATTTCTTGGTTCTCGGATCTGCCGACGCGATTTTTTCCAAAAAGCAAAAAAAATTGTAGAATGTAATCGATATCGTTAATGAAAGCGTTTCAACCTGTAACATGGAATGCAAACAAAAAAAAATGCTGAAGAAATGACTGAATTATATGTAACATGCAGTGTGACTGTAAACCGTAAATGTCCTTTTTGATGCGCAGGGCGCGTGTCCTTTTAGGACCCCTGCGCGTCGAAATGGAGCCATTTTTTGTTAATTCTGCCATTATCCTGAAATTAAGTTTTCATGTATGCACACTTTCCAATGACGTAATACACATTGGTACACAACGAGCTCACTCTAACGGTACATGTATAATAATAGCACTGTTCACAACATTCTGGTTGACTGTTTTTTACAGTGCCTGTTGTTGAAACCTACACGTGGGAAGCGCGAAACTTGCTTTGTGTGCTCAAACTGTTATTACATGTTCTTATAATAAATATTAATAATATCTTAATGAATTTTTGTGGTCCCATTCACTTGCGTTATATATGGTTGCGTGTAATCTGTATAGTGGGGCATAGGTTTATTTATATACAGGCAATTTCAGATACATAAAAATGGGGGTCTATTTAATCATTTCTATCGAAATTAACTTTTGTTTTTCGTGAATGTTCAAAAAATAGATCGATACTAAAATATTTTGGGACCAAACAATACCCCATGCACGTCTATTAGGGCATGGGCGTCAATAAGGACAATCTCCTCTTACACCATAAAAGGTTTTTAATTTTGTTGTTATAAAAAGTTGAAAAATCTAAAGCATATACCCCAGATCAGATGACAGTTCTCATTGAAATCACTTGATAAGGTTGCTAACCCCCCCCCCCCCCCCAGCAAAAAACAGAAACAGTCTCATTTCACGCTTTATTAATTTTGATGTCTCCTACTTCCTTCCTCCTTGTGATTCACAAATCCACTAGAACTGTTTTATGTTCATAAATAACAATCAAATGCAGTGGTCCAGAGCACAGTAAAATTTGATTAGATAAGATTTCCTAAGCATTTCTTGTGACATTACTCAAGTTATATATCTGTCAGTTGTTGAGAGGAAATCTGTCAATCTGCAGTTATTTGTTATCGACAATTTGTTCTCTAGTTGGACTTAAATGTAAGAAGTTGATATGGATTTAATAATAAAAAAGCAATATGCTTTAAATCAGTTTACAGGATTGTAAACCATACATTTAGTGCAACATAATTAAATAGATGTTTATTTATTTGATTGACATGTAATTTGGATTTTTTGCAAGTTGTGATGCTATTTTTTATTCATATGCACTTCAGTACTGTTGTTAAGTACTGTACTGTTAGTAATAATTAGAAATATTATAATAATAACTACCTTTCCTTCTTTTATCAGTGCTCTTGAGTACTGGTACTCCCTTAAATCAACAATAAATGGGTATTTACCCCAATGTAGACAAAATTATGAACATCAACAGGGTGTTAAGTAGACTGTAAATTTCAAGGGTCATTGACCCTTTGACCAAAATTTTCATTGACCCTTTGACCAAAATTTTCAACTGTCAAATTTCGATTTTAAAGAGTCAAATATTCAAAAGTCACCAAAGACAAAAACAGACAAACTCAAAGTTCACATTATTCTGATAAATATAGTATATCAAAAATATAACAAAAATAAACAAGGGGGCCATTAGGACCCTAGGACACTCACCTGAGACTGTGTAACCCAATTGAAATTTGAATCCCAGAAATGTGGCTTATTTTTATTCCAGGGGCATAATTTAAACAATCTTGAACAAATCTCTGGGCCTTGGGGTTTCAGGTTAAAGATTTTTAAAGTCATTTTGTTATTTGAGTCTATATAAACAACGTGACCCCTCGGGGTGTGGCCAGATTTGACCACAGGGGCATAATTTGAACAATCTTTGGAGAGGACAAATATGCAATGTAACATATCAAAGGAATATAGGAAAGCTGTGGGCCTTGCCGTTTCAGAGGAGAAGATTTTGGAAGTCATTTTGCTATTTAAGTCTATATAAACCATGTGACCCCCGGTGCGTGACCAGTTTTGACCCCAGGGGCATAATTTGAACAATATTTGTAGAGGACCACTATACAGTGTTCCATACAAAATATAAAACGTCTAGGCCTTTCGGTTTCAAATAATAATTTTATAGTCATTTTGCTATTTAAGTCAATATAAACCATGTGACCCCAGGACTGTGGTCAGTTTTGACCCATAGGGCATAAATTGAAAACTCTTTGAAAAGGACAGCTATAGGATGTTACATTCCAAATACGAAACCTCTCGGACTTGCGGTTTCAGAGGAGAAGATTTTTAAAGACATTTTGCTATTTAAGTTTATATAAACCATGTGACACCCAGGGTGTGGCCAGTTTTGACCCCAGTGGCATAATTTGAACGATCTTTGTAGAGGACCACTATATGATGTTACATACCAAATAAGAAACCTCTGGGCCTCTCGGTTTCTGAGGAGAAGATTTTTAAAGACATTTTGCTATTTAAGTTAATATAAATCATGTGACCCCAGGGGCGTGGTCAGTTTTGACCCCAGGGGTATAATTTGAACAATCTTTGTAGAGGACCACTTTAGGATGTTACATACCAAATATGAAACATCTGGGCCTTGTGGTTTCAGACTTGAAGATTTGTAAAGTCATTTTGCTATATATTCTATATAAACCATGTGACCCCCGGGGCGTGGCCTTTTTTGACCACAGGGGTATAATTTGAACAAACTTTATTTCTTTGTATATTATTTCGATAACAGCAATCCTTTTTAACAGTCTAAGATTGAGGTTATGGAATGGGCGATTTATATGTTTAAGACTGTAATAAGTTGTTAGCCAATCAAGTGTGGCACGTCAGTGCAGTGAGATAAAAGTCAAGTGTTGCATTTTATTATTTCGTTTTCATGAGCAGTTAACAGGCGTATCTGCCCACTGTTGAGAAGAAATAATTTGGTGATTGTAAATGCGAAATAATTAATTTTAAAGGAATAAAGTAAGTAAATCATTTAATTTGTTGTTGAGGTATTTAATAATTAAAAAGTAATTTGCTTTAAACTAGTTTTCAGGATTGCAATTTAAAGATTTAGTACTACATAATTAAATAGAAATGTATTGATTAATGCTGTTTGGTGCAAGTTGTGATGCTATATTTTTCTTAAATGCACTTTAATACTGTTAATTATTAGTATATTATTCAGCTGATTAATTGTTGAGTTTTGAGTTGTTTTTACTTTATCAAGATTGATTCAGTTAATTGTATTCACACAACAATTCTTAATATTCTGATCTTAAAAATTAAACGGCTCAAAAAACTTGTCACCAAAATTGATCATGTTCTTCTGAAAACAGATTTCCATATTATATTGTATTGAACTCAGAACCCTTTCCCTACATGCATGTATAATTTATTATGCTTTTGGGAATGTATGTGCAAGAGGGAAAATGTCATAATTATGTGTATTAGGGAAAGATCTAGAGCGAAATAGCAGGGTGCTGCACCCTGCTCCTTTTTTGTTCCCACCTTCTGCCCCTCTGGGCTGGTCAACACAAAAATGATGAACATCTTTTGAAATTCAACATATTTTTGCAAACATTCAATGACAAATAAATAGACTATGCTTAAAACCGTAATTTGAAGCATTAGACTCATGTACTGGATTTAGGAATAAATGGAAAATGTCAACAAACTGGTCTGGATGTCCACCCTGCTCCTTTTTAGCAGCACCCTGTACCTTTTTTATCCTAGATCTTTCCGTATGTGTATTGTTTTTTGTCGAGTTTTGTCAAATTAATGTATTTGTGAATGCATTTTTAAATCCTACAAAAAGTAGTCAATTTATTTATGCAGACATTCTTTTAACTTGTTGAAGAATTTAATAACCCAGTCTTGTGGGGAAAAGTTGATATTTATTGCTGAAAAGAAAAAGAACATAATTTTATTTTTACAGGAGAAGCTTTCTTTATTCATTGGCACAAAATTATGCACACTTAAAGGGACCCCAACACAGTTTATCTATGGCAGTCTAAACTAGTTTTGTGTTCGCAAAAAGAAGCACAATTTCTAGATAATTTTGATAATTACTTTTATTGCTTTAATAATATCAACCTTCTTGTACATGCCGTTTTGGGCAGACAGGTCATAATTGTGACTTGCCCTGATAGGTTTTTACTTGTCCAGGGCTTGGGGCTTGTGGATTATTTCAAAGACTGGAAAGTCCTTAAATTTGCTGGGTCTGTTTGAAAATGATGTGTTTTTGTGAACCATTTCACAGTTTGAAATCACTCCACTGAAAGTAATTGTTTTCAAACCTGAAGAGTTTTGGTGAACACTTTGACAGAGATAGGATATTTTCTCCTCATATGAAACATTTTTTAAATCACTCCACTGAAAGTAATTGTTTTCCAACCTGTGCATACAAGCAACTCAATACTAACAGTTGTGTTTAAACGTGCATCATATTACGCCCTGTTTACCATGTTAACTATTCAGGGTCATTAACTTAGTTACAAGTCTTATGACATAGAAGTCAACTAATATTGTTTCAGCAAATAACAGACATTTCGAATTTGAAGTAGGCTGCTTTTAAAAGGATATTATTTCAGAATTATACTGAAATTAGGATTTAATGCAGCAGTAGACATAGTTAAATGCCTAATGATGGTGTATAAAAAGTCAAATAGTGGAAAATACTTGCATTAATTGTCGGCAAACATTTAAAAGGCTTGCGTTTTGTGTAAATTTTATACCAATAGTAAGATGCTTTTGAACAAAAGATCATTTAAGGATGTACGATCGTTTCGGGTAATTTTTCAAACTATCCAGAATAGTATATTTTTTTGTATGCTGATTGTCAATTCTATATATGTCAAATATGTGAAATAAAAAATGGGGGTCACCGTGAATTATTTTTAGATAATCAAGTTTTTTCTATACCCGAAAATTTTTTAATATCGCCATTTTTAAGAATTATAAAATAGGGGGTGGTGTTAAAAAATTGTATGTAAATTAGATAATAATGAACCTCTCACTTATTAGTAACTGAATAAACAAGCAATATGTTCATTGTATTACAAAGAAGACACTAAAGAAAAAAAAAGAAAAAAAAGAATATATGTTTAAGGGTTATACAAGATGACAAATGTTTATATGTTTTGACATTTTATTGCCTTTTATAATTTGCTGACATGCAATACACATACATATTTTTTTGTCGGTTATAATTTCCAAAAGTGCTTGAACTTTTAATACAATGAAGACAACTACTTTAGCACTAAATTTAGATAAAGAAAATGAAAGATCACCGTGGATTATTTTTTGCTACAGCCATTTTAAAAATGAACTTTATTATGAAAAATAACCGAAATATTATTTTAACAGTATTTTTCAACAAATATTGATTTAAAATATACCAATAATAATGTAATTTGTCATATAAAGTGATTCAACATAAATGGCATGTGTTTAACAACTTTTTTTGTTTTTTTTTATTGAAAAAAAAAAAGGTATATTTATATTGAGGTATTTAATTGCCCCACCCACCATTTAACCACTGTATATTTTCTTATGAGTCTATGTATTTGTATGTTATTAATAAATGTCAAATTCTATGTTTGGATCGCTATAATAATCACCTAATTCTCTAACGTATAGATAATAAAAGAAAATATAACAGATTGCCTTATGTTTATTCCGCCTTATACTTTACAAAATGTGCAGAACAAATATGGTAATTCAACTGCAATGTGATATCTTGTATGTGGTTGTATTACATGAAAAAGCCTTCATTTAAATATAAATTTAAGAAATAATGAGAAAGAATGATACTTTATCATCTTTTTTGAGGCTGTACATCCTGATGGTGGCATATTATCACTGTATGGAACAGCCCTAGATCTTTGAAAAAAACAAACTCTGTGATATGATTATTCTTATGACTTTGTTACAATTTTTCATTGAGTATTTATTTCTGGTCAATTGTACAACCATAATATGAAATGACAAAAAATAACATTATAATGTAATGTACAATAATCATATATCAAGATTAATATATTGCTTAATAATCTTGAAATACAAATACTGTATTGCAAATTTCCAGATAAATATTGTCAATGTACAATATCAGTCATAAAATGAAATTGAATGTACAACACATATTCATACAAAAGGCCCATGTAACCCAGTAATGACATCACCCGAGTTCCAAAAATGCATTGAAACAATATACAGATAAGCAGTATGTCCAGACTATTTTAAATAATGCATAACTGAAATACATTACATACATGATTTATTTAAAAAGGACACAATAAACAAACATGACAATCATTTTTTATCCAATACATTCTAAGTCTAGACCTTTACTCTGCAAAATCAGATTTTGGTCTTGTTCGAAATAAATTATATCCATTTAACATTTGATGCAATTTTGTACCAACAACTCCCATCGGTCAGTTAACTCGACTATGCAAAGTAGTAATGTCTATACATATTACCAAACTTTTACAAAAACAACATGACTATGTGCAATAAACAAAACAGTAATTTGGATAATTTCCTTAATTGGTAGCACAACAATGCTTCAAAATGAGTAGGACAACAATGTTTCACAATGAGTATCACAATGTTTCAAAATGGGTTGCACAACAATGTCTCACAATGAGTAGCATAATGTTTCAAAATGGGTTGCACAACAATGCTTCAAAATGAGTAGGACAACAATGTTTCACAATGAGTATCACAATGTTTCAAAATGGGTTGCACAACAATGTCTCACAATGAGTAGCATAATGTTTCAAAATGGGTTGCACAACAATGCTTCAAAATGAGTAGGACAACAATGTTTCACAATGAGTATCACAATGTTTCAAAATGGGTTGCACAACAATGTCTCACAATGAGTAGCATAATGTTTCAAAATGGGTTGCACAACAATGTTTCACAATGAGTAGCATACAAAGTTTCAAAATGGGTAGCACAACAATGTTTCACACTGAGTAGCACAATAATGTTTCACAACGAGTAGCACAACAATGTTTCAAAATGAGTAGCACAACAATGTTTCACAATGAGTAGGTTACATATGTTTCACAATAAATAGCAAATACAAATTTCACATAAAGTTGTGCAATTTTGGTTCTCATTGAGTAGTACATCTAGCTTGACAATGATTAGAAAATGTACTCAGTTGTTCTGTGACAATAATCTGCTATGGCCACTATTATCTTTTCTGATTTTGTAACTCGGATTTGTCCGTTAGATACCTCTGACAGAAGGCTCCTGATACCTTCCACTCCATTTCTTTTAGAAACAACACATAAATGATGAAACTGTAATCCACTACCAGCAATGGTCCTTGCAACACCTTGACTGATAATTTTGTTATCTATCATTATTTGCAAAGATTTGATGTTAGAGACAACATTTTGTGAAACATTGTGGGCTACTATAGCTCGGTCAAAACTGAATGCAAATTTGTTAACAACAGATCGTTCTAGAGAAACAAACTTCACTAACTTCTCTAAAGCTACCACATCATGTAATGCACTATGTGCTATGTATGAATCACCAATAAGTTCTTGCACTAAGCTTTCTTGCTTATAAGATTTCAAATTGGGGAAGCTCTTTTTGAACATTTTATAAGTATCCAAAAATCCATGAACATTGCGTTGAAATTCAGAAAGTTTACCACAATTTTGCAAAGCATGCAGCAAGACTTTACAGTCAAAAGACTCTATATTATGCCCAACTAAAATGATTGGTGATACTTGATTGCATTTCTGTAAGAAATGAAGAAAACTATCCAATGCAGATTTGATTGAAACAGCTTCAACTACTTGTCCATTAACAATCATGGAGTGGCCTACAATCGTCAATCCGGTAACTTCGGACGCTTTCGCGGACATCTTCTTAACTGGCATAACATGGGTTGAAAACTGCCCAGTTTCATGAACGGCAGCAATCTGGACAATATGAGAAGTACGCTCTAGAAAAAAATACAACATACATTTTATTAAAAAATGATTACAATCATTTTGTCTGATTGCATATCGATATAATCATTAGATATTCATACACAATTCCCTCCATTGAAACAGTGAAACATCTTTTATGTTATTTTAAGTCCCTTTCAAGTTAGACAGTGTACTATCGTGTGTATTATTTTGAAAGCCGCTTGATAGTTACATGAAAAGTTGACAATGTCTAGTCACATTAGAAATATGTAAATCTGCATTTGGGTTTATAATTCAATTACATACTAGTTGTACAATTATCGTACATCAAAACTGGATGATGAAAAATAGCTTTTTGTGCAAAATTACTTTCATATTTGATTTCCCACAAAGGTTTGTAATGTATAACATTTTGAAAGTTTTGACATTTTAGTAGACATTGTACTTATGAAGTGTTTAAGCTGGCATGCATTAGATGATTTTTATGAATGACCTGTAAGATACAAGTAACAGATATTAATTCTACATTTCAAATAATGATTTTGCACTACTGCTGATACATCTGACAAGACTTCATATTTCAGTTTTAAATGTTTATACATTGTAGCTGGTACATAATTGGGAAGTATTAAAGTCATAAGAATAAACAAATCTAAGTAGTTTAACAATAAAAGTATTTCTTTTAAATTCATGCATTAAATGTGCCACAGTAATGTCCTTGAAAAGAAAACATCCTGCACTTAATGCTCCGACCTCATGACCTAAAATTATTAGATCTATAAATAGCCCAAAGTTGAGGGGAGTAATCACCTAGTCGGCAGTTGATCTGTTGGTGGCGAATTTAACAGCTAGTATTTGTTTATTTACATCTTACAGAGCCACTTCCCTTCTTGCGTGTATAGAATGGTCCTGTGTGACGCGTGCCACAGTCAAGCGAAGGTCACAGAGATGGAGGTATTTATATTTATGACGTGTCGTGGCAAAACCGGGCTTAATGCATGTGCTAATCCGGGATGACACTTTCCGCTTTTATGGTATTTTCTGTTTCAAGGATGTCTATTCTAAACATAAATCCACTGTAGGCGGAAAGTGCTGTCCTGGATTAGCCTGTGCAGTCCGCACAGGCTAATTCGGGACAACTCTTTATGCACATGCATTAAGTCCAGTTTTCGCACGACACGCCTAATTTATGTATTTAAAGTGTGTATGTTCGAGCTTTCATATCAATTATTTTCAAAATAAGCTGATGAAAGTGACTATATAACTTGAAATCAGACAAATAAACATACCTGTAAACATGACAAAAGAAACACTAAAATATCGAATAAATCAACAAATATGAGTGTCGGCTTTTGCATCGTTCTTAGTGTTGTGTAACCTAAAACAACTATCAAGTCATTGTATATGCATGTATTGGAGTTTCTGGCTGTACAGCCGAAAACTATTTTGTGATTATGCGTTTTACAACAATGGTTCTTATTTACTTTTCTTTCATTTTAAATCAACATATATGGTAATTAACTTTATCGGGTTGTTTTAATTTATGTCACTATGTCTTGTTTTAAATCGTACATACCCTCTTTAAAGTACAAATTCATTTGTTATCATGTTAAGGTAAAACTTTTCTCTATAAATTATATAAAGCTTAGTTAAGAAGTACTAATAATTATCTTACTTCATAGCTTCTAATTAACATTATTTTGTGCATAAAATGGATATAAAAATAATGAACAGAGATTACAACGATATAATATGTATACTGGAATAAAAATGGACTGACATTAAATTAATACCGTAAACGCTCGCGTATAAGACGCCCCCGCGTATAAGACACACCTAAAATTTCAGACCGGAATTTGGGGAAAATAAAAAATTGAGATTTCAACGCTTATAAACGCTTCAAAACGGTCCATTTCGCGTCCAATGTTAACAGACACCAAAAATATTTTTGTCGTGAGAACCGCAATATGCAAACGGGTGCTAATTTTTACAAAAACAGTCTCCGCGAGTATCTTCAATGAAACCGTCATCGTTGTTTGCATAGTGATATTAAATGTGTGAACATGTTTGAAACCTTCTAATTGTTACAAAAACAGTCTCCGCGAGTATCTTCAATGAAACCGTCGTTGTTGTTTGCATAGCAATATTAAATGTGTGAACGAGTTCGTTTGACCCTTTTTTTGTATTTTTTTTTGCATTAGTGTTAACATTTTTTTGTTTTCTTAAATATAAAAAATAAATTAAATACTAAAATCACGCAAATAAAATTAAAAAGCACTAATTTTGAAATATCCAAATCAGTGCAAAACATATTGGGTACGAATTTTCGCTTCGTGACATCAATCAAGCATATATTCAAAATGGCGACCAAAATAGATCGCATTATATCTATGATAGAAAAACTAGGAGTTTTTGCTTATATCCGCATATAAGACGCACCGAAATGATACGAATTTTGGATGAAAAAAAGTGCGCCTTATACGCGAGGTGTGGTGTACACCAGTTTCTTCAAGGTTCAGTGCATTTTGTAAAAATGTTGTGTTCGCAACAAAATTCTGTAATTCTAGAATAATTGTTTTGCAGCCTTTTTTATTTGTTCAACATGTTTTAAGGTGTGCTGTGTACAACAAACTAAAGAAACAAAACTGTTTAAATAACTTTATAATAAAAATATTGCAAGTGTGATAAAGAGATCCCCAACTTGTTTTGACAAAACAATTTGATAATTACCAAAAAAGCAAACACTTTGATACCTTCTTGACACTCAAGAGGTATCACAAGATTTGTATGAGTACAAATTTATTTAGTACTTACGGCATCAAGTGATTGTACAGACCTGTGTCAATACTGGTGCACTACCTAAATCCGGACAGTACTTAAATACAGACACTTAAAAACAAATGCGTGTGTACGATAAAGAGTCATAATTCTATGGTATCAGTTGATGCACGCACCTGTCTGATCAATGTATGTCAAGTTTCAACAGAATCAATACAGTCTTAATTCATTAACTTACTATTGTTTTTTCTTTCTTTCAAATGTAAACATTTGCATGTGGGGGGTTGATACCAAAACAGTAGGTCCGCTAAATAAAGCTTTACAGAATTTTTTTTTTAAGTAAACACCAGAACAATTTAAACAAAGAAGAAAACATGATTATTGACGAACACATTGTAGTTGAATGCTTATTTTTATTCTTTTTGTTGTTAATAAAACTTCTCTTTTTTTAAGTGTGCGGATTTAAAAACTCTCTAGCTGTATTTTGATACATGTTACAGGCCTTTTTATAAACACACGATACTGTTACTTTAAGATAGCAATTCCCTCTAAGATTTTGACCAAAGCTTAAGATTAAACCCAACTTATTATGTTAACCCACTATTATGTGAAGTTGGAATAAGACGTCAAACATAGAATAAACTGTTTTATTACAGCAATGTTTATATGCAGTTTACCATTTGTAATAAAAAGAATTCTGTAGAGTAATTAGTGCAATAGACACTTGCATATATAACTGCATCAGTAAAATTGATTTTACCACAAAACTGTATACTTGTATGCATTTACAAAATTTTCACACAAAATTGAACTGTGTCCATGCGTGCATGAACACAGTTTATAAATACAGCAAAAATGATCAAAGACACAATCAGTTCTAATAAAAAAGTCATGGAAAAATGCTAATAATGCCAAAAGTATTGACAGAATAGAACAAACATACATGAACAACATGAAATGCTCAGTTTTATGTGAAAAAATAACAAAAATCATGTCCATTCTATGTTTGATGTCTTATTCTAACTTTACATAATTCAGTGTTTGTTTAACTTTTTATTTTTTATTTGGTACTTGGGCCATCAAGTGATTTAAGGGCTTGTGTCAATATCTGTTTTTCTGCCCGTCCATAATTTTGCAATTTCACCATTTATCAACTGATAGCAACAAGTGTATAGCTTTCATACAATTAGATATTTTTAGTACTTAGGGCACCAACTGCTTGTAGGTCCTCTGTCAATATCTGTTTTTCTGCGTGTCCATAAATTAGCCATCATTTCCCAATTTAACGACTGATAGCAACAAGTGTATAGCATTTATACAATTAGATTTTTTGGTACTTAGGGCATCAAGTGATTTTAAGGCTTGTGTGAATGTCTCTTTTTCTGCCTGTCCTTTATTATAAATTCTAACATAATACTTGCTAATTTTTTTTATAGACAAAGAACATAATTATTGTTGTTAAACTACCCAATAAACAATGCAAAAGAAGACCCGATTCTGAGCTAAGCACAGTAAAAAGTAGTTCCAATTACAATTGCACAAATATATGTCAAATCATGTTAAAAAAAAAAATAATTTTCACATTATCATCGTTGATCGACCACAATAGTTGATGTGTGGCTATTTAACAACTCGGGCGAACGCCCTGGTGGTTAAATTCTTACACGTTAGAACTCCAAATCGTTGTTTATTGGCCGATAAACAATGATAAATGGTAACATTATTTCTTAATTAACCATTATTTCTCCATTTATCCACTGATAGCAGCAAGACTTAGTATTTAGCATACATACAATACACGAACACTTCTAAAACTGAAAAAGGAAGAATAAACACAATAACTTGACGTTTGTGAATCTTCAAACGTTTGTGACGTTTGTGAATCTTGACGTTTGTTAATCTTCACAAGCTTTGGTTGTGTCTACCAATTCTACTTTTGGTTTCATGAACATCAGCTAACTCAGCACTACCAGACCACCTCAGCACCACCAGACCACCTGATTTTAAGAAATTCTCACAAAACTAACCAAAATTACAAATTATTGCAAAACATGTAATGCGTATGTGAAGACATTTATATATGTGATCATCGTCAGTCGTCAAACACTTCATATTGGGTTGTAGTAAGACCTCAGATGGGTAAACATGTCAGTACATAGAGTATCATAGACATATTCTTTCATAATTTCAACTTTAAAAAATCCTACAGCCTTTATTTTTGTACATTATTTAATGAGACTACGAAGGAGTGTTCTTTTATCATTCCTACTGGTAATGACATTGGCCGATTTCTTAAAAACTACCTTTATCATAAGAAAATAATACAAAATTGGTAAGTCATACAATATTTTTGCACCACTGGACCACCTCGAAAGTCACCACCGGACATTTTCTTAACTCCTCGAAATGATGTGGTCTGGTGAGTCTCCTAACCGTGCAATAAGATAAATTAAACCAATTTTACGCTGTAGCTTAATGATGTATCGAATTGTTATCAAAAAGATCAGCTTCAACTTCAAGAAGGCGTAGTTTAATAGTACAGTTTTTACTACCATCATTATTATGAAGTTGTTCATTTTTACATGGATCAGAATATAATCTGACATTTTGTTTGCATGACAATAAATTTCGCAGCCAGTTTTATTCTAGATTTAAATGTTTAATTTTCATACCATGAATTGAGTTTGTGAAAGATCTAGGATCAATATGTGGAAAACAAAGTTTAGTCCTTAATAATGTAGCAACACCATTTCAATACATATGTCCCAAGAAAGACGTCTGAACAGTTTAAGACTTAGTTTGCTAAACATGTGCTGCATTCAGGTAGGCAGGCCCAACTTCTGTCTCCCACTCACTAAAATTTGATGTTATGTACATAAACATGCAAAATATACGTAAATGTACACCCAAATTGTTATTTCTCTTCATATATGTACATCCAAATGTTATTTTTCTCTGTGCATTTTCCAAATTTGTGTGCGTAATTTACGCATGTATGTACCTTATCTGGGCCACTGGCTCTTTAAGTATTTCCTAAATATATGATCTGTAACATTACTGTATCAGTACTGTTTGTATAAAATCAGTTTCAGCTGGTACTACACTAGTTGCTGTTCTGGATGGGAGAAAGGACATATTTCTTATAATTACGTATTATTTTTAATTTATTTCATTAAAAGACAAGTTTTTGTATATAGATAATGTTGAAGTCAATACTATAGAACTACGTAACCAAATGATTTGTGTGCTATCAAGCCAAAGTTTTGTGACACAAGCTTTTATAGTTTTGTTAAAATCACGCAAAAACAATTCTCCATAGGGACTGTAATGTGCTTCTTTAACCATAAAGACATGCATACGTATATCGAGGGTCCAGTGTGAAACTATTGTATCTGATATAGAAATGTTAAGCATAAAGACATGCATACGTATATACCTAATCACAATGGTAGTGTCACTTCCCTTGTCAATTTAACATCTAGTTTAACTAGCCTGGCATAAAGACATGCATACGTATATCGAGGGTTGAGTGTGAAACTATAGTATCTGCTTAACATTTCTATATCAGATACAATAGTTTCACGCTCAACCCTCAATATACCTAATCACAACGGTAGTGTCATTCCCTTGTCAATTTAACATCTAGTTTAACTAGCCTGGCATTTAAAACACGGCTGACACTCTGCCATTTGCCAGCTTATTAAATTCCTATATTCTCTATTTTCTACATAAAATCTTAAAAATTAGGCAAAATTAGCATGGTTTCAAAACGGTAACATAAATTTAGCTAAAGAATATAATCTGCCCTGGGGAGACCTGAAAAATATTGGTATTAAAGAACAGTTCACTTAAAGCCGCAATCAGTATAAAAATAGTCAACTTTAGAATAATTAAACAATCAAAAGAGTCATTTTAATGCCAGTTAAAAGTGTCTTATTGCATGTTTAAGCTGCTGTTATATACACGTACCCTGGGTCAGTTGTTGGATACTGTTTAAAATAAAAAAACACTGATCCTCCATGACATGCATGACATGTTTTTAAACGTTTGCTTCGTTTATTAGCTAATCATCATGGTGAAGCAGTTTTTATCCGAATATGCACCGTTAACCTTTGGCTAGCTGCATGATGAACTAATAAAGCACGAGGCACTTTAGTTAGTTTCGTCATGTTTTAAATGTAAACAATACAGTGAAAGTGGACTAGTTATTTGGTCATAATGTTTTATTTTATGGGTTTGTAAAATCTTAATTATAGTCTTAATGGTTGTCTTGACTGGCAGCACCTTATGTGTGCCGTTAATGTTTCATTTACCAAAGTCTGAATTTTGACTACAAAATTGCATCATGAATGGAATTTCTTACATCATTCTGTACTTGAAACTTCAATTTTGACTACAAAATTGCATCATGAATGGAATTTCTTGCATCATTCTGTACTTGAAACTTCAAAAGTTTTATATTACATTAAACGTATACAAGTATGAGACCTGGACATAAAAACTGCTTGGTGGAAACTTAAAAATGTTCATTATTAATCATTGTAAATAACCACATTTCAGCAGTAATATAATCTCTTGCAAAATAAAAGATATGTCTTTTTGTTTCATTGCAATCCTTATTTAGTAAATTGTTTTCTATTTCAATTTAATCTGAATGTTTCTGTAGATATTTTATTCACTTTGCAGTCAAGTTTATGAGCATAAATTGACATGTGGGGCAAAATATCATTTCAAATAATGCTGTTCTTTTGGGTCATAGTCATAGTCTCAATTTATATCTATTGAGGTTGGCTCTTAAAATAGATTAACTGCTATTTTTAACATCTGGATTTTCCATTGTATTGTAATGTTTTTTTAAGTGTAGGTGATTTATATAGTGAATGAATATAAATTTCGGAGAAAGAATGTACTGGAAAATGGCCTGAATTGTGTAGTAATTACACCAAAAAGTGATGTTCAATACAGAAAACAAGCATTTTTCACTCGTCCATTCTATCTTTAGATTGTTCTGGTTTTCCCATGGTTTTCCCAGGTTGTTTTTAACGTCTAAAAATAAGAAATGGGAATTTTACTTTTAAAACTTCTTGCGTCATGCAGCTGTATTACTATATACAAAACATTTGTTTGTATTACAAATTTCGTAAGAATTGCTATTTATTTGGGGGGAAAGGGCCAAGGTTCTCCAATTTGAGAAAAATATTGAAATATATTTGGTATTAGGGGAAACAAACCATTCAGGTATTTTAACTTGATAATGTGCATGGTTTTGCTAGCGGTAAATGTTGTTATAAATTGGCCCTCTGCTATAAACACACAAAAAAACATCAACAACAGCAAACTTTTATGTATTCAGCATATTGTCCATATTTTAAAGTCGGTGGTTTCATGCAAAAAACCGTTTAAATCATAGTTAATTTCGATAATAACATTAGAATAATACAACATGTAAATGTTCTTTCCACCTCCAACAGTAAAGAAGTATGCAATAGTTTAATTAACAATTGCAATGAAAAAAAACAACTTGCAGTTCAAGCATAAAAAGTACATGTAAAATTAATTAATTTATTGATTGCTGTCTACATTTTAGTACAAAATCAAAAACTGTTCATTGGTGAAACAAATGATTAATGAGGCAGCAAAAATAGCATACTTTTGCAAAGTTTTCCTTATTGAACAAGTACATTTACGCAAGAAAAACATAATGGCTGCATACCAGTACTTTTACCAAGTTTTTCTTAATGAATATGTAGATTTACGCAAGAAAAACATTATGGCTGCATACTTTTGCAAAGTTTTTCTTATTGAACATGTACATTTATACAAGAAAAACATAATGGCTACATACTTATGCATAGTTTTTCATATAGAACATCTACATTTACACAAGAAAAACATTATGGCTGCATACTTTTGCATAGTTTTTGATATTGAACATGTACATGTACGCAAGAAAAACATGGGTAATACTCAACTTAAAATTTTTGTTTGCTGTAACAGTTGTTGTTATGATGATGTGTTATGCTCAAACAAAAAAATAAATCGAATGAATCCAAGTGATTTTTCTTGCAATTATTTATTCTGTTTTAATTTCAGGGGCACCTTAGAGATGTCTGCCCTAAAACTCAACAACCATGCAGCGATTGTGGTCAAATGATTGCAAGAGAGAACGTTAGTTAAACTTAACTCTTCAGCATTATAAAACTGTACAAAATAAATTAGGTGTGTTGTGGGAAAATCGGGCCTAGTGCATGTGCGTTAAGTGTCGTTCAGGATCCAGGACGACACTTTCCGCTTTTATGGTATTTTCTGTTTCAAGAAGTCTCTTCTAAACAAAAATTCACTGTAGGCGAAGATTGTCGTCCCGGATTAGCCTGTGCGTGGACACTTTAAGCACATGCACTAGGCAGGATTTTCCCACGATACGCCGCAAATATATAAATTATATAATAATAATAATAATAGAGAATAGTAGTATGTGTATAATTACTAAGAATTGACCTGTAGATACTTGTCAATCAAAGATGGAGTTGACCAATTATGGGTTTATATTTCATTAGTAAATAATAGCACATGGTTGCATAATCCAATCGATTTACTTCAAATTCTTGGACAAACAACCTTAGACAAACAGCAAGGCGGAGCGATCTATGATTTTGCAACTGGTCAATTATTTAGTCAAAACAATACACATAACTTTGATATCGTTAACACATCTTACATAATTGTATACAAGGTATGACCAGATAAATGTGTTGGAATCATAATATGGTCATTCTTTTCCTGTACTACTATCTTCTGAAAATGTGGAATGTGATAAAAATAATCTTGTGGATAATTTAATTTGTAATCAAATGCTATTATGTAAATTTGCACTACATTTTGAAAACCTGAAATCAAATGACCCTTAACTTGAAATTTGATATGTGAAAATGAACATTTCAGGGGTTAAAATACTGAAGTTTAAAAAAAACACATTTTTCTGCACATTTGTTAAATGCTCTGCAAATGGTAATACGAGGTGTGTCCGAAAAATACGCGTAATAAATATTTTTAAAACACGTTTTTATAGCGGAAAAATATTTTCTTACTGTGGTGTAGAGTCACTTTATCCTAATTCTTTCTGGATAAATCAAATAGTCTGTCTTCCAAACTGTATAACTTAAAAATCGGAACTTGTTATCACGAAAATTGCGCGAAAATATGACGTTTGCACCGTACGTCATTGTGTGTAACTCTTGACGCTTTCAAACAGCTGACAATTATAAAACTTCGTGTGACTTTGAAAAAATCACCGCAAGAGACAGCAAAAATGTTAAATGAAGCCATAGTTGTAAACATGACAACTATTTACAAGTGGTACAGACGATTCGCTCAAGGAATAACAAGCACGGCGGACGAAGAACTACCAGGTCGCCCGAAGAATGTGAACAGCAACTTCATTGCGGCGATTCAGGACACTATTGAGAAAGACCTACGTGCATACCGTGCTTGCTTATACCCTCGGTATAAGGAAAGAAGCGGCGCGTTGGGTACTCGGCTTCTAACCGATAACGATATGGCGAATCGTGTCAGGGCTTTTCAGAACTTCTTCCGTCCATATAGGAAACAGGGTGTTGAAATTCTTAATCGCATCGTGACGCTTGACGAGACCATGGTGAACTGGTTCGATCCCGAGATGAAACGCGAGAGCATGATTTGGAAGCAGGCAGCATCTCCACCTCCACAGAAGGCTCGAGTCGCCAAGTCAGCAGCGTGAGTTATGTTCATCATGTTCATGGACAGATTTGGCATGCTGCTTGTCCACGCCGTACCACAAGGCCAGATGATCAACAGCGAGTATTACTCGAAGGTATGTGTTCTATCCTGTTAACATTTAAATCTATTATTTAGTAGTTTACTGAACAATAATATAAATTATAACGGACAACTTACTTTAAAATGTGTTAGAAACAATTCTTTATTCGTTCGTTTAATTTGTACAGGTGCTCTGACATGATCTCGTGAGGGCAATTCGCAAGAAGCATCCAGGAACCGAGATTGAGATTGTAAAACTATACCAAGATAACGCCCACTACACGTCTCGAAGTTCCACACTGCTCGACATAGATTTTCTTGGTTTCGAACGTTTGTCTCACTCGCCGTATTCACCTGTCACCCCCCTATGGACTTTGCAGTCTTCCAAGCCCTGAAGAAGGAGCCCCGCGGTACATGGCACGCATCTCGGCAGGAACTGGTCAACCTTGTGAACTCAATGGTGCATACTTTTCAGCCTGAATGGTATGCTCGTGTTTTTGACAGATGAATTCAACGACATGAAAAAGGAAAAAGTACTTGCGCACGATGGAGTGTACTTTGAAAACTGTAACTGTGCAATTTGCTTATCTCATATCGGAATAACTTTAATGTCATTTGGATGTCATTATTTACGCAAACTGCCCCGCTGATGTAATACTATGTTGATTTGTTATTGCGATAGAAATACTTATTGTTGATCATATTTAGCCATTTTTTGTGTGTATATAGATTATAATTGTATGTGTTAATCATGTCAATATTATAAACATAGTCTGATGTATACTAAAGATTTTATTAATGTATTACGCGTATTTATCGGACACACCTCGTAAATTATTAACTAATAATATGTTAATAAGGTTTAGAACTTGATAAATATGCAAAAGACATATGTTAAGTATGATAAAAAATAATTTGCTTGTGCTTTTGAAGTTGGCAAATAGAAACACTAGCATCAAAATAATGCAAGGCAGTTTCTATGCTCAAGTCAAAAATGTGTAAATTGCAATTACCCGGTAATGTGCGTCAGAAAAGCACGATAGATTCTGCATCAATTGAAATCCCTGAAATTTCCTTTTTTTCCAGTGGGGAGAACACCAGGCATCACACAGGAGCGTTGTGTGCCCAGCATGTCCGCCAGGCACTTCTGTAAGTATATGTGGGTTAGATAGTTTAGTTTGGTCCAAATATTGAGGGTTTAGCGTGAAACTGTAGTATCTGCTTAACATTTCTATATCAGATACAATAGTTTCACGCTCAATCCTAGACCAGGGCCCCAATTCACAAAGCTCCTTAGGGAAAACTTAAGTAGGTTCCTTAAATTCATAAATTCCTTAAGTCTCTGGTTGTTTTCTGTATAGGTCTTTTAACATTAAAATGTTGTCAACTTGTAAATATTGCTTACCGGTATATGTTTGGTACTACAGCCTCTGTGTACAGAAATCATTGGATTTCACATAGAAAATTTGATCAGAAATGTCCACTTAAGTAAAACTTAAGTTAAGATTTCCCTTAAGAGCTTTATGATTACTGGCCCCAGTCCTCGGGCAGTATTAACAAAGCATCTTCAAGGGGCGTATCAACGGTAGGTCTACAATCGCACATGCAGAAATGAAGATTATTTACAAACAATATTGAAGTGATGTTAAATGTGATAGTCTTGTTTCTATTAAAAGTTGACATTATTTAAAATTGTATCATAAATTGTTTTTTGCAGTGGTCTTTGTTGACACTCTCTAGTAGTAGTAGTGCTAGTAAAATTGATATGAATGAAATGTTAAAGATATACTATTATGTGCATGTGCACCATTTCTAAACGTTGCATAGTTTAGGCCATACCAATTTAATTCTATGTTTAGCGTACCGGGCTGGTAGGTTTTCGGTTAGGTTAGAGTAAATTGGCATAAAAAATTGGGGAAAATTGCACTTTTAGGTTGTTTTACTAATATTTGTAAAACATAGCGTGCAACCAGTCATTTTACACATTTAAAATACTGTGTTACAGTAGGGGGGGGGGTAGGGGGGTTTTCGTAATTGGGCTATAGAAAAAGCTCCGTTGAAAAACATGGCCGCTAGGGGGCGGGGCAGTTTTCCTTACCAAATGGCTATAGAAAAAGCTTGTGAACACTCTTGAATTCACATTTTTGGCCCAATCAGCATGAAACTTGCTCAGAACATTTGTTCATATGATATCGTGAACGAGTAATAAAATGGTTCTGGTCTGTTGAAAAACATGGCCCCAAGGGGAGGGGAATGGAGGGTGGTCAGTTTTCCTAATATGGATATATTGAAAATTTTAAAAAGCTTGTGAACACTAGAGGCCACATTTGTATCCCAATCATCATGAAACTTTCTCCGAACATCTGTCGCAATGATATCTCGGACAAGTTCCAACCCAGGTCACATGTGGTCACGTGGTAAAATACTAGGTCACCAGGCCAAATTGAAAAAAACAAGTTTGCGAATAATCTAGAAGCCACATTTTTAGCCTAATCTTCATCGAACTTGCTCAGAACAGTTTAATTCCTTAGACCCTCAGGTGCGTAAAATCTGGGTATTTGCATTCTAAATAATTTTACCAGTTAAATCAAATGATTTCCACTGGTTTACATGACAATAACAAGTGATTGTTAGCCTTTCTTGACATTAAAAAATATGGGATTACTATCATCTGTAATACTGTGCTTAAGTATAAAATAAAAAATCCATTTTCAGGTTGATCGGGAGGCCTTTCACGACCATTTCAACAGGGAGAGGCATAGTATATACTTGTTTGGCGCTCTGCACAGTAGTGCTAATGAAATACAGCGTGTGACGTCTGAGCTTGCTGTAATTAAGGATGACGTCTTGGCAAGAGTGCAGTTACTGGATGATAAGTTGGCAAGAATCGAACTAGGGGCTAGCTCTAGTTCAGGTGTACTGAATCCGGAACAACGCGTTCGGCAACTTTTCGAACAGATGGCAAAAAACTTGAACGACCGAGTCGACACAAAGACTGGCACATTTGAAGGCATTGCGAATACCTTGCACCGAGAACTGGACAAGGTTATCTCGGCAATTGAAAAGCTGGAGAATCACCGTAGGACCATGAAAGATGTGGTAGACTCCAGCGCGCAGAGGGTAAATGCTTTGGAACAGACATTGAGAATTAGAGAGTCAAAGATTATGGAGTTGGAGCAGAAGTTGCAAGACGGTCCAGTAAGCTACGATGGAGTGTTTGTCTGGAAGTTCACAGAATTTTCTAGAAAGCAACAAGAAGCACAACAAGGGAAAAATGTCAGTCACTACTCAACTCCTTTCTTTACAAGTCGTTTTGGGTACAAAATGTGTGCTAGGATGTATCCGAATGGAGACGGAATGGGCAAGGGGACTCACTTGTCAGTCTTTTTCGTTGTAATGAAGGGAGAGTACGACGCTTTACAGGAATGGCCCTTTAAACAGCGGGTTACGTTTTGCCTGCTTAATCAAGAGAGGGGAAACCACGTAGTGGACTCCTTCCGGCCAGACCCAACAAGTACTTCATTTCGACGCCCACAGAATAATATGAATATTGCCTCAGGATGCCCACTGTTTGTTAGACTGGATGCGCTTGTAAACCCAAGCAGTGGACTGTTAAAAGACGATACCATCTTCTTGAAGATAATTGTGGATAGAACGGAAATTCGTGATCCTGCATCACCCCTGGATAGCACTGCGGCAAAGTCATAAGAATATGCACAAAACAGGATGGTGTTGTACAGTTTCTCCAGTTTACTGGTTACGAGTATTAAACGGTTTTTGTTCGTTTTTCCATTTGTGAAACATGTAACACATGTAAACAAGAGGGCCATAATGGCCCAAAGCGCTCACCTGAGAACTGATACAGATGAAGACCATACTGTTGTGACAGGTTTGAAAATTAAGGTATCTGAACAATACACAGTGCGGGTAGGATCGATTTTGATTTAAAACATCAGTAAGTGCAATGGGCTAACTCAAGTATGAGTTGGGTAGTGGATGTGCGTTTTTTTGCTAATGGTTCTCAAATCATTTTAGATTTTGATGTCTTTTGCACAAACAGTTTTGGAAAACTAATCGCAATGCGATAATTGCGATGGCTGTGCTATAAGGTAAAGTTTTTCTTTTTCTTTGATAATTTTCTGTCCAATTATGATAAATGATGTTAGTGCAGGCTCTGAAGACATCAATGTTGCAAGTCTTGCAACTGTTGGAAATCAAATTTTATCAATCAATTTTTATGGTCATGCGCAAACTGTGTAAGTTTGGTCAACATTGAATCAAAAATCGTGTGTGCAAGCCAATCATTGATAACTTGTTGATGTTTTTTTCCAAACACAAGGGGCAATAACTCTGCTGTTTCTGGCCCGATCATGCTTATATTCGAATTCGTCTGTAGTCTTAAGTTCATGGACAAATTGTACACGATTTGTGAAGATTGGATAAAAAATGAAGTCTCTATCCTGAATAATGTCCATTTTTGCTTATTTTTTTTCACAAAGGGCAATAACTGTGGTGTTTCTGGTCCGATCTTGCTTATATTCGACTTGAAATGTAATCTCATGGTAATAGACAAACTGTGCAAGATTGGTGAAGATTGGATGAAAAATGTCTCTCTCTATCCTGAATAATGTCCATTTTTGAATATTTTTTAGTTGTGATCGCCTGTTGTCCATCGTGCGTGCGCTGTCAACCTTTCATTCAAACAACATCTCCTAAACCACTTGGTAGATTTTCACCAAACTTCACAGGAATGATCCTTGGGTGGACCACTTTTTTTCAGTTGTTCAAATCTTTCCGGTCCGCTGAATATGTAGGTCACCAGAGCTAAAAATAGATTTAACAAGTGAAAACTCTAAAAATCTTCTATGAAACCGCAGGGCTCAGAGCTTTCATATTTGATGTGAGGTCCTCTACAAAGATTGTTCAAATTATGCCCCGAGGGTCAAAACTAGCCATGCCCAAGGGGTCACATGGTTTATATAAACTTATAAAGCAAAATGTCTTATAAAATCTTCTCTGAAACCGCAAGGCCCAGAGGTTTCTTATTTGGTATGTAGCATCATATACTGTAAACGTATATAAATTGGTATGAAATTTCGTGGTTCCTTTAAAAACAAATATTTTGTGGATTTCAAATTTTGAAGAAAAAAATACAAACATCCAGTGATCCAGTTTGACATCACTACTCTGTAAACTTGCAAGTCCGTCATTAAGTCTGGATTATGTAATTATGGTCACCAAAATATGTAATTAGACATGTAATCCTTTTTTCGCACACACGATTAACTCCGATGCAAATAAATTCGATGCACACGATAAAAACAAACAAAAATGGTATAACGCGGAGTGGGGCGAACGAAAACGTAAAGAATATAGGGATGCTTTAAACAATTATAATAAAAGTAACAACGAAAATAATCGCCAGTCAGTATTAGAAAAAAAGAAATCATACAAATATTATTGTCGTAAATGCAAGACAGATTTTAATCGAACGTTGGGACGCAAGATGGACAACATGAAATCTAAATCACCTAAAGAAGTTTGGAAAATGTTCAAAAAAAGATCTCCGAATCCGAACGGAGACACAATTGAATTAAATGAGTTCGTTGAACACTTTAAAAACCTTGCTAAAAATGAAGGTATTATAAACAATGAAAATAGTATAAATTTTGTTCACAATTTTGACAGTAACCACAACTCGGGCAGTTCTTACCCGGAGCTCGATAGATACATATCATTTGACGAAATTGTTATGGCTACGAAACGATTGGGTAATAATAAGGCGTGTTCTTCGGACAATGTTATATACGAATTTTTAAAGAGTGTCCATGTAATAGGCCACGCATTGGAACTGTTATTTAATCATATTCTCAGGTCCGGGAAATTCCCACGCAGCTGGTCAACGGGCCTGATTATTCCTCTTTATAAAAAAGGCGATCCGTCATTACCAAACAACTATCGAGGCATAACCCTTGTGAGTTGTTTTGCCAAGCTATTTACTAGTATCCTAAACGAACGCTTACAAAATTGGGCTACTGCAAATGAAATTTTAACTGACGCGCAGTTCGGTTTCAAACCGGGTTATAGTACAGTCGACGCAATATTTGTCCTCCAATCATTGATTGAAAGTCATATAAATAATAAACAAAAACTATTTTGCTGTTTTGTCGATTATTTAAAGGCGTATGACTTGACGGATCGTATGTATCTCTGGTATAAGCTCATTCAGTCTGGTATCGATGGCAAATTATTGTCCGTATTTCGATCTTTATATAATCAGATTAAATTGGGTGTTAAACATATGAATAGTACCTCCGATTTTTTTGAATCCGAGATCGGTTTATTACAAGGAGAGAGATGTAAGAAAAGCTTACTTAAAACCATTGTATTACGTAAGACCAAATATGTTAAAGTTTATAGATTTACTGACCTCTCAAAATAGTAATATTGTTAAAAATTTAGCTATGTTTATTTATAAAGCATGGGAAATAAGAAATACTTATAATACATATTACGATTAGGATATGATTTTTGGTATATATTTATGCATATGTATGTATACAAATACATACCACCTCTCGCTGTATATTGTCTTATCTAAAATACCCAATATTTTAAAATGTACCGATTTAATTTTGATGTTTATCCTTTGAATGACCAGTGACTTTGTTTTATGTATATTGTATTGACATTTCATGTATACTCATGGGCTTATTGCCTACTGTATTATCGAATAAACTGAATATGTTCGCCGATTATGTTTTCATTATTCTTAAACGACATTGAGTTGCACTTACAAGCTGATATAAATGCGGGCATTACTATTGATCAGTTATCAATTTACCTTCTATTATTCGCCGACGACGCAGTATTAATCTCCGAATCCGCAGAGGGATTACAATCTTCACTGAACAATTTGCAAGAGTATTGCAACAAGTGGAATATAACCGTAAATATCGACAAGACAAAAATTGTTATCTTTCATAAAGGCAGATTACAAAATGGATATAGTTGGGTGTATAACAATAATCCAATTGAAATCGTGAAAATTTTTAATTATCTAGGAGTAGTAATGTCAAGCAGCGGGGCTTATATACAAGCCACAAATACTTTATCAGCCAAAGCGCTAAGGGCGATGAACTCCTTATTTACTGTTACGAATCTTTGAATGTGCCTGTTAAAATCATGTTTAATCTGTTTGATGCCTATGTTGCCTCGATTCTTAATTATGGAAGCGAGGCGTGGGGATTTAGTAAGGCGGAAAATATTGAGCGAGTGCAACGCAAATTTTGTAAATGGCTTTTAAATGTGAAAGCGTCTACAAACTCAAATGCTTTGTATGCCGAAGTAGGTAGATACCCGATGTATATATGTCGATATTTACGAATAGTTAAATATTTCGTAAAATTGTTTAATGAAAAATCGTCCAACTGTATTTTAAGCAATATTATTCGTAGACAGTGTAAAGAGGCATGTGATAACCCTCACTCCAAGTCATGGGCATCAAACGTTCGGAAACTTTTGCAAGAATCAGGTTTTAATGATGTTTGGTTATATCCTGAATCTGTTAATGTTAACAATTTTATTACAATTTTTCGCAATAGATTACAAGATGTGTTCATTTCAAAATGGCGAAGTTATGCAAATGAAAGTTCATCATTATTTCTTTATAAGGAATTGAAACCCATTTTCGAAAGATCCATGTATTTAGATAAAATGGAAAATTCAAAATTTAGAAACATAATAGCAAAATTGAGATTGTCCTCGCATGTTCTTTTCATAGAAACTGGTAGGCACCAACACATTCCAAGACATGAGAGAATATGTAAATTGTGTACTCTGAATGAAATTGAAGACGAGTACCATTTTGTTCTAATATGTCCTTTATATGTCAATTTGAGAAATACACTTATACCTGACGTTTACAAAAGAAGACCAAGTATGTTTAAATTTTTACAATTACTGAATGAGACCAGAAAATCTGTATTGATACGTCTTGCAAATTTCTGTATTAAAGCCTTTAAACTTAGATCCGATAATATATAGATTTATGAGAGTATACTTTTTGTTCCCAAATTGACTGTTTGTATAAATATCTTAAAGCATAAAATTTTTCCAATCAATTTTCAGATTTTAAAAACATTCACTAAACTTTGTTAAAACAGAGCGAGCCCTCTCATAAAATCCTGGCATTCTCACGCAGTCATATATTTGTAAAAAAGTCATAAATTGTAATTGCATGTTTGTACTTTCACATGTTCTTTTTTGTTATTATGACGCATGCGCAATTATGTTTGCCTAATGGCGTGTATGTATTTGACGATGAGCTGTATATGCTTTAGTCATAAATAAACTTTCTGTTCTGTTCTGTTCTGTTCTGTAATGGCAATTTTTGATCATGTACCAATTACAATAATTTGTTTGGCTCCAGCTAGACCGTCAGCCAGCAATAAAATCAATACACATGCAGACAAAGCACATGATTTTCATGTAAGGAATATTGCTAATGAAACTGGTTGAAATCGGTTATTGTCTTCATCAAGACCTGTCAAAGGGGATTAGGCAGACCCCATTGATTTCACACTTCAACGCATTTACACAGACACTACCGTATGGTATATAACGTCCTCAAGTGTTCCTCTACAAAAGATTGTTAAAATTATGTCCCATGGGTCAAAACTGACGACACCCCTGGAGTCACATAGTTTATATAGACTTAAATTGCAAAATGACCTTAAAAATCTTCTGCTCTGAAACCGCAAGGCCCAGAGGTTTCATATTTGGTATGTATCATCCGTATAGTGGTCCTTTACAAATGTTGTTTAAATTATGCCCCTGGGGTCAAATCTGGTCACGCCCCGGGGGTCACATGGTTTATATTGACTTAAATAGCAAAATGACTTCAAAAATCTTCTCCTCTGAAATGGCAAAACCCACAGCTTTCCTATATTTGGTGCGTAACATTGCCTAGTGGTCCTCTCCAAAGATTGTTCAAAGTATGCCCCTGGTGTCGAATCGGGTGGCACCCAGATGAGTCACATGCTTGATATAGACATAAATAGCAAAGTTACTTTAAAAATCTTTACCTGAAACCGCAAGGCCCAGAGGTTGATCAAGATTGTTCATATTATGCCCCTGGGAGAAAAAAAATCCACGCATCGGGGATGCAAATTCCAATTGGGTTTTAAGGTCTCAGGTGAGCGGCCTAGGGCCCGCAGGGCCCTCTTGTTTAATAAACAAAGGGCGATAACTCTGGTGTTTGAACCACAATCTGGCCCATTGTTGGGGTCTGCTGAAATCTGATGGCCATACACAAACTGTGAAACTTGGATAGAAAATAAAGTCTATACGTCGCAAAAGGACACTTGCACTTTTTTGCATGAAAAAGGGGCAATAACTCTGGTGTTAATGGTCCGATTCGACCCATTATCGAACTCGTCAAAAGATTTTATGGCCATACACAAACTGCAATTTTGGGCAAGATTGAATAAAAAATGAAGTCTTTATCGCGATAACGGTCCAAATTGTTGACGGCTACTTGACAACGGAAGGAGAGACGCCGCCGGAGAGGTCCCCTATACCAATAGCTCACCGAGCACTTCGTGCTCAGGTGATTTAAAAACATGAACACACAAATCTTAATGCTTCATTGCAGGAGCCACAAATCTACTGTATTTCGAAATCGGTACATTTGTAACCAGTTACTTTGAACGGGTGTTGTAACAAAAGACTAATTCGTGTTTAAGGTTAGCGCAAAAGACACGCTAGATCAAGACAAATTATAGTGATTTCACATTAAATAGATTCATGTAAACATGTATATATTATTGGTTTGCGTTCGAAATGGACGGAAGTCTGTTTATACTTTTGTCATTATCATTACTGTTTATTCTTTACAAATTCAAAACATAACGGATGTTTTTAGCTCACCTGAACACAAAGTGCCTAATGTTCAGCTATGGTGGACAGTCACAGTCGTTCGACAATTTACTTCAAACAACTTCTGTGATCCGGCATGGCGGATTATAACCAAAATTGTTAGGAATGTTCCGGGGGTGGTCCTCTACCAAATTCCTTCAATTTATTGGAATATATAAAAAATCTCCAGTTGCCAGAGCTTTCAAAACCTAAAAAAAGTACACATAAATATCTCAGAAACCACTGGTTGCGTTTTAAATAAATATTTTTTCTTTTAAACGTTCATTGGTTGGCCCTTTAACAGATTCCTTCAAATTATTTTGATTCTTGAACAAAATGGCAACCAGGGTTTAGGGCAGTTTTCCTTTCATGGCTTTAATTAAATCTTTGAATATCTGCTTGTCTGAAACAACTGGATGGATTTCACAGGGGTTTACTTAAGGATTTGACTCGCTTGCCCAGGGGACAAGTTACTTTGAACATCTTCTTGCCCCCAGTGAAGAAAAGGTTGCCCAATCTTTAAGTCAATGTTTGTTGATTTTTAAAGCATACACATGCATTATTAGACGCAAGCTTCAAACAATATTCATATTCTATAAGTTGGATCCTGTAACATGACTGCCAACAATTTCATACTTTGGACAGATCGTACATTGCATGCTCTCGTTATCAAACACATGCCATTGAAATTCATTATGCTATGATCGAATCTGGAAAAATCGTTGTGATTCTTTTTCTTATTAAATCAGTATACCTAACAAACATTGATATTAACTTAAGAAAATAAATAATCGCAAAAGATGTCACTACCATAAATGACTTGCTCGGAGGGCTACCTCATTTTGAAAATCACTTGCCCACAGCGATTTTAACCAGGCACATCTTAAGTAAACCCCATGAAAATTTCATATTGAATTCGTAGCAGTATTTCTTTGTTAACCAGCTTCCACATTCCTTCAAATCGATCTGATTCGTTAAAAACAAAGCTGCCAGTGGGTTTGGCAGTTTTCGTTATAGAACTATTTTGAAAACTGCTTGTCCAAAACCATGCCATAATATTCTCAGGGCCAGCATGGGGTTTCTTGTTAAGATGGCGGCGTGTATTGCTGTACGAATGTCTGTCCGTCTGTCGGTAAACAGAAACTACTGAGTGGATTACAAAATAATTTCACAGACATGTTCCTTGGGTGACTATCAAATTCCTTCAATTTTATTTTTTTTCCGCGACGTGCTGTCACTAATTCATTTTTGTTGTTTGGGCCTCTTTTAGCATTTCTGTTTAACAAACAGGCCTTATTTTTATGGTGTTGTAAATAATACATAATGCTTTTAATTTCGGCTTTATGTGAATATCCAAATTGTTTATGGATTTTTATAGCCTTGGCGGTTTGTCTGTGGTATGTAACATCTTTGCTTGACAATTTGTGTATATATATATATTTATTTATTTATTTAATGAAAAAGTACAAACACGTTACATGGGATTATAAATATATATATAACCAACGCGTTTCGACAAAGCTCATCAGGGCATAATAAAATAATATCATAACGTCAAAATGTCATAGAGATAACGTCATTTCAATATTTATATATAAAATTTAATTTTGGTTTAAATATATGAATAAAATATTGCTCTTTCGCTAACCTAGCTGAAACACTGTCCGAAAATAGTTTATAAAAAAGAAAAATTTGACATTTCAGTTCAGATGTAGAACACTCGTCCAGGTGTTTACTTAAAGGCATCTGTCTTGTTGAGGGGTCTCGCATTTGTTGTTCATGAACAGATCTTCTATGTCTACGTTTATCGCCAGTTTGCCAAATTTTCTTGCATCCATTGCATACTAATACATAAATAACATTTTTAACATCACACGACATATTAGTTTTTATATTAAACAGTTTACCGTTAAAATTAAATAAATTTCCTTCAATAATATAGTAACAGAGGGCACATCTAGAGTCATTGCATTTGGTTATTTCAGGTTCTTGAGAGGAAAAGCTAGATTTAGTTAGTAGACGTTTTAAATTTGGTGGCTGTCTTTTGCATTTTATTATTCTTTTATCTGAAATTATTTGGTTCATAACAGAGTCCGTTGTTAAAATGTCTGTGTTGTTTTTAAGAACGCCAAATATTTCTTTATTCTTAGGGTTATATGTTGAAATAAATGGAATAATATTATTATTTTCTTTTGTTGAGTTTGAAGTAATTCATTTCTAGGGATTGAAAGGGCTTTTTGAATTCCTTTATTTATAACTGATTTTGGATAACACCTTTGTGAAAGGGAAAGTTCCAGTTCACCTAAACGTTTTAATTTAAGTTCATGATTTGAAACTATAGTGCAAATGCGTTTCGCTAAATTGAATGGATTATTAACTTTTGTGTGTTTACTATGACATGATGTGAAATTTAGGTATTGTTTAGAATCTGTTTCCTTGTAATACATGTTTTAATAAACAATTTGTGTGCATGTTTATCTAGCTTTAACATGAAATACTCTGTGAGCTATTGGTATAGGGAACCTCCTGTGTCGTCCTTAAGCCTTCAACAACTTGCTTGCAATACAGCCCACTTTTTATTCAATCTTGACCTTACTTGCACAGTTTTTGTATGATCATAAAATATCTCGGGGAAAGATCTAGGATCAAAAAATGTAAAGGCTAATGCTTCTGATTAAGGGTTTTAAGCATAGTCTATTTATTTGCCATTGAGTATTTGCAAAAATATGTTGAATTTCAAAAGATATTCAACATTACTGTGTTGACCAGCCCAGAAGGGCAGCAGAGGGGAACCAAAAAGGAGCAGGGTGCAGCACCCTGCTATTTCGCTCCATGTTTTTTTCATGTTAAAAATGCTTTACCCAAGATGCAGACTTCATTTTGATCCAATCTTCATCAGTCTTGCACAGTTTGTGTGTGGCCATAAGATCTCAGACAAACTTAAATACTGGCAAGATCAGACCTGAAGCACAAAAGTTGTTGCCCCTTGTTCGTGGTACAAACATCCGAGTATGCAGTCATCAGTTTTCTATGCTATGCGCAAGAGACATTTATCCACTGTTTTCCAAACTTGCAACTGTTTGTATTTGATCATAAAATCATTGTTATACATGTATTTGGATTTGATATAGGCCAGATTGCGCAATAAACACAAGAATGATTGCCCCTTATTCATTGAAAAATGCAAAACAGGCCTTTTTCCAAAATAGTGACTTCATTTTTCCAATCTTGACCAAACATTAACAGCTAGTGTATGGCCATAAGGTCTCGGCAGAGGCCACAAATGGCCCAGATCTCATCACAATGACAGGAGTTATTACCCCTTAATTGTGAAAAAAATGCAAACATTGCCGTTTCTAAAAATAGAGTTTATGTGTATGATCAATTAATGGGCCCGATTGAATCCAGTCTTAACCCTAATTTTTTCAAAGCATTTGCCAGTTCGGGCAATCTTGTTAGCAAAACCACTTGCCCGAAATCTGTTGAACTTGTCCGAACTTCAAATGGTACTCTACAGCAATATAAGAAAATGATGTATTCTATAATTTTATTTATTCATATTTTATTTCCACAGTCATGGTTGTCATCTTTTTCTTTGCTGTTCTCCCTCAAAATGGTAAATACATAAGGTTTATCATATTTTGTATGTCATGTGTCAAATGTGATTTAAAAGATAAACAAGGAAATATCGAAGGTCAAAAAGTAATGTGGCTCTGCTTAAAAGGAGAGGGGTGGAAAGCTGGACCAATTTGTAGATATTCTCAAATTACTTGATAACCCACTTAAATGCTTCTAATTAAGGTTCTTATACAAAGCATATTTGTTGGATAATCATATTTGCACAAATATGTTGTATTTCAAAAGATATATATTTAACATTTCTCTGTGAACCAACCCAGAGGGTCAGCAGAGCGAAGCTAAACGAGAAGGGTGCACCAACCCTCTATTTCGCTCTTATTAAACTGCAAGCTACATAATTTTGACGAAAGCAGTTCCAAAATAGTTCCTACCATAGACAAGTATTCCAATGCAGTTTTACTTTCAAACAACATGCACTTATGCAATTAGTTTCATATTCAAAATAAAATACTTATTTATATATTTGTTAATTACCGCAAACAATGCAAGTATGTACACATTTCACTTTAAGCCAAACTAGCATGTACTCCAACTCAACCAAGTTAGTCTGCATCTTAAGCTTTTAACAGAAAAGCGTTTACTCGACTACAATCAATTGTCTATATATTTCAATAAGCGTCTACACAATAATGAGGACCGCACAGCATAATGACGTCATATGTTTATGTGTAAATACTTTATGTGCCCATAAAACAACGGGTTTTGTATAATATATTTTCTTTGAAGAAACAATCTTAAATGTTATTTTTTTATGCATTTCTGTTTCCACATAATATATAAAACCTCTGAAAACACTTGCTCGATTGGGAAAGCACCTGGCATTTTCTGCTAGCCCGAAATCAAATCTACTTGTCCCGGGCATCGGGCAACCCAGTTACGTTGAAGACTGAGATTGGACCATAAACCAAATTAATGGCCAAATTATTGTTTTGGCAGAAAATGTTTATATGGACTTATGAAGTTTGTCTATGGCCATAAAGATCTCAGACAAACAAGTACAAAAAGCCAGCATTCATGGGCTGTTCGTGCAAATTGCTGACTTCATTAGCATTGATAATCGCAGATATTACCACAGTTGTATGTTTTAATGTCAGGGCCATTTAATTAAAGTTAAAGACTTTAAATTGTATATTTTAATGTCAGGGCCACTTACTTAAAATTAAAGACTTTAATTTGCTTCTTTGGTGGAAAACAGATGTAATGGAATTTCCAACAATTGAAAACTTACACGCACTTATTTGTACATGTACATGCAACATTGATGGCTTCAGATCGCATTGTAGGGTTCTCCTCTGCCAGTACTCAGGTGAGCCCTTTGGGCCACCATGCCCCTCTTGTTAAAAGTAATTGCTTGTATATGAATTTTGAATAGTATTTCTGGATGTGTATGTCTGTGTTTCATTGTAATCGCTCAAGTAATAAAGATGAGATGAAAGACTGGATTTGAGTATCAGTTAATTTGCACACAGAAAATAATCACAAAAAATAAAAAATTGCAGCATATGTCATATTCTAGGAGTGATAACTGTTATGATGATTTATGTGATTTATTACAAAAACTTAAAAGACAAAGGGATCTATCTAATTTAGGCCATTGACCAAAACATGTTTGTTATTGTGTTGTTTAAAGTCTCCAAATCCACATTAGGCATAAAATAAATATACCATAAACATGTAATACTTGTCATTGTTCAAGTTAAATAATACAAGAGGGCCATGATGGCCCTAGGTCGCTCACCTGAGTTTAAGGCATCATAATGGCTAATAACAAGAGGGCAAAATGGCACAAAACCCTTACCTGAGTATAAAAATCTGGGCCTTGCAGGTTCAGAAGCTTTTTTTAGTCTATTTAAACCATGTGACCCACAGGGCATGGCCACTTTCTTCCCCAGGGGCATAATTTGCAAAATATTTGTAGTGGACCACTATTCAATGTTACATACCAAACATGAAACCACTGGGCCTTGCGGTTTCAGAGGACAAGATTTTAAAGTAATTTTGCTATTTGAATGTATATCAACCATGTGACCCCCAGGGGCATCATTGCAACAATCTGTGTAGAACGCCACTCCACAATGTTTCACGCAAAACAGAAAACCTCTGGGCCTTACAGTTTCAACAAGGAAATTTCTATATAAACCATGTGACCCCTGGGTCATGGCCACTTTTTACCCCAGGGGCATACTTTGAACAATCTTGGTAGAGGACTACTATACAATGTTACATATCAAATACGAAAACACTCCGATTTCAGAGGAGATTGTAAAGTCATTTTGCTATAGAAGTCTATATAAACAATGTGACCCCAGGGCAGGGCCAGTTTTGACCCTTGGGACATCATTTGAACAATCTTTGTAGAGGACAACTAAACAATGTTACATACCATATAGAAAACATCTGGGTATAGCAGTTTCAGAGAAGAAGATTTTTAAAGTCATTTTGCTATTTAACTTATAAGTCTATATAAACCATGTGACCCCCGGGGTGTGCCCAGTTTTGACCCCAGGGGCATCATTTGAACAATCTTGATCTTTGTAGAGGACCACCATACAATGTTACATACCTAATATGAAACCTCTGGGCCTTACGGTTTCAGAGGAGAAGATTTTTAAAGTCACTTTTCTAATTAAGTCTATATAAACCATGTGACCCCCGGGGTGTGCCCAGTTTTGACCCCAGGGGCATCATTTGAACAATCTTGATCTTTGTAGAGGACCACCATACAATGTTACATACCTAATATGAAACCTCTGGGCCTTACGGTTTCAGAGGAGAAGATTTTTAAAGTCACTTTTCTAATTAAGTCTATATAAACCATGTGACCCCCGGGGTAGCCCAGTTTGACCCCAGTGGCATCATTTGAACAATCTTTGTAGAGGACCACTATACAACGTTACATACCAAATATGAAACCTCTGGGCCTTACGGTTTCAGAGGAGAAGATTTTTAAAGTCACTTTTCTAATTAAGTCTCTATAAACCATGTGACCCCCGGGGTAGCCCAGTTTGACCCCAGTGGCATCATTTGAACAATCTTTGTAGAGGACCACTATACAACGTTACATACCAAATATGAAACCTCTGGGCCTTACGGTTTCAGAGGAGAAGATTTTTAAAGTCACTTTTCTAATTAAGTCTATATAAACCATGTGACCCCCGGGGTAGCCCAGTTTGACCCCAGTGGCATTATTTGAACAATCTTTGTAGAGGACCACTATACAACGTTACATACCAAATATGAAACCTCTGTGCCTTGCAGTTTCAGAGGAGAAGATTTTTGAAGTCATTTTGCTATTTAAGTCTATATAAACCATGTGACCCCCGGGGTGTGTACAGTTTTGACCCCAGGGTCATCATTTTAACAATCTTTGTAGAGGACCACTACCGTAATTACTCAGTCATAAGTCGAGATTTTAAGCCTCTTAAATTGTGGTTATAAAAGTACATTTGTCTCATGAGTTCACAAAAAATCGTAGCATATTATATTGAAATATTTGTCAAATGCATTTCATTTCTTACCTGCATATTTGCTAATCCACACACTATGATCCATTCATAATTATCACAGTTTGCCCTTTCTATTAATTACCGACAATTAAGACAAAATGCATAACTATTTCATTATTAAATAAGATGCAAACTGTGAATGAAACTATCTACCGGTACACAATTTTAATTGACTTCCCACTTTAAGCCCCAGCTAAACAACAACAACAACATTTAATAGCTCTTAAGCATACAATTGCTTTTTAGCCATATACAAAAATAACACAAGTGCTATACATGGATTAGAAAAATAGGAAATTAGGTAATAATAGAAGTTAATAAATAATGTAAGTATCACTTTAATATTTCTATTGTCATTCAATTATTTTTATATAGCATTTATAAAATTAATAGATAAATTGTTAAAATGTATTAGGTTTCTAAACTATTCCTTAATCGGTTTGCATTGTATATATATTTTGAAAGATTGAGGATTTCCTTTTTATTTTGAGTCCTCATTAAATCATCAAATTTATTTAATGTTGGCCATCTTTGAAAATAAGGTTTCAAATATGTTTTTCTAATATCTCTGTATATTGGACATATTAACAAAAAATGGTATTCGCTTTCTATGACGTTGAGATTGCAAAATTTACACTTTCTATTTTCTCGAGCAATATTGTTGTATCGACCTCTTTCTATATCTAATCTGTATGATGACAAACGACATTTCGTTAACGCATTTATATATTTTTTCGTTTTAATGATATCAAGATATTGTTCTGTATCAAAAGTGTCTTTCATGCGACTGTATGTGATGAGTCTTGGTGAATTGTTTATCTCACTGTACCAGTGTTGTTTGTAATTATCAAATAATCGTTGTTTGATAAGATTGTAAGTGTATGTTTGTTCTAATTTTTCTGTAAGGGTTTCTTGTCCATTCCATATGTAAATTAGGCCTAATTTTTTTCGAGTATGGATTTCATTTGATATGCCCAATTTCTTTTATTGTATGTAGTGTTATGTTCCGCGTCATTTAGCAGTAATGCATATGCTATTTTTATAAGACTAGTCTCTGTTGATGAGATTATTTTAAACCAATATCTAAACATGTGTAATTTTCTCATAACAGATAAGGGATATCTTCCTAATTCGCCATATAATGCTGAAAGATTTGTTGATTTATTTACACACAGTATTTTTCTTAAAAATTTTGTATGAATAATCTCTAACTCTTTTCCTGAATTATGACCCCAAATTTCTCCGGAATAATGAAGAACGGGTGTTACTAATTTATCAAAAAGATTTAATTTCTTTGGTTTGGAATTCATACTGGTTTATTACAGAGAAAAGTCGATGTAATGCTTTGCTACCGTGCTCTGATATTGATTGTATAGTTCTATACCAGTTTCCGTTTTTAAATAAAATTACACGTAAATATTTGAATGATGTTACGATTTCTAACCCTTCTCCGTATAAATAAAAATTACAATGTGTGTGTCGGTTGCTTTTTTCGAAAATAACAACTTTTGTTTTGTTAGTGTTAATTTTAAGTTTGTATCTGTTACAATAACTTTCGATGTCATTTAACATTAATTGGACTGATGTGGGTGAGGTTGAGAATAAGACTGACCTGGTCGTCAGCGTATGATAATAGGAAGAATTTTATATCACCAATTGTTATGATTCCCTCAATATTAGAGTTTATATTTTCGATGATGTCATTAACGAACATCATAAACAGGATACTTGAATACATGGCTTTGAGTGCAGAAACCATTTTAAAGCTGATTTGTTCTGATATTAACTTTTGCCACAATAGTGATCGACTTATACTATCATAGCATTTAGCATAATCAATAAAAATGCAATAGAGTTTTTGACCAGAATTTAAAACCTTATTGATAATACTATTGAGAATGAAGATGCAGTCAACTGTGCTCTTTCCTTTTTGGTAGCCGAACAGAAATTCAGAAATAACTGTGTTTTCATCACACCATTTGGTCAATCTGTTTAATAGTACTTGAGAATATATCTTTGATAAAATATTATTCAATGTTATTCCACGGTAATTTTTTGCATCACTCGGATCACCACCTTTAAATATTGGTGTGATGTAACCCTTTCCCCAGCTCTCAGGGTATTGTGCAGTATCAAAAATGTTGTTGAATATAGCTATGAGATGCGGCTTAATAGTACTGTATACTGTTTTGAAGATTTCTGCCGATATATTGTCAGGCCCACTAGCTTTTCCATTGTTTTGCTTGAAAACTGCTTGATGTATTTCTGACTCTGTAATTGGTGAATCCAGTAGATCATTCTCATTTTCTGGTATATTTATATTATTTATATCATTATCCATATTATCTACCGAATCATTTCCAATCAAGTCTTTAAAATGATTGAACATGTCGTTCATTTTCGTTTGATCCGTATTTATATATTATTTGGTTTGTAGTATTTTTTAAGTGTTTTCCAAAAATATTTCGGTTGTTTTTTTGCAATATTACACAGCCGTGCACTTTCATTAACTTTATATTTATGTTTTGCTTTTCTGCGAACATTATTATATTTAGTTCTGCAGTGTACAAATTGTTGTCTATTTTCGTTAGATTTGTTCTTAGTGAAGCTATTTTTTGCGTTATTAAAGTTGTATTTTGCTGTTTTACAATTATCGTCAAACCATTCTGGCATTTTGAAATGTGTTATATTTTTTTGTATTGTTGTAATCAATTTTCCAAATACATTAGCGCTGTTTTCTTGCAAATAATGTGTTAAAATATCAATTTGATTATTTGTATTATTTTCAGTAAAAATTGTATCTAATACCTGTTTGTTTTCATTTATTAAAACATTAAATTCGTGTGTTTTATCACTATCAAAAATTATGTTTAATTCTTGTTGCTGCGTATTCGTTTCATTGTTTTGAACGTGTAGGTTGTTAGTTGTGAGGAAACTGAAATACAGTGCAGCGTGGTCAGAGAATTCTGTCCAATCAAGTATTTCAAATTCGTGAATGACATTACGATGAAATGTATCGCGGTGTAGTAACAAATAGTCTGTTACGCTTAGACCACGTGGTGAGGTGAAAGTGTAATTACCCGCCCTATCACCGGGCAAACGTCCGTTACCTATTATATGATTGGTTGATTTGCAGAGAGAGATTAATGTTCGACCTTGACAGTCAATTGTGTGATTCATTCGTTTAGGAAAGCATACGTGTTCGGAATTTGGTTCATTTGAATACGCATTCTCAATGTATTTGTCGTCTAAATATTTATTATATTCTAATATATCAGATAGTTAACCAGTTATAGAATTTAAATCTCCAACAATGAAGGTGTGCCCTAAATTACAATAATTTTCTATATTATTTTCAATTTCTTCTAAAAAATCAAAATCCTCATCTTCTAAAACTGTCGAATTAACGGGTGGAATGTAAGTACAACCAATATAAACATTTTAATCAAAATTCAGCAATGTACTATCTAACTTAACCAAATTATTCCGAAATTATTTATTTCTACAACTGATACAATATCTTTTAATGAATTTTTATAATAAACTGAAATACCTCCGGCTTGTCGACCCTTTTTAACTCCATAAGATTTATGTCCATAAATATGTATACTTTCAAAACTTTGAATATTCACATTTTGTTTGGCCTTTTTATTGGTCCATGTTTCACTTAATAAAATAATGTTATATTGATTAATGTATTCTAGAAAGTCAATATCATTTAATTTTCGCACAAGTCCATTTACATTCCACGATATAATTTTTAACTTCCCATTGTCCTAATTTTTGACTTCATGAAAACTAACGTCTTGCCCTTTCACTAGAAGCTTGGATCCGGCCCATTTGGTGGTTCTGCCTGCTGCCCGGTCTCTGTCAACTATGTGCTGTTGGTTTCGTCGTTTGTCGAGCGTAGCCCTTGTTTGTTGTATTCCAACACTCTGATTTAGTGCTTTTAATTCCTGGTTCCTCTCAAATGAGGTTTTGCGTACGAGCTCCCTATCTTGGTAACGATGAAATTTAGCTACGATGGGTCTCGTTTTCCCGAGCTTCCCCTTTCCTATTCTGTGTACTCTATCGAGTTCGATGTTTTCTTCAATGTGTAGAACATCTCGAATGAGCTTTTTGACTAGTTCCTCACAGTTTTCTTGATTAGATGTTTCTTTGATGCCGTGAAATAACAGGTTTTCTCTTAAACTGTGAAATTCTAATCTGTCGTTTGTTTCTTCGATTTGATTCATTTTTGCTTGGTAACCTTGCAGGGTGTTTTCCAAAATATTGCATTTCTCATTAAACGATTTAATTTGTTCATCTGATTGCTTAAGTCTCTGTTTTGTTTCTTCGAACTGTTGATTGATGAAAATACAACTAGTTTCCATAGATTTCACTTGCTCCTCTAATTTTTCTACTTTTTGTGATATTTTATTGATAGATTCCTCAATTTTGTCAATTTTGGATACTCGTTGTTTGATGCTTCTAATGTCTTCTATTAACCCTGAAGCCCATGGTGGAGGTGTTTGGTTGTTTTGGCTTGCTTGACTATGACCCACAAATTGATTGAAAGGCGGAGACGGGACTCCGAACTGATTAAACAATCAGCCACCAATAACAAATAAATAAACCTGCAGATGAAACCCATGATTTTTGTGTATAGCATATTGCTAATTGAACTTGCTGGAATCGGTTTTAGTGTACATCAAGATCTGTTAACGATGATATGGCAGTGATTTCAGCTTCAAGGCATTTACTGCAGACTGTACCATATACCTACTTATTAGGGCAGATTCTGGCCAATTTTCAGATGGTGTTTTTATGATCATTTTAACTCGACTTATGGAACTGGAATGAATTTTAACTTCTTGACTTATGAGACGTTTACACTTATGACTGGGTATTTACGGTATACAATGTTACATACCGAATATAAAATCTTTAGGCCTTGAGATTTCAGAGATTTTTAAAGTCATTTTGCTATTTAAGTCAATATAAACAGTGTGGCCAGTTTTTACCCAAGGGGCATTATTTGAACAAAATTTGTAGAGGAGCGCTACACAATGTTAGATACCAAATATAAAACCTCTGTGCCAAGCGGTTTTAGAGAAGATTTTAAAAGTTTATTTGTTATTTGAAGTCTATATAAACCATGTGACCCCTGGGGTGTGGCCAGTCTTGACCCCAGGGGCATGATTTTAACAATCTTTGTAGAGGACTACTATACAATGTTTCTTACCAAATGTAAAACCTCTGGGCCTTGCAGTTTCAAAGGAGATTTTTTAAGTCATTTTGCTATTTAATAAACCATGTGACCCCCGAGGTGTGGCCAGTTTTTACCCCAGGGGCACAATGTTAAATACCAAACATGAAACCTCTGGGCCTTGCGGTTTTAGAGAAGAAGATTTTTAAAGTTATTTTGCTATTTAAGTCTATATAAATCATGTGACCCCCGGGGTGTAGCCAATTTTGACCCCAGGGCACTATTTGAACAATATTTGCAGAGAACCACTATACAATGTTAAATACCAAATATGAAACCTCTGGGCCTTGCAGTTTTAGAGAAGAAGATTTTTAAAGTTATTTCGCTATTTAAGTTTATATAAACCATGTGACCCCTGGGGCGTGGCCAATTTTGACCCCAGGGTTATCATTTGAACAAACTCTGTAGAGGACCACTATACAATGTTACATACCTTGCGGTTTCAGATGAGATTTTTAAAGTCATTTTGCTATATAACTCTATATAAACAATGTGACCCCAGGGTTATCATTTGAACAAACTCTGTAGAGGACCACTATATAATGTTACATACCTTGCGGTTTCAGATGAGATTTTTAAAGTCATTTTGCTATATAACTCTATATAAACAATGTGACCCCTGGGGCGTGGCCAGTTTTGACCCCAGGAGAATTATTTGAACAATCTTTGTAGAGGACCACTAGAGGATGTCACACATCAAATAAGAAAGCTGTGAGCCTTGCGGTTTCATAGGAGAAGATTTTTAAATTTTTTACTTTTTAAATCTATTTTTAGCTCTGGTGACCTACATATGCAGTGGACCGGAAACATTTGAACAACTTTGAAAGAGGTCCACCCAAGGATCATTCCTGTAAAGTTTGGTGAAAATCTGCCAAGCGGTTTAGGAGGAGATGTTGTTTAGATGAAAAGTTGACGACGCACGCACGCATGCACACACGCACGACAATGGGCGATCACAAAAGCTCACCATGAGCACTTTGTGCTCAGGTGAGCTACAAACAAAACAATTAACTATTAAGGAATCACCAGTAATCTGAAACGAGGCTTGTCACAGTATGTGACATATGCTCCCGAAGCATAAACTTGTCAGAGGAAGGCAACAAATTGGCAGAAAAATTGACGGAATTAAATCCTTGCTAAGAGTGATTTCAAGGTTATCATTGTCATTGAAATGTACGATGGTAAAGGTAGTAAATTTTGGGCAAGCAGAAGTAAATATTCAGCTATCACTAATTAAGAAATAGTACAGACCACTGAGGGCCTCCTACCGAAGCCAAAGGCTGAGACTCGTTCAACGTTTGTGGGCTGACTTAAAGGTATACCGTAAAGTTTCAGTATAGAAGTTTCGTGATAAAATGATAATATAACAAAAGCATTATAATACAATGCGCTAATATATTGCTTTATTTCGTGCTGAAATATACAGCTTTTTTATCAAAGACAAATGACATTCTACCAGCAGCTGAGCTTGCGTTGTGAAATTACAACGATGAATCTTTCTCTTGAATTCTCTTTTAGTTGTAGTAAATGTCATCAATTTTCAGGAATTTTTAAGTACACGTCCTTGTTTCATTTCCTCAACTTGTCTATTTCGAACAGCGCGCGACAATGACTTTATTCTTAAATTTGGACTATGTCACAATATTTTCTGTAAATAACCACCATCATTTATGTAGTCGCATATTGGTGGTGCATTTACGAAACGTTCGTTGATCAAACGGAAATATTGAACAATTGTAAACAAGTCTATAATCTCAAAACGTAAATTACGATATTAGAACAGTCGTAAATATTCATAAAACACCTCCCAGAACTGCGGTCACACACAACTAGAGCTGAGCGGGCACCCACATGAAATAGTGCTGGCTGGCTCCGGGCACTATACTATTTTATTGGCCCGCTAATCTGGCATTTTGAAATACACCTAAATAACGGGCCGTTTACTTTTATATCCGCGAAGAAGAAACATTTATGTAAGGTATAATATAGGTTGTTAAATACCTCAGCCTTTGATGCAGATAAGTAGGTTTAAGCCCAGGCTTACTTAAGCAGATATGGAAACGCAGATCTGCTTCAAACAAATCAAATGTTTATGTTCACACCTTATGTGAGGACACATAAGCTTAGTGCCTTGTGTTCCTCGAGGCTTAATCCACTCAATAGCCATGTGTTTGAGGCACGGAAGATATTTCAAATATTTTGACAATTTATTGAGATGAGTGTTACAACAGATTATGAGCGTATACTGGTTGTATGGTTAGTTAACTCGTATTTGTCTCTGGCATTTATTAATAAAGTCCAAAGTATCCTGTAATAAACTGATCCGTGTACTACTGATGGCAATATAAGTTTCAACATTTATTACATTGTATACAGAACATTTGTTACTGACATAAACATACATGTGAACTCGTTCAATTTGGTCTACACCATCATAATGACAATAACAGCAAAACGCATATAGAATGTCAGATTTTTTAATGAAATCTAGGATATATACAATTATTATAAGGTATAATGATTTAATAGTTAAATAAAAGCATATTCCTTTAATGCAAATCTCCAACAGCCCAACGCTTAAATAAGGAGAATCTACCCAGTTGTGCAACTCAAGCGCAAGTGCACATACAACAATACCAGCACTGGTCAGTCTTATAATGACAACCCGCAGGATGTGCTTGGAAGACATGTTTTTCTAGTGGAGGCAAAATACTTCTTCAAGACTATATGCTTATATTAAGGCTTCTGTGGAAATTGCTTTATTTCTTGTATGAAATATTGATCTTGGATTTCTGGCATAGAATGTCCAGTTTCTTTACAAATAATATTACCATACAGCTTTTGATAAACAAAATAAAATATTGAAAATATGTATCTATTGACACCATGTGTGATTTTAACAGTATCATCTAGACCATTTGCTTTTATTTACTTATATTTAAGATTTACATTCACCGGGTATATAAAGCGATTACAGGACTATGTATGTACATCGAAACGAAGGTGTAAATATTTACATTCACGACTTTACGCGCGTCTCTAAATTTTCACGTACACAAACAAGTGAAGGATGGACAATAGTTTACATTCAGCTACTGGGGTGGCGCAATATCGTAAAAATATACAATATTAGTTCGCTAACATGCTTATGAACAATAGGCATTTACAAGTCAATAACACCTGAATACACTATTCGTGTTGTGATTTTTTTTAATGTTATGTTTTGTTGCTTTGTATTTTGGTTTTTAAATATTTATGTGGACCGGTTGATTTACCAATTTAAACTGTTATAACAGTAATGTACTATTTGCGATCAAACATACTTATCATGGAATTCTTTAGAAAATTCTGGTTATATTTATTACAAATCGCAAAACCAATGGATTAAAAGCAAATATTTGATATAAATTATTGTTTCTTAATTTAAGTGAAAGATTGCATTTGACACTCGGGTCGTATAGCTCAAAACTAATACACCGCAAAATAATAGACTTATGGTCCTGCTCAGATGTTTTAAAAATTAGAGTTATTGTGGAAACTATTCTGCCATTGATGAAAAAATTGTAATTATCACAAAGCATTTAATGTATATATAATCGTAATAACTGAAAATGGCCGGACAGTGTCCTTAGCAAAAGCAATTTATTATCATTTTCCCACTGGCCTGGTGGTATTCTAGTTAATATATAAGCTTTCACATCTGCTTGACACATATTGATTTAACAGCAAATGTAAGAAGTGATATCTAGAAACAAAGCATACACTTCAAGTTCAACTACAACATCAACAGCAACAACAATAATAATTTCCATGATTTAGTATATATTAATAATATTGGCCATAATAACAATAACATTATGGTTATAAATTATTTAAAACTCTTTATTCTATGGCAAATTGTATATAATTTAATCACATGCCTGATTACATCTATCAGCTTCAATGTTGGGTTTATGTTTACATTTTGATGTATTGTGATTGGTCATTTTCGTCTGCCTGAGCAGATGAAATAGAGCAAGTTCTAAATGGTCTGTTTTACACATATGCTAGCCCAAGCCCTAATTTACCCCGGTATGTCTTCACAAATCTTCTCAGACATATACGTAGAAGCAGATCATGTAAACTGGGCTTTAAAGTTGTGGTGCTTGGACACAGAAATATGTTTTTAGTGAAACAACCTACATGATAGGAAATCAATTATGGGCTTAAAAAAAGAGTGCATATAAAAAGAGTGCAATATATGCCCTGGACAAATATTTTGACCTTGGAGAGTGACCTTGACTTTTCAGCCACAGACCTTGCGTGTGACACACTGTTTCATAATGAACATCACTCCAGCCAAGTTATTTTAAAATCCTTCCATGATAAAACTAAATCATGCTTCCTAGAAAAATGTTTCTTTCTTATATTTGACCTTAGAATAATAATAATTTAAAGTGTATATGAAAATCCTTCCAGGCAGTTAGATGTTATGCAATGGAAACGACAATCCCTACAGACAGACAGACAGGGGGGGGGGGTGATTTTAGTGCATATCAAATACTTATCCATTATGCGAAACATTAAAACATTTTTTTCGTCAGCATACCATGGTGGTAATTATCTACCAGATGTCGATTGGTAGGCAATGGTTTATTTCCGATTTGCTATATTTGTAGTGACTGTGGTGTAGCGTGCACTGGCCACGCCCACAGGCATGACACGCCCATTGCTTGAATGCCTCTGCGATAGCAGTGAGTTAGGATTGTACGCTCGTGGAGTACGGATGTGAATAAAAAGAGATTTACCTTCAATGGTGTTCAGCCTTTCACTAGTACCTTAAATGGTGTTCCTTAAATGGTGTTATTAACAGTGTGTTCTTACAATAGAAACACTACATTTGGCGACGAGGATTAAAATAAAATTGGACATTTAACAGTTAAATCGTGGAACGAGAAAGTGACTATTTGGCGAGATTTGATGTGCGTGGCGAGTCATCGGGATAGCGGCTAAGTGGAAACGGTGGTTTCGAGCGTTTGAGTTGTATGTGGTCGGAAAGGGCATAAAGGACAATGAACGCAAACGAGCATTACTGCTCCACATGGCTGGAATGGAAGTGCAGGACATCTTCTACACTTTGCCGGAAGGAGAAGGAGGCAATGTGTATGCTAGAGCCGCCGATGCTCTAGGCAAGCATTTCGCGCCGCAATCAAATGTGCCTTATGAGAGACACATGTTCCGGAAACTGGAACAATCGCCGACGGAATCTGTCGATCAGTATATCACAAGACTTCGACAGAAAGCGGAGACATGTGAATTTCATAACATCGACGAGCAAATTAGAGATCAGGTTATTGAGAAATGTAACTCGAGGGAGTTGAGGCGGAAGTTACTCCAACGTGGTCGTGATTTGACGTTGATACAGCTGCGTGAGATTGCGAGAACATTAGTAGACGCTAATCAACAAGCGAGCTGTATGGAGGAAATTCACCATTCTGTTAACAAAATGTCTATACAGAAATCGAAAGACCGGAAACTACGAGACATTGAATGCTTTAAGTGTGGTAAGAAAGGACACGTAGCCAAAGACAGCACGTGCCCAGCGCGTGGAAAGCGCTGTAACAATTGTAACAAAATCGGACATTTTGCGGTAAAATGTAGGTCAGCGGAAAAATCGAAAAGAAAGCCGCTTACCGTACACCAAGTTGAAGACACACCAGAGGACAGGAGCCAATTTACATGTACAGTACAAAGGAAATATCCTACGGCAACGTCGATAATGATCGAAATTGGTGGAGTGCAAACTAAAGTGATAATTGACTCCTGCTCCAGCTGCAATATTGTTGATAGAAAAACCTGGGAATTCTTAAAAAGCAATGGAATAAAATGCAGAAACGAGCCCAGGAAAACCGAGCTATATGCATATGGCTCCAAGGAACCGCTAAAGACAGCTGGAGTGTTTTGGGCGACCATTATCTACAAGGAAGTAGCGGTGGATGATACCGAATTTGTGGTCATTGAAGGATCTGGACAGTCCTTATTAAGCTGTGATACAGCTATGAGGTTGGGCGTTCTCAAAATTGTGCGCCAAATGGAAAAACCGGAAGTTCCAGATGTCGTCACTCAGTACAGCGAACTATTTACGGGGCTTGGAAAACTTAAAGATTATCAACTTGAAGTGTCAATCGACCAGTCTGTGAAGCCCGTAGTACAAGCAACAAGACGTGTGCCATACCAGTTGCGGGAGAAGTTGGACGCTAAACTCAAGGAACTACTCGACTTAGACGTCATTGAACCAGTCAGCGGACCATCGAAGTGGGTGTCACCTGTCGTCATAATACCAAAGAAGGATGGTGACATTCGTATCTGTGTGGACATGAGGCAGGCAAACCGCGCCATACAACGGACCAGGTACCCGATACCGACAGTAGACGAAGTGTTGCAGGAACTCAACAACAGCAAATATTTCAGTAAATTGGACAGAAACAATGCTTACCATCAGATCGAACTTTCCCCAGAATCACGAGAAATCACGACGTTTACAACACACAGTGGATTATACAGGTATAAACGCATGATGTTTGGAATTACGTGTGCGCCGGAAATGTACCAAATGATTCTGCAACAAACATTGCAAGGCTGCGAGGGTGTGCATAACATTGCTGACGATATTATTGTCCATAGTTCTACAAAACAAGAACATGATAAATGTTTAAATAATGTGCTACGTGTACTAAGAGACAAAGGGTTTACATTAAATATGGACAAGTGTCAGTTTTACATGAATAAGTTAGTGTTTATGGGTCATGAGCTATCTGAGCGAGGGATAGGGGCAACTCAGGTCAAGGTCGACGCTGTAGTGAACGCGAGTGAGCCACGAAATGTGAGTGAAGTTCGTAGTTTCCTCGGTTTAGTAAACTATTATGCGAGATTCATACCGAATCTGTCTACAATAGCCGCGCCGTTGAATGATCTGTTGAGGAGAAACGCGGTGTTTAAATGGGGTCGGTCTCAACAGAGCGCGTTCGATGAATTGAAAAAAAGACTAGCTAGTGCCGAAACTCTGGGTTATTATGACAAAAGCGCGCCGACAAAGGTCATAGTTGACGCGAGTCCGGTAGGACTAGGTGCCGTGCTTGTGCAGGTACAAAATGGTGAGAATCGCGTAATTAGTTATGCAAGTAGGAGTTTAACTGAAGTTGAGAGGAGATACTCACAAACTGAAAAGGAAGGTTTAAGCGTGGTGTGGGCGCTAGAGCGTTTTCACCCGTGGCTTTATTGTATAGAGTTCGAGCTCCTTACTGATCACAAGCCACTTGAA